>QLNU02015360.1:93998229-94030783 GCA_006491805.2 Dysdera silvatica | reverse complement strand
TGGCAATACACACTGGTTGAAGACCTTTCTTTTTAGACACAAAGGCAATTTCCCCTTCAGGATAAAACTGTTTCTTCCAAATGCACTCCAGCCAAGTTTAATACGTCTGTTGAGTTCTTTCATAATGTTGCCATCCATTGAAATCAGCTGGCCAAGGTAAATATATGAATCAGCAATTTCTAGCTCAATGTTGTCAACTTGTATTTTTGTTTCCTCTACGAAATTATTGAACATGATCTTAGTTTTTTGTAGGTTCATCTTGAGTCCAACTTCTTCACTTCTAGTTGAGAGCTCCTGTACCATGTCTTGGAGTTCCAATGGGTTCGTTGAAAAAATAACAATGTCATCAGCAAACCGCAGATGATTTAAATATTCACCATTTATTTTTATTCCCTTGTTATTCCAATTTATCAGCTGAAAAATCATCTGTAAAGCTGAAGTAAAAAGTTTTGGAGAAATGGTATCTCCCTGCCTCACACCTTTACCAATTTTGATAGTTTTGGTATCTTTATGTAACCGAAATTTTGCACTTGCATTTTTATACACACATTTCACCATGTCAATGTACACTTCCTCGATGTCTGCTGATCTTAAAGAGTTGATGACTGCTGATGTTTTAATAGAGTCAAAGGCCTTCTCATAGTCAATAAATGCCACACACAATGGAAGTTCATATTCATGTGTTCTTTCAATTAATTCTCTTAATACTTGAATATGGTCCACTGTACTGAATCCACTTCGAAATCCAGCTTGTTCTCTTGGTTGAGCTGCATCTAATTTTTTCTGCAGGCGATGTGTTAGCACTTTTGTGAAGATTTTATAAATAGCAGGTAACAAGCTAATTGGTCGGTAATTTTTCAAATCCTCTTTATCACCTTTTTTATGCAAAAGAATTACTGTTGCAGAATCCCATTGGTTTGGTATGTTACCGCTGTTAAGACATTTGGTAAAGAATTTTGCAAGTATGTCTTCTACATATTCTCCAGCTTCTTTTAGGATATCTAATGTAATACCATCATCACCAGGGGCTCTTCCTTTCTTCATGCTTTTTATTGCAAATGAAACTTCTTCTTTTAAGATTTTAGGAGCTGTTCCTTCGACTATTTCAATGTCTTCGTTTAATTCACTGTTACTTTCGTATAGATTTTTGTAGAATTCTTCAACTCTTCTAAGTATTTCTTCCCTATTTCTTGTTACGGTGCCATCCTCTCCTTTTAATGCAATGATGTGTTTCTTCCCAACAGATAAACTTCCTTTAACAACCCTAAGGCTCTTGTTATTTTCAATGGCTTTCCTTACTAGCTCACAGTTGAATTTTCTTATGTCTTCTTTCATGCTTTCTGGCCATGGTTTCTGGTGTGTCAACATAATGGAGGAATTAGCCATAATTTCACCACGCTGGCTAAACGGGTTGGTGAATTAGCCCTCCCCTTCCGCCTTTCTATCCGTGTAGCAAATATTAATTTGCCACATAAATAGAAAGCTCAGCCTGCACCACTTGAAGGCGGGGTAGGACACTAGGTTACTGGCCTGGCCGGTTCCACACATCGTCACATACGTTCAGCGTGTGGGTCTCCTTCCAGTTAGATACCAGCAACCCTTTTGCAGGCCATATATATATATATATTAAAATATTTTTTATAGTAGGGGGTTATATGTGGCTGTTTTTAAAGAAAAACACACCGGTCTTTCATTTTTACCCTTATTTTCACGTTGTTCCTGAAGTAACCTAAAAACTCCTGAAATTTTATGAGAATGCTCCTGTGAAGCTGCTCAGATAAGGTTGGCAACCCTGCACTGTATTTATGGAATTATAATGTGCACATCTTGTTTGAGCACATAATGTCAATTGTAATATTTATATATGTAAAACGATTGGCTTAGGTCGGTGTATAATCAAGTTTCCTATGGGTCCTTAGGAACGCCTTATTTTTGATTTTCATTTTTAAGAGCCTGTAAAAGTACTTAGTTTTCTTCAACAGGCCTTAAAACTCCTTATTTTTCATGAAATTGGAATGTGATTGATTAATGGGATGATTCAATCATGATTTTGTACATGCTGATATGTATGTGATATGTGTCTCTGTGTGTATGAATGTGCACACACAGTTAAGTTAAAATAAACTATAACACACAAAGGCAAGAGACTATTATCACATGGTTTGGGAGATTGCTCTCTATGGTCAGGATATAAATTCTAATGATGAATTTTTTATGGTATACAAGATCAAGTTGTGCTTTTTAATAAAAAGAAAATGCTGATATGTTTAAAAACTAAAATATTTTGTGTTGAATTAGATATTTAATTTAAATAAGTATCCTAATTTTGAAAGATATATTCATTTTTTTTATGATTAAAATATTCATATACATATGTGCACAAATACACACACTAAGTGAACAAAATAATTTTATTTATGCGGGCAGTCCCAGAAGTACCCGATTTGACGTATAGATGGCGGTTGTTGTTTGAAAACAATTACTATGGTCGAAAGTACCAACTTTATAAAGCTTAAGTTTTAAGGTTGATGACACTGCGTCGTTTAGTATTTATTCAGCAGCCATCAATAGTGAATGCTCTCAGTTAATTTGTAAACATGGAAAAAATTGATCATCGTTATATGATACAATACTTCCATTTGAGAGGTCTCAGTCCAACCAATATCAAAGTGATTCTATTCTGGGGGGTCTGCTGCTTCGTTTACAACAATCAAATATTGGATGGCAGAGTTTAAGCCAGGCCGTTTGAGCTGCCAAGATGAACATCGCAGTGCTCGACCAAATGAGGTGACCATGCCAGAAAAAGTGAAGAAAATCCACAAAATAGTATTGGATGACTGTCGACTGAAAGTGTGTGAGCTAGCAGGCATGGTAAGCATTTCAGAAAGTGCTGTACATTGCATGTTGATTGAAAATTTGGACATAAGAAAGCTGTGTGCAAGATGGATGCCACATATTCTCACAATAGAGCATAAACAGCATCATAAGAATGTTTCAGTCAAGTGTTGGCGATGTTTCACAGCAATAAAGCTGAGTTTTTGCATCGATTCATAACCATGGATGAAACATGGGTCCACTATTTTAGACCTGAGATGAAGGAACAGTCAAAACAATGGACTGAAAGGGGAGAATCGGCTCCAAAGAAGACGAAGATAGTTCCATCTGCTGGCAAGGACATGTCAGTTTTTTGGGATGCTCATGGGTTAATTTTCATTGATTATCTTCAAAAAGGAAAAACAATCAATGGCGAGTGTTATGTGAACTTATTGCAGCATTTGAGTGATGAAATCAAGAAAAAACAGCCACATTTGGCGAAAAAGAAAGTGTTTCATCAAGACAATTCACCAGTTCACACATCCGTTATTGCGATGGCCAAAATCAATGAGTTAAAGTTTGAATTGCTTCCTCACGTATCCTATTCGCCAGATTTAGCCCCTCGGATTATTTTCTTTTTCCAAACTTGAAAAAATGGCTCGATGGTAAAAGATTTGCCAACAATGAAGAGGTGGAGTTTGCGGTTAATGGCTATTTTGAGGAGTTCGACAGTTCTCACTATAAACAGGGTATTCAAACTATTGAACATCACTGAGAAAAGTGTATTGAGTTGAAAGGAGACTATGTTGAGAAATAAAGGTATGTTTTCCCAATTTTTTTTTTGTTTTGTTTTGTTTTCTTTGTTATGTCAGGTACTTCTGGGACTACCCTCGTATATACTAGGTTGACTGGGAAGTGGGCATGTCCACATATAAGTCTAAAGGGGAGTGCAACATCCCCATGTAGTTGTAAAGAGGGCATAGGAGTAAAAAGTTTGAGAACTACTGACTTAGTCGATAGTAATGTGGTGAAGGTACAATATGATATTTGGCAGATTGTAATTGGTCCTTAGAAAAGGAAGTTTAGTTCCTTAGGAACTCCTTATTTTTTTATTCTGGAAAAAGAGTGGAAATGCTGATAACCTACATGCAAGTTTTATCTGTTCGGGGTACATTAACCCTTTATATGTTTTATAAATTGTGCTTAATTTTTGGACATGGGTGTATATATGTACATTCAGTGACCAAAATATTAGACACCTCTCACTCTTTGGTGAATCTATTAATGACATAATAAAAAGGAATTCCATGTGAAAGGCACGCTCAGTATCACGAGAACCAATTGTCATTACTGCTCAAAGGAAAGGGGGAAGATGAAAGCTTTAAGTGACTTTGAATGAGGCATTATCGTGCAGACAAGGAGCATTTTAAGCAATTTTTAAACCAATATCCTCGGTTTTTCTTGTGCAACAATACCTCGGGTGTTTAGGGAAGAAGCCAAGAGTATCGAAATTGGACAGTTAATGGGTGGAAAAATGTTGCGTGGTCTGATGATTTTTGGTTCTTTCTCTGCCATTCTGATGGCAAGATCAGAATATGGTGCAAGGAGGAACTCTGTGAACCCATCCTGCCTATTGACAACCTTTCAAGTGAGTGCTGGTAAAATAATGGTCTAAGCTGTATTCGGTCCCTTAATGTCATTGGAAACATCCTTAAAAACCAGCAGCTATCTTAACATCGTTACCAACCACTTGCTCTCATTTATGGCTATAGTGTTTCCTAATGCTGGTGGTCATTTTCAGTAGGACAGTGCACTCTGTCACCATGCTTGTCTGATCTCAAATTGGTTAGAGGAACACGATTCTGAGTTTCAATGGCCAGTGCAGTTACCTGATCTCAACTCCATTAAACATCTCTGGGGAGATGTGGAAAGATCCATTGGAGGCTTAGGAACACTGCCATTCGATTGAACAATCTAACTGCTACCATTGTGTCAGCATGGGCTAATGTTTTTCTATAATGGTATCAACAACTTGAGTCCATGTCCAGGAGATCAGCTGTAATCAAAACTAAAAGAGGACAAACTATATTAGTATGGTGTCTCTAATATTTTAGCCACTGAGTGTGTATGATGATATCTATACAGTACATTTCTTTTATTTCTGAAACATTTCTGATTTTTCAGATAATTTATCCATTGACTTTCAATATACTTTTAATTTATCAAAACCTGAGGATCGACATTATACTAACATAAATTTTATGAACATCCCTGTAAAGCCTGATGTTGATGTTGACTTCACTATATCATGCTCTGATCCAGCTTTGGTTAATATTTCAAAAGCTTCATGTAAGTACTTTTTCATATAAATTCATGATTATTATTTTGCATGTACTTATAATTTATGGTATAAACTGATTAAATTATGAATAGAAGAAATTGAATATAAACTTGTAATTACATTTCTCTGATTTAAAACTATGCATTCCTCATCTTGTTTGCAGAATGACCCTTGCTGCATAAAAATTCAACTAATTTCTCTAATCAGTGGAGGGAACATAATTAAAATTAAAGTTTAGAGTTTATTAATGAATCAAATGAAGAACCCACCAAGCACTTAACTCTTTTACAACAGGTTTAATTGCCTACTTCTAGCAGGTGTGTTAGTGTCACTGCCACCTGTCAATTGAATTTTGCCATCAAAATAAATAAACAAATTTAAGACAATTTAAGATTTAAGACAATAAAAAAAACATGTCTAGATAATGTTTATCATGCAAACTACACTTCAATGTGATGATTTCCCCCTTTTTTTTTATAAATTTTTAATGTTTATACAAAATTTTGACTGACACTGCAGTTAATTTTACATTAGCTATTATGGGTGCCATTCAATGTATCACAAACCCACTAATTCAAATCAGTCTATACTGTCTCCATGATGTTGCCAATTCACCACAATGCGGGTATGGTATACTAAGTCAGACCCTCTGAACACAAAGTTGTGGATGTCCACTTAGTCAAGTTGTTAAGTACAGCAATGAGGCTGAACCAAGCTCGCTACTGGTCATTGAATATGTAGACTACTCAATAACTCATACAAGGTGAGAGAGAGCACAGATACCTTAAAGTGATTAGATGCCAAAATTCCAATTGTATAGATCCAGGCTGTCCTTGCATCATAAAAATTCAACCAACCAATCTATTTGAAAATCAATTAAAAAACATTGATTATATTTATCCTTTTAATGAATGAGCTACAGCTGTACTGTGCATGGTGGCATTACAAATTCATACCCTGATGCTCTTTTTGGGAGGGGCTCCCCCCCCCCTTTTTTTAAATTTTTTTTTTTATCATGTTTTGTAAATTCTGTAACGGATGTGGTACAGTTACTACTTATTTGATCTAAAAAAATATCTGTTACATGCTCCATGAGAGAATTATCACTGTGAAATTCCATTTTATCAGAAGGGTTATTCCAGTGAAAAATTTAGCAAGTATATCTTTCAATTTGTGAAAACCATATATACAACTTTACCTTGTTTGGCACAGAAACCTATGTCCTTGTTTCATAAAAATTTAAGTATCCAACATCTTACATTTCTTTTTGAACTTCTTACAAGTTATAAAAAAAAAATATATAGAGGGATTAGCCCTTTAGTTTACTGAGCTATGTTCGATTCCAAATAAACTTGGTTGTGTGTAAACGTTATTGTAATTAGGGGATCAAGTTACAAAGTTACACTTACCAGTCCTATCTCAAATGTCCTATCATGCAATTATGAACAACCAAAAAAATTAACTTCCAGTCGGGATATATTTTTATATATTTTCTTTTAATTATGTAAGCCAAGCAGGTTCAACTTTCTGTTCAGAAGTACTTGAACACAGAAACAGCAAGCTGCACATCAAATTAAATTTCTGTATAAAAAAGTGTTTGCAACATATTTATTAAACAAATATAACATACAAACAGGTGCATGTGCTTTCTCGTTAACAGCTATTGCTTTTTTTTTATATATATATATCAGTACTCAGAGTATTTAAAGATTACTGTACTAATTTTTCTAATTGTTGATTTTGGTATTTTTTCTGTTTACGAAACTTGTATATATACAGCAACATGTAATTGTAATTTACCACTACATTTATTCACCTCCCCTCTTTTAGTCTCTTTACTAGTAGTGGTAAATTACCATTAGAAACATTGTTACTTCTAATAAAATTTATGTAAATAAATACGTTAACAATAAAGATACTTAAATTTTTTAGTATGTTTATTGTTTAAATAAGGCTTTAGGCTGCTTTTTCTTGAACCCTTCAGAGAGCTTTTTTTTTAAGACAAAGAGCCAAAGTATATAATCGATGAAAGTAAAGAACAGAAATATTATCATAAAACATATTACCTCTTAAATGAGAATTGTTTTAAAATCTGTTGAGAAAGTAACGTTATACAAAGAGAGACTTAAAAAAAAATGTAATAGTGATAAAAACTACAACAATTTGTCTGGGCAGCAATGGAGCTATCCTAGTATAAGCTGTTTTGTTAAAACTTTATATCTTTTAACCTTATCATTAACCTTATTTTGTTCCTAGAAATAAACTTAATTCTGTTGAACATGAAAATAAATGTTGAAAAGTGTTTGTGTATATTGTATTTTAAAACAACATTATTGTCAATTTGAATTAAAAGTTTGCTATGTAATTATTCAAAAGTCGTTGAGAGAGTTTCTGTTTAAAAGCATGAATGTAATATGTGATGTGATGGTTGTGTTTAGCATTATACCAAATTTAAGTTAATGTTTTTATTTTTTGTAACATTTATTAAAAACTTTTAATTTTAGCCTCATCACCAGAAAAGTTCCTAGATGAGAATCACAAATGTGGAACATTTAAACGGCGATTTTCTCATGATGAGCATATCTTTGGACAAGATAATTTTACTTTCTATGTTTACGTTTTCAGCTTCAATACACCATTTGTGTTGCAAATATCTTTTTCTCAACATCGGCAGTTAGATTTACTTCAATTTTTCATCACTTTTTCTAGGTATGTTTAAATGTGTTTTTCATTATATAAAAATGAATAGTTGTTTAATCTTTTTGTTTTTCTTTTAAAAGATGTACTTTGTATATATGTAAATACACTGATGATAGATTTGTTAATATTCACAACAAACGTTGAAGGTATTTTATTGTATGACTATTGTGTTTTTGCATAAAAGTTATTAACTGAAAGTTTATTAAACTAGAAAATAGTGATCTTGACTTTTTCCATGTTTTATTCAACTTTGGATAGTTGTTTCCTCTCACTTCTTATAATGGCTGCTGTTATGTGGAAAATCAAGCAGAAGTATGATCTCTACAGACGACGTCAGGTATTTTGTAATTTCCATTAAAACTTTTTTTATTTCATCTAAATTAACTTAAAGTAATTGGATTGTTTGTTTTATTACAGCGATTGTTTGTAGAAATGGAGCAGATGGCTAGTCGACCGTTTGCTGGAGTAGCAGTAGAACTAGATGCAAACTTGTTTGCCATATCATCTAATGCTCTTAGTGAGGAAAGACACAAGAAGGTAAATTTAATTTCTAGACCTGGTGTAAATCCTAAAAATATCTATAAGTAGTCATTATTCTAAGCATGAAAACTCTGGAATATTAGAAATGTTGAAAATTAAATGCAATACTAATTGTGACAAACGTTATGCATTTTTGTAGATATTTACCACATCCATACTTTAATAAATCTTTTTTTTTTTTGCCTGTCACAAGCCTACATATGTGTAGGGTAACTGTTATTTTTACTTTACCACTTTAAAGCATTATTTGATTCTGAAACCTGCAAGATGAATGATCATGAAAAGAACGGATACTAATCTTTTTACATTTTAATCCTGCCTTCATAAAATTTGCTATTCAAAGACAATATTATACATTTGATGAATAGTAGCAGTTGACAAGGCTTGTCATTTTAATAACAGTCCTTCTAAAATTAGTTAAGTCGGAAAATTTTGTTTTATTTCACACTTTGTGTAATGCTGGCAGTTAATTTTTTAGGATTTTAGAATTCAGTTAAAATATTTATTTAGAAAAAAGTAAATGCTGTTAATTGTACAAATTTTTCTGAAAAAAAGATTTTGATACTCAAAACTTTCTCTGTCAGGGTTGTCTTTCTGCCTTTAAAAAATGGTTTTTGCTGTGCCGGTGGGAAAAACCGGTTATAACCCGTTTTAACCAGCAGAAACTAATAAAAGTACCTAAAACATTAATGTAGCATTACTTGTAAATTAATGATTACACATACGTATTTTTATTACAATAATTTAGTACATTATAAAGCTTTGTATTAATTTTTTCCAATAAATGTATTTAAAAATGATTAAAAAATACTCAGAGCAAATCAAAAATTTGTTCAAAAACCATCTTTTGAAGTTCACATTGTTTAACTTATTAGACTTTAATATGGGCTTAATAATATAAAATTATTAAGCCCATATATTTCTCAGGAGAAAATGTTTGCCAAATATATAACTAAAACTTGAAAAAAAAGTTTTTAGCTAAATTTTCTAATCTGTAAGGGATTTTTATTATACCAATCACCTTTCTCTTATATAGCATATAGTTATACACACTTTAAATGAAATACAAAATGAAGCATCAGCTTTGCTATAATATAGTTACTCTTTTTTAATGAACCAGGGGTCCTACTCATCCTATATTTTTGGAACATGTCCTATATTTTTAGGTACTGTATTCTCATTTTTTTTTTTTTAGTTACCAGTACGAAAGTTAACTGTATCATTGGTTATCTTTATTCCAAGTTTTGATCCTTAATATGGAGTATACAGTTTCCATTTTCAGCTTGCTTCGCTCGCTGCTTTGTACAAAGATCAAACAAAATTCACAGTTTCGGTTTCATCATCTGGATAGAAGTCTTCAAATTTTGTATCTAGTGCTGAAACTTTGAAACACTGGAATGTGAATGATGCTGATAGAGTATCTAATGCAGAATGTTTATGGACAATGAAAATTGTTGAAGCTGGTTACCCATTCAATTCTTGTAAAAATTTAAAAAATGTGTTTTGTAAAATGTTTCTAGACAGCAAAATTTCTAAGCCATTTACGCTAGGACAAACTGAGGTTTCATATGAAATTGCACACATACTCGGACTGTATTTTCATAATCAGTTGATTAGCTCTGTTAAGAATGGTGACTTTTATTTTACCATATCATTTGATAAGGTAACAACTGAAGCTGGAAAGAAACAGTTAGACATTCACATTTGATACTGGGACAGTGATCAGGAGAAGGTTGTATGTCACTTCTTGTGTTACTTTGAGCTTGGTCATGCAACTGCTGATATACTTAAGGAAAAGATACTGTTATCCCTATCAAAAGATCACTTGCCTCTTAATAGATGATTACTTGCGATTGGTTCAGATGGGCCTCCAGTGAATGTGAAACGTCTGAAGGATATTCATTCTATTTTCAAAAGCGAGGGTTTGCCAGGTTTAATTAATATTGGTATATGCAATTTGCAAATCTTGCATAATTCTTTTAGGAATGGCATAACTCAGTGCTTAAGTCATTGGGAGATCGAAGACTTTTTGGATGCCGTACATAAGTATCCAGCCAGAAGTGAGGATTTTCACAATATTCAGAATAACCTTGAAATGGAGTAGAAACACATGTTGAGTTTTGTTAACAATAGCTGGTTTTCTATGGTCCCTGTTATTTCAGTAATAACAAAGCAATGGTTTGCCTTAGGGGAGTATTTCCTTGAGTACATCCTCAAAAACAGCAAGAATTAGGGCAAGTCTAAACTTTATCTAAGTATTAGATCTCACCTGAAGGATCCAACAACTTTAGCCCACGTGCTTTTCCGGAAGTCAGTGGATGAGACTTTTGATAAATTTCTTCTTTTAATGCAACGAGAAGAACCCTTGATACATATTTTATATGATGAAATCTGTGATATTCGAAGCCTTGGTTCAGGAATTGCTAAACCAGAACTGTTCAGAAATATGTTTGGAAGGAACTTAAAGAACTTTGATTTCAATAACCTGGAAAATATTCTTCCAACAACTGAAATTGATGTTGGAATTCTTGCCAGGAATGAAGCTTTAAGACTGAAGGAAAAAGAATTAAAACTATTTTTCCATGAGGCGAAACATTTTATTATGACAATCATTGAATATTTACTTGATAAAGTTCCTCTGAACAATAAGTTGCTTGAAATATCCAGTGCCTTCATCCATTATTTAAGATGGGACCAATGCCTTTGAAGTGCATAGCAAGAGTGGCTAAAGCAATGCCACTCGTTTTCCAGGAGAATAATATAGATAAGCTTTCTGACGAGTGGAAATTATACATGATTGAACAAGTGAATGAATGTGCCCCGACAACTGAAACAAGGGAAAATAAAATTGATAATGTGGATGATCTGTTTGAAGAATCAGAGATTCAAGGTGATGAGGAACCTGCTAATAAAAGTTCCACCTCTGTAACAAGAATAGATTCTTATTGGTCTGATGTCCTGAAACAGAATAATCTTGGCGAGAAATACCCTCTGCTTTCTCATTTAGTTAAAGAGGCACTGATACTTTCTTATGGGCCGGCTTAAATTGAGAGAGGGTTTTTCACTTAACAGACTCTTTCTTAACTCAAATCGTCCACTGTTAAATGAATTATAAGTGACTGGTCTTCGAACTGTGCAGGCTACAGTAAAAGTAAAGAATGATGTTTGTGACAAACCTATTATCCCACTGTGCCTGAAGTATTTCTGAGAAGCACATAGTAAGTACAGAAACTATTTGGAAGAATGTCTTCGGATATTGAAATACTTGAGAAAAAAATTAAAAGGCTACAGGAATTAATCAAAACAAGTCATTCACTGATTCGGGAAGCTAATGAAAGACTTTCAAAAGGTACTAAAAGAACGGATATGAAAAAAATGTCAGCTGCACAGGCCTTGCTAGAGTCGGGGCGTAAACAACTCATAACAAATACAGACGAATTGAAGCATGCAGAAACTACATTGTTCTCACAGATAAAGAGGCAGACTAAGAAGTAGCCAGTATGGAACAATAAATCCTTTTAGGGAACTTTATCTAACATTATGGTTTTGAAATGATCACATGAATGACTGTTTCTAAAACATCTAAAGTTTGGTTAACGTTATGGTACCGACTTCTAGTTGGATGGACGAATTATGATTGCAAAAATTGTACCACATGTGATATAAATTGTTAACATAACTATCTAAAGGTTTCATTCAGTCCTTTTGCTACATGGGTGACCATGTCTTATTTTTCATCTACACCTTATTTAATAGTATAATTCTCATTTTTCTTTTTACTTTTTTTGCATTTACTGTATATTATTAACAGTTAGATATGTTTGTTGCCTTTTAATTCACTGGCACAGGTTCACATTTGAACTTACGCCTATCATTTGGTATAATAACGTGTGTATTGTGTAGTGAGAATTGAATATCTGCCATACTGCATGTGTCAAACATGGTAGTTGGTTTTAAACCCGTCTCGCAAAAGACGTTTTTCACAAGAAAAATCAAAAGGTCAAGAAATTTACCCCCTCCTGTTTTTTTGTTTTGTTTTTGGTGCTACTGATACGTCCTATATTTATTTCATAAATGTCCTATATTTTTTTAAGTTGTGACTATGACCCCTAATGAACTCAAAAAGGGCCAAATGGAAATGTTGCTGTAAATATTTAATTAGTGCAGGTTTTTAGTGTAAAGAAATACACTTTTTAATACAGCTTTTGAATTTGTAAATTCACTATAATTGAGTTATAAATGGCTTTGGAGTTTATGTTAGTGCATTTTATGGTCTTGAATCTTGTTTTTATTATGCAAATTTTAATGTGATATGTGTTTAGTGTAATTAGTGACTGCACATCGATTTGGGTTTTGTCTGGAAAAGTCAGGGAAGTTTGAAATAGAATTTGGGTAGACACCCTGATACATTATATATATATGTGACACTTTTTTTCGTTTTTCGAGCATTTTACCTTTACCTCAACAAATTTAATATGCAGAACTCAGTGCTGGTTGGGAACCCCGGGCCTGGGAAGGAGTTGCTTGAATTTTTTTCCAACAATTCTACTGGACACCCTGAATATGAATATATCTTGCTAACTACTGGGAGTTTATGATATTCATGCATCATTTTATCTTCTGTATAATATTTTCTTTTTTAAAAGACTATTCAGAGCTTGCACCATGTATTTGTGCTCATATATAGGTTGCATAAGAATGACCAGTTGTTTATTATGTAAGGTTTCTGATATTATGTAGTATCTTTTGAAATCCTTTTTTTCTGGGTTAAAAATATGCCTTTCGGAATTTATGGCTTGTTAGCACTAAAAATATTTCTTGGTATTTGAATTTACTTATTTTAAAAAGTTTACATGTATACTGTTAATAATTTTGTAATTTGCTTATCGATTGGCATTAAAATTTGTTTAAACAGTTATCTAGTTCCATGTCACTTTTCATTTGTTTATTACGTTAAAATACTCAATTGTGTTCTCAGTAGATACCCTGTTTTCATGTTTTTTCAAAGGGAGAAAAAATACAAATCATTTTATATAATCATGTAAAAAGACATTTCAGATATGGATGTTTCTTCTATGGCATTGGAAATTGATAAATAATTTGTAGATAAAGCATAAATTAAACAATTTAAAAAAAATTCTTCAAAATTAAGAAAACAAGCCACAACAAGATGAAAATGACTAGTGTAAAACTTTATAATGCAGTACATTACGAAAGTTTAGACGCAAAGGTTATTTATTCTTTTTTGTTAAAAAACAAGAAACAAACATGAAATTCGTACCATTCAGGTTGTAATATGCTTTTTGTGAACAAGGGAATATGCATGGAGGACCCCTCCTTACTGAAGTATTTCTTTAGAACAAAAATGATTAGTGCATCTCGCACCCCTCCCAAACCCAGATGTAAAGTTCAAAGTGCCTTAAGCACAGTGTTTGCCACCCGCAACCACACTCTATATTTTATAATTATTTTTCTGGTATGAAACGTTCAACTCTAAACTGTGTATACATATACAGTGTTCATTTAGCCTAGTCAGTTTTAGAACAGTTATCTGGTCTTTGAAGTTAAGCTAATCACCCAAGGAAATATTTCATGGTGGAAAATCATATAGGGGGCATTTATGAATACCTTATATTCACTATTATAAAATAATGATATTTTTATGAATGAATTTTATTTTACTTGATGTCAAAAAATTTTACTTTTCTGTCATTTGGGGAAGGTAGCTGTGTTTCTCAGAATTTTTCATAATGCTAAGCTAAGGCAAAGTGGGGTTGGGGCATTTCCTTGATCAGGGCAGACCGATTTGCTCCTTTAGTGGACGTGGAATATAATTAAAAAAAAAAAAGAGAAAAAAGTAACTTTTTAAAATTTCGCATCCCTAAAAATTAGGTGCCTGTTTATAATACACCCAGACCTTTTATCTCTTTGTCCTAGCACAGATGGCGGAGATGTCTTGTCCAGTTTAGGGCTGTGGCTTGTCACCTTTTACGGGGGACTCTGAAAGTTGCAGAAAGCTTACACTTGGTTATTGTTCTGATGTATATTTTATTAATATATTTAATAATACTATCTGAGAAGGCTAAAACTTTAGCATTAATAAATTTCTTACCAAATTTTGCATTGAGTTAATGATGGGTCCCTGTGGTGGTGCAATGGTAACACATTCGTCATACTTACCATAATCCTCGGTGTGGATCCCAATAGTACACCCGATAAAAAATAAGCTTATCGTTAAACTGCTCACTATGGTCTGGGAGTTGGTTCCCTAGGCCTTAAGAGGTTTGGAATCCTCAAAAAATAGTACATCCCACTGCAGCATGACCCTTGCTGTCCTTATGCCATAAAACTCACAAACAAGCAGGAGTCAACTATGGATATGGTTGTCTGCTACAGAACAAAGGCCAGATTCTTGAAAAGGAGGAATGAAAAAGTAATGATAAGGGTACCCTAGTGCCATTTCATCGATATTTTTTGTAAATCAGTTTATTTCTAGAAATTTTAGAACTGGGGTCACATGGTTTGTAGCAGCGTTCTGTTTCGCAAATCAGGGAAGATTCGATTTGTTGATGGTGCTGCTCCTCTTTTTGTGGTTCAGTTTTTGAAACTTTTTGTTTTTACATGGTTTCATGATAGAGATGCCATGTTTTTGACCAGCCGTGCCTGGAAAAAGAGTTCACAGGGTGCCTTTATGTAATTTCGCCACACTTTTATAAGAACAGGTCCATCTCAAATTATGCCGCTGGGATTGTGCCGTCTGCGGCATTCGATTCCATCGATCGAAGGAAATTTTAACTATAAATATTGTATGTTGAAATAAAATTTATTATAGATCTGAAACCCATTAACTTCAATTATTGATCTTATTTGATTTATATCTTATTTAAAGCTAACTGCTTGATCACTTCTAGAAAATTGCTTTTCATTCTCAACTCTTCTTGCTTCATAATTGTTAACTCTGAGATTATGTTTAATTATATAACACACCCTAACTTTTATTTTATTATTAAAATAGTATAAGTGTGAAGTCGGTTGCATAGATTATCTCTGATTCATTCGATTCCCGTTTTTGATGGTTTTTAATTTTTTTTTATTTCTAGTCCTTTAAGTCCCTAATTTTCATGTAATGAAAGTGCACAAATCCTTGTTTCTCAACAACAGAGTATTACTTTCTGTTGTGCCATACATGTATCAGGATCTTGCATACATTCTTGATAAGTTTCAGATTGGGACAAATAGCAAGTTATTGTCAATCCGCTGTGTTTTTAGAACTAAATCACTATTTTGTAGGGTTGAATGAATGGATCGAAACATCATCATGCAAAGAGTCCAGCATGAGCCACCTAAGATTTCCTCAAATGGAAACAATCTATTTACGAGAGTCTTGGTATTTTTCTGAAGTCTCTCTGCCACTCAAAAATGTTAGGAAGCTCTGACAATTGTAATAAAAGGCTCCCCACACCATAACCAATGCATCACTGTGCATTCTGCTGAAATATGCTTTATGGCTATTTGCGAAATCATACCAGTAGCATGAAAACCTATCTAAATTCCATTATTTTTCATACTGGAAATTACACTCAGCCATGTGTTGCTGTAAGACGTGTTGACAGAACCAATTTTGTCTTATATTTTTATGGCTAAATTTTAAAAAAGTTTACAAATCATCTTGTGTTCTATAAGCTAACCTGACTCAATAAACGTTTCCAAATAGTACCTTTCGATGTTTTCATTTCCATGTGATTATTTCGTGTAGAGGCAGCTTTTGAGTTGAAGCCATATTCCAAATTTGTCTATCTTAGCACAAGGTTAGCTTCTGTCTTTTCAGAATGAAATTTCTATGTACCTTATTCACCATGTCTAAGAACTCGACAAATATCATGTTTTGATCAGTTTAAAGCAATTTAAATTTCAGAAACAGATTTACCTTCTTCATAATCCATATTTTCATTTTTTCTATTCAAAAGAACCATGGTGACTTTAGCATTTCACTTTTAGTCGAAAATGCTCATTTCCTTTGCACAGCAGATAGTGGAAACTTTTTTTTTGTTCGATGAGTCATTTGTTCTTAGAAATTTGCACATGAGCCTGATTTGTGCCTATACTTTTGTAACAGTCCAGCTTAATTTATTTTTGTGAATTATTAATATTATACATTTTTGCAATCATATTTTTACATTTCGGGTAAAAAATTTGCTACAATTCACTGGTTTCTGTTAAGTAATTTAAATAATATCTGTAGTCACTTCATGGTTCTTTTACTAAAATATGGTGAACATAAAAAATTGAACGTTAGCTAGGATAAAATTTATTTTGTGACTAATATTTTGTTATTGCATTGTCTTTTAGTGCCACCCAACTCCCATAGCTCTTGAACCTTGTTCAGGAGGTAAAGCGGCTGTGCTTTCTTTAATTGTGAGAATGCCATCCGGGGATGAGGAATTTACTCCAGCTGGCCAATCAGGTCTAGCTATTGCAAGTGCTTTAGTTTCATTGGGAACATTATGTAAAGGAAATACAGATGTCATCAAAGAAACTGGAAAATTGGAATCATGGAAGACTAGTTCTAATTCTAGTACATGTATATAGTAGTGAAGTACTTAAAATTCAGTTTCATCGACATGGTATTCATTATAAATTTCATCTTTTTCATCTGGCCGTTGTTCTCACTTAGTTGTCTTGCAATCAGTATGTTGCACCAGAATCAAACTATTGCAGGTGTTCAGCTGAGAAATCTTATGCTTGTTGCATGTTGTAAGAATTTTTATTAATTGTTCATATTGTAATATAGCTCTCATTATTTATATTTTAGTAGTGAAATGAATGTTTTAACTTTGGTATGATTGTTACTTTTTGTTGTACGGAAAATGGATATTTTTACTTGCTACCTGCTTGTTCCTGAAACTGAATAAGGTGTGAATCTTTGAGATATAAAGAAGCTTTATATTTTATTTAAATATATATAAAGGACTAACATTCTGAAAAGACATATTTTCTACAAAAAAGCAAAGTACCAGTTAATTAAAACTACTCACTCAAGAATTCTGTAGCACATGTATGGAATGTAGAGTAATACTAAATGTGATTTTATTTGAGCTTGTATTTTTCATTTAATTTTTTATGTATTTGTTTGTTATAAAATGTTGGTCTTCTGGATGAAATTTTGATAATATTGAGTGAATATACATGCATGAATTTTTTTTTGGCCTAATTTTACTAAATTATTTAGTTAGAAAAATATTTTTGTTGTAGGCCATTTAAAATTTGTCGGTTGTTAAAAAAACAGTGCTTTCAAGTATTACTCTTATGGGTTTATATAATTACTAGAAAACTCCTTAGTGGTTTTTTTGTTTTGTTTTATTTAATGTAACTTCTTACATATATGTTTAGTCATCTGCTTGTATAGGTCGTTTTAAATTGTTTTTTGTTTTAGTGATTGTCTTTGATTGTTTTGAAGTAATCATATGAAAAATCTTCAGAATTCGATTTAGCTTACCGAATGTTCTTTTGTTTTATTTAAGCTGTGGAGAATGATTATAGAATTTGTTTATTTAATCCACGTGGAAGATTAATAAATCAATAATACTGAGCTGTTAATGTAATTTTATACTAGTGTTAGTTTTTATAATATTTTTAATGTTTTTACCAGTATAGAAACTTGACTTACAGACACCAGTTTTATCATTAGTTAAACTTGTTTTTGTTAATTACTGAACAAGCATTAAAAAAATTCTTACATAAAATTTTAATTAAAGATAAAATGATTTTATTTTAAACTTAATACAGGGATTAGTTAATGTGTATTCAAATTTTATATAATCAGGTTGCTATATTTTATATTGAAGCATTTTCTGGTTTCAAAATTGTGCGAAGTGTACATAAACTAATCCAAGAATCATTAAAGGGTTTATCATACTCATGCCCGCCAACCTATTTTTATTTTTTTTAATTAATTCAATTTTTCAATTCATACCCAATTGCCTGAACTCTTATGTATATCTCATGTGTTAAAAGTAATTGCAAGCAATTTATTTTAAAAAAATTAAATAAACAGACAAAGCACTGACACCATTTTAGTCATTCGAACCTGTTTGTAAAAGGGGAACTTTATGAAGCGAGGCATTGTGTATGTAATTAAATGCAAAATGTGAACCCAACTGTACAAAAAGAATTGTCTTAACATAAAAACCGCCATAAATTGATATCCCATTTTTATTTGTAAATACTGATAACTTGTATTTTTCAGAAAGAATGAAAAGGATATCTAAATATATATTTTGTCACTTTTTCATACAGTTTGTATAGTTCATTTTCAATTACAAATTATCCAGATTTCTTTCTTCATTTTTGAAAATTTACAAATATTTTTGCATGTTTCATAATCCAGTTAGAACTGAATACAGGGATCACACTCCTATGTCAACTGTACTGCACTACGTCAATTTAAAAATTCTGGGCAAACCTGTTACAAAACCGTTAAGCTCCGCAATTTTACACCAAAATAATTTTTTACCCATGCTGAATCTGATTTACGTGCACCAAATTCCAGTTTTCACATCCAACATTGTTCATTTATCGCTCCAATTTTCAGTTTTCACATCCAACATTGTTCATTTATCGCTCCAATTTTCAAGCTGCTTCTGTAATTAATCACGCCCCCAATCTATAATTTCTTTTTGTATTATTGGATGAAATTGACTGCACACATTCTAACTAGTCTAGTCATACTTCGTGATGATGTTTCCCATTGTGTAAGGGCCCATATTGGTATTAAAAGTGCTTAATTTTGCTCCCCCGCTCTTCAACATTTCTACGTAGCATGTTTTTGTTTTTTCCATTCTTCTCACAGCAAGAATCAAACCAACAAACGAATATAGAATTTAAATTTGTGACTCGTAATGTAGCTTGCAGAAGGGGAATGCAGAACCAATAATTTCTCATGTAACTTTTCCAGAGTATTTCTTTGGTTCAAGAATAAACAGTATAACACCACTCTCCATCCCCAGATAAAGAATGCGAGCCATTCCAGGCACATCAGTTTTTTAGCGCATATTCCTCTCCACTTTTGCCCCACACAGAAGTGTTTATCTCTGTCATTTTTAAAAGATCCGTTTATCCTACCTGGCTTTTAAAGTTAAACCAGCCACTAAAGAAAAAATCATGCTACGGATAATTGCAGAGTACGGGAGGGAGTGGATATTAAGGATTATTTCATGTGCATTATTATATGATAAAATAATGCTTTTATGGACAGATATATTTTATTTGACGATAAATTTTCCGCATGTTTGGGTGAAGAGAAAGGTGGCTATGTAACGGAATTTCAAATTTAGACAATTCAAAAGAAGGGGAGGTAATTTCCTAGTAAGTGCAAATCGGCGAAATTCTGTGGTAGAGAGATTGCAATTAAAAAGTCTGCCACATTTTAAAATTTAGTGCCTGGTCACTTGCCCAACTTGTCTATTTATAAATACAGGTTTGCTTTATCGTCCTACTATATGGACAATGAGGTTGTCCCATTGAACTAAAGCTAAAATGATCAGTGATTGGCTATTTGTTACATATCCTCCTGCATTATTTGTTTTGAATTGAATCATCGATTAACACAGAGGGGCGTTTAGGAACAAAGACGAAACTCTGAAATGGGAAGAACAAAAGTGATGACAGTGTCCCCGGAACTCATTTCGCCAAATATAATTTTTTTTTTTAAAATAGGAAGCTCATTTGTAGATGTTCTTGAGCTGGGACTGCATATTCTGCGATGTTCAATTCCACTGGTCGCAAGAGATTTAATGTCGGTGCTGTCCCTAGTAGCACTTTTTAATTTTTGAACTTTGCAAGGTTTTGTAAGGAGTGTATGTTTTCGGCGGGCTATCGTATCTCTAATGAGAGAATTGAGAAAACAAAGCATTTTGTTGAATTTTGTTATAAACCGACCCATCTCCAAGATTCTAGAGCTGGTAACATGCAGTCTGCAACATTCGATTCCGACAGTCTATAGGCACTTGCATTATAAATTTGAAGCCAACTAACTTTATCAATTTCAGTCTATTCATAGTATCTCGTTTAATGTTAACTACTTAATCAATTTTAGGAAATCTTTTGCTTTCTATTCTCAGACGTTTTACAATAATGTTAATTCTTAGATATAGTGTGCTCTCCTAACATGATGTTAATCTGGGTTTGTCTTCCAATGGTGCTAAAAATAGAATTCTTACTGAGTAACTGCTCACTATTGTTTGGAGGATTCCTAGGCCTTACGAAGTTCAACTTCCTCAGAAAAATGTAGGTCCACTGCCCTATGGTGTCATAGTGGTACATTGGCATAACTAGGCTCAAGTTCAAAGGAGGGCTATAAAGTGATGGAGGGCATGGTCCTCAACCCAATGCTTTGCACATAGCATTTATTTGTAATTTTGAATTTCCTAATGGGGGTGGCTAAGCCCCCTCTAACCCTCAATTATGCCAGTGTAGTGATAACACATTTGTCTACCATGCTATTAACCTGGATCTTACTCCGTCATATCATGGAATGTATGCTTTTTTCTGCCCACTGTAGGTGAGAGTTTGGTTCCTTTAGTAACAGAGGTTCAAATACCTCAGAAAACTGTAGGTCCTGGCACAGTATGACCTTTGTGTGTCATAGAAACAAAAAAAAAACACTTCAATTTCATTTACCTGATGGATCCTTGTTATTTAGTTTTTTCAAATTTTTGGTTCTTAAATTTCATATAAAAAAATATGTATGAACTCTTTAACACGAAAATTGGAATTTTACCTGGGAAGTATGCTAGAAACAAGTGCCTAAATCGATATATACAGCAAATATTGGCATGCCATGTTGAAATCGTGTATTCAGTCTATTTTTTAAAAAGTTATGTAAATATGTCATTTGCTTGAAAAAAATAGATGTTTTTATACTGCATTAGAGCCTGCGTTTCCCTGTCGCAAAGATTATTTTACTTAAAAAATATTTTCTTCGTTACAGAAAAGCAGTGTTATTGATACAAAAACTAACTTTCCCTGATTTTTTTTTTAAATATTGAACATCATATATATACAGGGTTTGATAAATCCAGTCACTATTGGCAACTAAATTTTTCCAGCTAGCTGGTAGGAAATCATATCCTGCTAGGTTCTTAGGTTTTTTAAATTGCAACAGAGGGGTACGAATTTTATCTGGAGAATGTGGTTCTCTGTGATTTATCAAACCCGGTATATATATGTATGCATTATATATATGTATATCCTTTGCTCCCAAAATGGATTCTTCTGAAAGTAAATTTTTTGCTCCAAAAGTTAATTTTCTTGCTCCGAAAATTAATCTTTCCTGTTGTGAGTCTTGTTAGAGTGTGATCCCTGTGAATTGAATGTAGGCATTTCTGTATTTTCATCGTTAGCTTTTTCTTGTTTAGATGAACATTCATCGTTTATGAAGTTATCAATTGTTTGTGCATCTGAAATCTGAATGTATTGGGTCACAATTACATGAAAAGTAAAGATCAGAATCTCAACTTCTGCTTCGTTACCTACATCTTAATTAGTTGCTTGTTCGACTGTAGAGACAGAAACCCCTCCCCACACACTCTAATTGAAACAATGTTCAATATGTAACTTTGGCTTATACTATGTCAAACATTGGCAGTAATCACTATTGCTTCTAAAACATTTATTTTTATCATACAAGTATCTAAGTTCTGCATTTTTGAATATTACTAGTTTATTTTAATATTTTGAACCGCATCAAAGTTTAAAAGACTAAGTTTGCAGATAAGAATTTTATTTGAACATTCTTTAAATTAATTTTTGTGAAATAAAATTATGTTTCACTTTTCTGATCTAATCTTTTTACTAAATTTTTGATTGGAGAGGCTGCGATTCGCTGCAGAGGTAGATGGAAGCATGCAAATATGTTAGGTAACAGCCAATCACGGTTTCGTGTCGAGAAATATGCAAAAAAGGCAGTCGTATAAGAAGCCAGTATTGTGAAGGGTTACAGGAGTTGCACGTAAGTGCTGATAAAAGGTGTTTAGAACTTTCGTACGATTTATTTTTAAGACAAACTTATTTCTATGGCTTCCAGAAGATGAATGGAAGATTCTGAGCGCTGGCGTGCTGTCGGAGGCATTGAAGCAGGACAATCAATCACAGATGTTGCTGTTTTCTTCGGCGTTCATCATTCCGTCGTGTCACGATTATGGAAACAATTCCGAACCAGCCAAGCAGTTGTCTGACGACCTGTGGCCAGTTGCCGAAAGGTTACGACCCCTGAGGAAGATCGATATATTGTTGTTATAGACAAGAGGAATCGAAAAGCGACCTCCACACGTGCACATCTATGGTTGCAGCAGCCATTGGTAAGACGATATCTGCCACTATTGTACGCCTGGGTAACACGAGTTTGTGTTACTCTATGCGTCCAATACATAAGGGCACGATTAAAGTGGTGTCGCCAACATGTCAATTGGGCTGTGTCTGATTGGTGCAACGTTATGTTCACGGATAAGTCAAGATTCGCCCTGCAACCCGATGACAAGCGTGTAAGGGTGTGGAGAGAAAAAGGTTCACGCAATCAGCCCCAGAACATCACCGAACATCACGCATTCCGAGGTGGAAGCATCATGGTCTGGGCAGGGATTTCGTTGGGATATTGCACTGACCTCCACATCTACGGACAGGGTTCTGTGACAGCTGTATGGTATTGGAATGAAGTCCTAGACCCCACTGTGAGATTGTAAACTGCAACAATTAGTTCTGCTTTCATTTTCATGGACGATAATGCGCATCCCCATAGAGCTGCCATCGTCGACAACCACCTGGAGAGTGAGGGTATTGCGCGTATGGAGTGGCTGACGTACTCGCCCAACCTTATTCCGATTAAAAATCTGTGGGATGTCCTCGGCTGTGCTTTGTGTACACGTTTCCCACCCCCAGCCACTCTCACAGCTTTGGAAACTGCTCTATAGGAGGAATGGCGATTACTTGATTCTGCGGTGGTTGATGATCACCTCATCAAAAGCATGGTCACACTCTGTAAACTTTGTATGCAGATGAGGGGTGCTCAAATACCCTGTTAATGTTGATTTTTGTTTGTTTTAACTTTAAACCTCATTTTGTTAATGACTCCAATATGACATCTTATAATTTATGAAAATTCAATATTGTTTTCATCTCTGTATGTAATTTTTTGTTTTGTTTTATGCATAAACATTTGTGCTACTTTTCTGTTGCATTTCTTGTCAATCAAAGCAGTACTTGTCCATTTTTTCACATTTTATTGCTCTGTGCTTAACTTTTGGAAGTGAAAAAAGGGCAAACACTTGTATCACTTTGGTTTTCTGGTTTTAACCCTCCTTCAAATCATAATTGTGTGTTAAACGAAATGGGAAATAAACTTCTTCGCAAGACTTCTAAAACTGTGGTGCAAAAATTCACGTAGATTTGAAAATGTTTTTCGATTTAATTTGGTCAATCATATAGTAGGAAATAAAATAGATTAAAATGGTCATATCCCCATGTATGAATACGGTGCTGTAAAAATGTACTGATTAGATACCCTAGTGAGGAGAATTCTCAACGTTTTTTTTCGCATAGACAGTTTCCAACTCAAAAACTTGCTGGGATTAAAAATTCAATAGGCTAGTAATTTTTTAAATTGTGCAATTTTTTTCAACCTCGGCATATATATTACAGATTTGACATAGGTATTCAAAAAATGCATGTAATTCACAGAGCCATCCATGGAGCTGTACAGTGTAGTCACAATTCATACAAGTTGTCAGGCATATATATTATAATTTCTTTGATATCTAGGACCATACATTATTCTTATTAGTACAATTGGACATAGGTATTCAATAGTTTTTAAATTATATAGATAATTTACACCTACACACACATGTATATATATACACGTATACACTGCTAGCCATTAAAATTGCTACACCATGAAAGAAAGCAGATAGCAGAATCATATGTATTGTACACATACAGTATAATCGCAAGAAGATATTATTGAAGTTAAAAGTAATTTTGAGGTACAGAGCAAAGCTGCTTCTGGCAGCAATAACAGCTCTAATCTGACTAGGTATCGAGTTGAATAGAGTTTAGATGGCAGGTACGGGTACAGCAGTCCATGTGGCTTTAACTCTATGCCAGAGTTCATCTATTGTACTGCTTGGTAAGTGGTGACATGCCAGTCTCTCGGCAACCATTGACTTGATATTCTCAGTTGGTAATAAATTCTGGAGAATATCCAACCAGGGCAACAGTCAGACTCCCTCTGTATTTAGAAATGTCGAGATAGCATGACCAACATGGAGTCATGCATTGTCCTGTTGAAAGGAAGCATGTCGGAAGATAGGGCAGACCCACTGGTCTTATCCCATCAAAAATGTAATGGAGGCTGTCCAAATTATCAGCTATGTGAACAAGAGATTATTGGGATGTTTACCTAACAGCATCCCCGTACCGTCAGTCCAGTTGTTGGGCCTATATGTCATGTGCTTGCTGTTAATGTTCATTCCCTTTGGTGCATCCATACATGGATATGGCCATTATGATGCTGTATGCAGAACCGGGATTCGTCTGAAAATACAACAGGATGACATTCCTGTGTCCATGTTTGTCATTGAACGCATAATTTCAAGCACAAATGTTTCTGCTGTAGCATCAAAGGAAGCTGCAGAAATGGTCACTATGCTGACAATCCATGGTGCTGCAAACGTCGCACTGTCAGTGTAGACTCTTGTTCTGGAAACGACCAAAATTCCTTACTCAGGGTACCTAACATGACTGTCCTTTCAGGTTTTAGTGACCGATGGCTGCTGAGATCCCACACATCAATGTAGACAGAAATAGCATGGAATGGTAAATCACAGTTGTTATAGGCTACAATACTACTGCAATCAAAATTTGACACATGCTGGTAAGCTTTCCTTTTCCTTCTTATACAGTGTATAACAAGACTTTTACACAAGCAACCAATGTGCGAATGTGATTTTCGTATGAGAAACCCACTTTACAGGGCCTTTCCTTTTATACAGATTATTGGTGGCGTTACTCCTACCTGTTTTGCGAGCATGCTTTGAAATGCTAGTCATTTGCATATCCTAGCACAGTGGTGTGCAAACCATGGGTCACGCCATGGGAAAATTTTTGTGGGTCGCCAAATTTAAAGAAATTTATTTGACAATAAAAAATATAAGGCTTTTCTACAGCAAGTATCTGGTACCAGTAAAATAGTGAAATACATGCTATACACATTTCAATATTCTACTAAGGCTTTTACACTACACTACGCAGCTTACATCAAACAACAATATAAATCAACGTTTATTGGCATAGTGATACCAACGCCGATGGTATGGCGTGATTAGATGGTGAAACGTTCGAAAGAAAATAAACATTTCTGCCTTCGGTGGGAGCTGAACCCACGACCTTCCACTTGCCTGGTGGAGGCTTTACCATCTGAGCTATGAACGACAATATCCAATCCCTTACGAACGTATATAAAGACTTTACTGAAGCCGGCTCAGATGGTAGAGCCTCCGCCCGGCAAGTGGAAGGTCGTGGGTTCAGGTCCCACCGAAGGCAGAAATATTTATTTTCTTTCGAACGTTTCACCATCTAATCACGCCATACCATCGGCGCTGGTATCACTACGCCAATAAACGTTGATTTATATTGTTGTTTAATTCTACTAAGGGTTGTAACTTTACATATATAACATATATATGTATATATAATTGATATATTAATATGATGCCCTCTCCCTTAACAACAACAGGGTGACATGTAATGAATTTTAGAATTACTTTAGATCAGTATGCAAAGAAAATGGTGACTTTTTCAAAAATTGATCAGCAAGAATTATAGTTCATAAATATTTAAAGGTAACTTTTAAATCTTAAGTTCCGCAGACTCCAATGTTTTGACTTTTCTGTATCTTCACAATTGCATTACTCTTACTTTTAAATATTGAATAAGATTCTTACTTGTCCTTAAGGTTAACTAGTTTAGTTATATTTATTGTTCCGGGGCTATAATGATTTGTAAATTTTTTAACAGGATGACCATAATTAAACTGACAGTACTAAGAACCGTCTGTAACTCATTCTAATAGCCAGAATAGCACCAGATTTGGTAGGTAGACTACTAAAAACCTAGGAAGAAAAATTCCATGAAAAAGTTACTCCAAAAGTCACCTGCCCTGCGGTGGCGCAGTGTGGTAACGCGTTCTCCTAGTGCGCCGCTAATCCGGGTTCGACTCCCAGCAGTGCAAAAAGAACGCTTACTCAGAGATCTCATAAAGATCGCACTGCTCACTGTAGTCCGGGGTTTGGTTCCCTAGGCCTTAAGAGGTTCGGATTCCTCGGAAAACAGTAGGTCCCGGCGCAGCATGACCACTGTAGTCTTTGAGCCGTAAAACCACAAACAAACAAACCAACCAACCAAAATTCACCAATAATGGAAAATGTTCTATGCAATGTAAGAAAGAGCTACAATTGGCAGACAAATGAATAATAAAAACAAAACTGAACTTGAACATTACCTTTTATTCAGTGTATTCACTTTCTCCATGTGGAAGTGGATTAGGTTTAATGCAGCCACCATTCTTTGGGACAAAGTATTGCATCCCATACCCAACATTCTCTACTGTCGAATGTAACATGCCTGAAAGAATGTCCATCGCAGCCTGTGATGTGTTGTCCTTTAAGGTAGTCAAATTTGGGATCCTCCAACATAGACTGTGGGCTGCAAGTAACCCCACAGCCAAAAGTTGCATGGAATTAGATCAGGGTCCATGCACCCGGAAAGAACTGTGAAGTGATGCCATAGAAGTTGCTCTACTGATTGAGCAATGAGTGGTGGTGTTCCATCTTGCATAAAAATCATCTCTCCCAGACATTGTTTCTGCTAAAGTTGCAGTATGACAAAATTATTAACTTACCATAATATTTTTATGCAGTAACGAAAAGTAACTGATCCTGCCAAATTAATATTTTGAAAAAAAAAAAAAAAAATCCTATGATGAAATTTGTGTGAATCCACACCAATAGTTTTTGGTGAATGTAATAGAATTTTCTGAAATGCGTGGGATAGTTTGGATGCCCAAATTCACTGATTTTAGACATTGATAGTCCCATCTCATCCAGATAAAAATGGGCCTCACCTCCCTACAGAATTCTCCAAGGCCAAACATTGTCAACGTGCATTTTGCCTATCGTGAACATTCTGTTCAATTTGCTCGGTATTGTGTTAATGTTGTAACCTGTATGTACAATGTATCATTGGCTGTGATGAACATTCCTTAAGTCATATTACATTAGGCTGTGGAGAACACTGTACGTAGAATACAGTTTGTAGTCTACAAAAATGGTGGCCACATTAAACCCGATCCATTTCCACACAGGGGAAATAAATGTACTAAATAAAAGGGATAATGTTTCATTTTGGTATTGCTTCTGTTATTCATTTGTCTGTCCATTGAAACTTTTCTCTACTTTGCATAGGGTCGTATTTTATCCCATCATCGACTTTTGCAAGCATTATTTTTTTTTTTTTCACAGAATCTTTTCCCATGTCTTGAATAGTCTACATACGAAATTTGTTGCCATCTTGGTTGTTAGATTAAGCTACAGACAGCTCTAAGTAGCCTTCAGTTTCATTTTGGCCACCCTTTACTTTCTAATAAAAAAAATTGCATTAATTAGTATGCTTTAATATTTTTTTGTTTTTCACTTGCTTTAATGTATTTATGAAATTTATTTTGATTAAGAAGTAAATATATGCTAGACAATCGTAAGAATTACATAAAGCAAAATATTTTATGGGTTACTGTATACTGGGTACTATACCATACATGGTATACTGCGAAGTAATCAAATTACTAGTAAAAGTTGTCATTTGTTCAATGTATAGAAAAAGGTTCTGCAACATTTCAAGAACTACCTTTTTTTTTTTAATATATCAAGCAAAGAAATCAAGAGAAACATGAAATTTTAGTTGAGCTATTTAGAAGTGAAGGTAATGTAATAAATGTGTAGCTTTTCCTTACGCTGTACTCAAATTAACATTGCCAATTGAAAATTAGTGAAATTTATCTCCACATCAACAGTCATTGTTTTATTATGTTAATTGTGTGAACAGTGTTGTATAATTTTATATATATGCCTATTGCCAAGTTTTCGATTGCTTTTTATTAGTAAGCATTTTATGATCAATGATGTATTCAAAATGTTTGAAATTGAAATGAATCTTCAAAAAAATTTTGTGGTATGATGGGCAACATTGAAAGCTATGCAAATTATATATATAATGTGTGAATGTAAATAAAAGGGTTTCAAATTCAGTATTGTTTAAAACTGAAATTTTAAGAATTATGCAGAATCATTTAAGTAATGTGATATCAACTTATAATTATTGAAATACAATATTTCAAGCTAATCGAAGTTATAATAAGGTAACTGGAACAAAAGAAAATAATTTCTGAAACTGGGATAGTAGACAATGTATTTTTTTAAGTTATTCAAAATGAGTGATCTGGAAGACTTAATTCTAAAAACTTTGCCATTAAAAGAATACTTTTATACTTAATAATTTTCAACATCCACATATAAGCTGAAGCTAGGCCTGTTTTTTTTTTAGAGAATACTTTTGTTTGTACACAGTAATACAAACAACCTTAAATAATTTCAAAATTTCAGATCATAGTGAATCTATTCATGTAAAATTATCGGATATAATGGTTATCCCAAATGAGTTTTGATTTTTTAGAAAAATGGTAATATATGTATGTAATATTTATTTAACATTTGACTTAAATACTTGAAAGATGCAGATATTGTATTTAAGCATATATTATATAGTCGGCAAAGAATCGCAAATACATGCAAGATTAGTCCTTATAACAATGGGTAGAATAAAGGACATTAAGAAGATTATATTGAAATATAAATATGAGATGTCCAGAAAGGTAACTGACTAAACAAAAAATGTAGAAACCGCCTCATTTTCACGAAGGAAAAAGAAACATAATCAGGGTCTGATATGCCTAGTTTCCGAATGACGACACATCATTTGTGGTCCTTTCAATTTAATACTGTGGCCATTAATTGTGTTTATCACAGAAACCATTATTGATACTGCTATAATTTTTTTTCTCTTGTAAAGCTGCGATAATGGCTTCATGTTTTCTTACACACACACACACACAAAAAGCCAATCTTAGAATACAGGTTCTGTTTAAAAAAATAACTTAAAATTTTGCAGTTATTTTCATTTTTAATCTTGGCTCAAAAAACCCCCTACTAAGGCAGCATTTTTTTGGTATTGGAAAATTACTTAAATCGTTTTACAAATTGGTGAAAGTTTCATACTTGTGTCTCTTAATTTTTGTTTTATTAACACCCAAACATAGGTCAGTTATAGGAGACATTATGCTTTGAAGCACAAGAAATTTTATTTTACTTATTTTTTAAGTTTGCAAATCATGATTTTATACGAGTGCTACAACATTAACTGCTTAATCTCTTCTTCAGCAATATTCAGTAAAGTTTAGTGAAGTTAATATCACTGTAATATGAAAAATTGACAATTAATGGGTAAAATTATTAAGATGGCAACATTGACCGGCATCCTGTGTAAACAGTCAGTACAGTTCTGATGATGGTGGTAGATGACCATGGAAATAGCTGTTAACGTGTTAAAATTTTTAACTGTGATAATTCTTTAAGATATATTTCTCTATATATAATTTCTATGTATTGCATAAATTCGACTTTAACCAATTTGTAAAGTGATTTAAATAGTTTTTCAATATTTAAAAGAACTGTTTGATTAATAGGTGGACTTTTTGAATTAGAGTTAAGAAATGAAAACAACAGTCTGTTTTTGAGGGGTTTTTAAGAGTTTAAATTTTTTTGTTACACTTGCACTTTTTTTTTTTACAAAGAAGCATGGAGTTATTATCGCGGCTTTAGGTGAAAAACTTATGGCAGTATCTGTAATGGGTTTCTAGGTAAAAGCAATTAACAGCTGTAGTATGGCATTGTGAATAGATGACAAATGTGTCACTATTTGGAAGCTGAGTGCAGCATGACTAAAATTTAAGTATGTCTCTCTGTTTGGAGCTTTCTGTCGTGAGAACCAGCCAGTGAAATGTCACCAAATTCCATGGGCAAATTTTAGACAATGGGGATTTTAGCGATTGAAAAAGTTGGTTCTAAAATTTGTCGATAGGGGGAAAAGTAGCACGGTTAATAGATTTTATTTTGTGTAGTTCCGATGCTGCAGTTTTAAGTGTATATATTTTCTACAAACATGAAAATGTGCTTCATCACTCCATAAAATGTTCCAAGGCCAATCTTCGTCAGCTTTCAGATGTGCCATAAATGTCAATTTAAAATCATGTGAAATTTCGGCATTACCCATGTGTAGCACATTTGATCGTGATTTAGTTTATATGGATAGCAGTCAGTGCTTCTGATAAAGTTATCCAAAAAGGCAACAAATTTCACTTTCTGGAAATAGCATGTATAATGCGTGCAAGGGAGGATCCAGAAAATATTTTTAGGAAGAGGACACAAAGCTTGAAAAATATTTTTTTTTATCATTCGTTGCAATGCGTAGTAAGTGGGTGGACCTATCGCAATCTTTTTTGGTTTTTGTAGTCATAAAGTGTTTGTCATGTTTTCAGAATTTTGATAAAGGAATTTACAAGAAAGAGGCATATTTATGGGGAGTGAGAACCATACTTGTTTAGTGATAGAAATAAATAATCTCCAACCTTCACTTGATAGCGATAGTTGTTCCAGGACTTGCACGATATTCAAATTGATCACTATTATCTCCTGACAGTGCCACCACCCCTCCAGACTTTTGGCAGACCTTTTAACTTTTTTTTTTTTTTTTTTCCCTACTGCTGAAATTTGTTCCCCGTTGTCTGAAATATAAGCCCATGGAATTTGGTGACATTCTACCTCTTGGTTCTCTCGTTAGAAGGCTCTGAATAAGCACACTTCAATGTGGGTCATCCTGTACTTACAAGGGAACCCCTTTCGCTGTTCACTGCACTTTGAGATCAGACCTATAGGAGATGATAGTGCTTGACTTCCTGATCACAAGTATGTAATCATTTGTCTGCTAAAATGACATGACAATTTTTTATGAATATTTGAAGTCCAAAAATGTCACTTTTTTCGCCAGGTTTGATATTTTTTAATCGCACTGTATGTGAGCAAAAACAGGTTTGAAGTCGGTAAGATTATGAAGGATCATCGTATTTAACGGATAAAAATAAAAAAATATGTCTCAGCTAATCCAAACCGTGTAAAAAAATTAATATGAAAAATGAACTTTTAGCATAGGTATTTGGCGACAATTTTGAAGGCTACTCCAGGTTTTCGTTTAAAATAGTTATTTCGTATTACCGCAGCCCATGTCAAGTTTCTTTTACATTTCTTTTTCCAAAATATTATCTCATAAGGAAAAGAAACACATAACTATATAGAACCATGCATACATGAGTATGAATAAATGAAATGTATGCATGAATGAATGAATATATGAGATGCGTGAATATGTGAGTAAGAATAAATGAAATGTATGAATATATGAGTATCCATATATATGAGATGTATGAATAAATGACGTGTATGAATAATGAAAAGCTGCTATATTTAGGCAACCTGGATGTGGTCATTGCATATCACATGCTGTTGCAACCATGGAATTTAAAAAAATTGTGAACAAAACTTAATAGTAGGCTATTTGAAAATGCATTTATTGTAATTAGAAAAAATGTGAACAAAATTTCATGAAATGTATTTTATTTCATAAAGTTATTTAACCATAAATTGTGGATTAATTGTTGAATTATGCTCTTTATTTAAAAATGAGAAAAACTGTGTACATCTCAGGAAAGTTGTGAAAGTAATACAGTACAAAAAGTGAGTGAAGCAAGGAAATTGATTACAATGGGCCCATTTTAAGAATGACAGATTTTTGCAATTATCTCGGCTACAATTGTTGTATTCAATTTCAAAAGAAATTTCCTCAACATTTTTCAATTTTCCGAGATCATGATTGCTATAACAACACCTAAACCAAGTATATTGTAACATAGGGCGATATTTTTTAGACTGTAATTGATTATGA
>QLNU02015360.1:93974638-93993373 GCA_006491805.2 Dysdera silvatica | reverse complement strand
ATTAAAACACATTAACACAGTTAAAATAAATACGATGGTTTATAGCTATTTCGGAAGCGCGTTTAGGCTTCCTTCTTCAGAACCCTAGTTACACTAATGTGACACACGTGCTAGAAAAACTATCGATGCCAAATTGCTAGTCCAAAATTAGTTCGGGTAAACCAGTTGTGGGTCCGTAGCCGCGTCTTTTGCTATGGGACGAATGAAGTTTCTCCAAATAGAGGACATGGAATTGAACGGAAGCTGATCGTTAACAGTAGAAGAGGAATGCGAAAGAATATGGAAGGCTTCAAAGAAATTGAGGTCGGCTGGTGAAGAAACTTTCTCTATTAGATGGGCCTTGTCGAAAGAAAATTTGTGGCCAGCTTCCCAGGCGTGTTTGGCCAAAGCAGATTTTTCCAGTTGTTGTTTACGCACGTAGGCTTCATGCTCTTTAAGCCGAAATCGAAGGGCCCGACGTGTTTGACCAATATAAACACGATTACACTGGCATGGAATGGAGTAAATTCCAAAATAATTGCAATCAGGAATAATATCCTTGAGTTTGGAATAACCGAGTTTATTGATTGGAGTAAAAGTGACCTTGAAATTAAATTTACGGAGGATGGAAGCAATTTTTGAAGAAATTCGTGGAACGAAAGGAATGCTGATAAAATTACAAGGAGAGGAATCAATCAAGAGTGTACTGCACAGCTTAGGTCTAGTGAGTTTCTTCAAAGCGTCGTCAATAATGGTAGGATTGTAACCACGATCTCGAGCGATGTCAAGAATATGGTTAAGTTCAATCTTGAGTAATTCTTCAGATGATGACAATTTTAGAGTACATGAGACCAAACCTGTAGAACGTGCTTATCGTCTAATTTTGTGGATGGGCGGAAGCAGCATGCGGCGTTTGGCTAACAGCAAAATGTTTCCGATATACGCTGGTTTGGAACCCGGACGGCGATCTATGTACCAAAACGTCCAGGAAAGGCAATGAACCGTTGTTTTCTTCTTCCAAAGTGAATTGTATGTGAGGGTTGACGGAATTTAAGGTGGTGAGAATTGTAGAGAGATCTGAACAATCGTTTGGAAGAATAGCGAATGTGTCATCCACATATCTAATCCACAGTTTAAATGGTATGCGATTGAGAATATCCTCTTCCACGTAATATATATAAATATCACATAAAACGGGTGAAAGAGGATTTCCAATGGCAAGGCCATCAGTTTGCGAAAATAATTGATCACGGAAAGAAAAGCAAGTCTGTGTGATACAGATCTCCGTAAATTTGACTAATTCACGGATTTCAGCATCAGCAAAATGAAATTCTTTCATACGAAAGATAAGAGCTTCAAGAGCTCCCTGAACGGGAACATTTCTTCCGACTTCATTTCCAAATTAAATTCCTCTTCTTCTTTCGCTTCTTCAAAAATTGTCTCGTTCGATATCAAAAGCCTTTTCACAAATGTTCCCGTTCAGAACCGTTTTGCTTCATCTGGACAGTTTGCAGAACGTTGGTGCACTGCTACAGATGTATCATTGTGTGCTTCATCAATTCGTCGGCGTCTACTGCACCGTGGACTGCGTGCAAGAGTTCCTTTATACAGGATCCTCCTGACGCAAAACCATCATCGCCTGTGGCTACAATGGGCTCATGGACATAGAGACTGGCGTGCTGATTGGCAACAAGTGGTGTTTTCTGATGAATCCCGCTTTAATTTGGGGTACAGTGATGGCCGCATCCGTGTTAGACGCTATACCGGTGAACGCCACCTTCCGGAGTGCGTTATCCAACGTCATAGTGGACGAACCCCCCAGCGTTATGATCTGGGGGTGTGATTGCGTATCATGGACGATCTCAGCTGCTACGAATTGTGGGTAATCTTAACAGCAACCGGTACATCAATTCTTTACATTCTCAATTCTGTTTAAATCTAAAAAGTTTGGATAATTTACGAGTAATAAACTTATGAATATGCTCATTCTAACAATTTGTTGCCATTCTGGACCAATGAGGTAGGACGATGTTTTATTGAATGTTTGTTGTTTTGTGAAAAAAAGGGATAACTTATAGTGCGCAAATTTATTTGGACAAATCTTACAATTTTAATTTAATTATTCTAACGGTTGCATTACCAAAAATTAATGTGAAGTATACACCTTTGGCTGCAATTGCATCGTGGATCTGTTTTAGTATTGACCCCTCTAGCTTACAACAGATGTTAACTTCATCATGGAACCATACTTTCATCATATTTCTAATCATTTGTTCCTTAGACGAGTAGTTTATTTGTTCAAACATCTTTCGAAATTCTCCACATATGTTTGTTTGTTTGGCTTTTTTATGGCGCAAGAGCATCTGGGCTATACTGCGCCGCTCCACATATGTTCGATTGAGTTTAAGCCTGAATACTTTTCAATCCACTCAAGTGTATATATCAATTCCCCCTATCCCCTACAGATGCTTTCACAACTTTTTAATTATGACATGGGGCAAGATCATGCCGAAATGTACTTCGTTGCTATAGTACATAGAGTTACTACCATGTTATGAGCCAATACATCAGGAACTGAAAAGTTGCCCTTGTTACTGATAGGCACAATTAAAAGGCCAAGGTGTTTTGCAAATATAAAATATTTACCTATAAAGTATGAGAATAATGAAAAAGCCTGGATGACATTCGAGTTGTATGACTCTTGGATTATGAAATTGGAGAGAAAATTTTACAAAAAAAGAAGGAAAGTTGCAATGGTTGCTGACAATCGTCCCGCTCACCCAAAGGTTTTTAGTAAAGAATTAAAGGCAATTAAAGTGAGTTTTTTTGCCTCCAAATGCAACATCAAATCTTCAGCCCATGAGTTAAGTTATAAAAAATTTAAAACGCTTCTATGGGAAACGCATTATTTTAAAACTTATCTCTTTTCTAGATGATTAACACAGCAACCTAAGGTAATACTTTTGGACTGTGTGCGAAATATTCATTACACATGGGAAATTGCAAAAACACCAACTATTGTGCATAACTTCAGAAAAGCTGGTTTCAGCCACGAAAAAATTTTCGAAGAGCATAAAATTTCATCAAATACTGATTGCGCTATTTCAACTCCATGTGAGTGGAATTTTATAGCGCTTGAATTGAAAATGCCGGATCAGATAACTTAGAAAGCTACGTTGATGTCGATGTCAATTTGGCAATTTCAACGCATCCTACAGATGACGATGTTATTCAGTTCAGGAGGAACCTATTGACGATGATGATGACGAGGTACAGAGTTCACATCCTGTTCCTATTTTTAAAGACACTTTTTCTGCACTCGAAACATTAAGGTCTTTTGCTGAATCCTGCGAATCATTGCCTGAAAACAATTTTAAGACCGTTGCTGATTTGGAGACTTACGTTTTAAATGAAAATATTGCATCGAAACGACAAGCAAAAATAACAGGCTCGTTGATAAAATATAATTTTTAAAGGTATATACGTGTGAAATTTTCTTTGAATCACAGTTTACAGCAATTACAGTATTTTGTATGATTTTAAAGCGTATTATTGAAAGCATGTGTAGTAATAAATTAATTACTCTATAAATCGAATTTTCTATAACTCGAAGTTTTTTCCCGCTCCGGTGGAGGTTCGACTTATGGAAGTCCGCCTGTACATAATTTAATAATTATTGATTCTGCTTGTTGCGATTATCGTTTACTTTGCTTCTCATCTACGAATATCATACTTCGATTTTCTAAGAAAATATTAATATACCGGCTATTCTCTAAATCAATAATTGTAACTTTTATTTTTAATTGGGCATCGGAAGAAAAAGTATTAAAGTATCGATTTTTGGCATCAACTTCTTATTTGCTTCATTTATGTCGTATTCACAATCGTTCTCGGAGCTAGAAGCATTATTTAACGAATACTATTAGTTTATAAATGACTGTTTCATGGAGAATTTTCCATTTACTGATAGCTTAGAATTTTCTGTCCATTGTTCACAAAATCGCAACTGTTAAAAATGCAAATAAATAAATAAAATATGAAATGAATAAATTTTGCGCATTTATTGCAAATATACATTTATCTGCAATTAAGACATATTTATAAATGAAGATACCACCGTATATTTCTAGTTAGTTTTCGATTACACTTTAGCTCAAAACATACTTTATTAATTGTGTGTGATTATGAAAATAAACGCCCAATTTTATAATTAATGGCAAAATACATAGTAAGAATATATACGAAACATTATGATGATTTTTACTTAAACAAAAATTTCTGATTTTTCTAGTTCTGTAGTCATTCTTCCATTTTTACCATTTAATTCGTTCTTCTACTTCCAATTTTTACATTATATCAAACGTTTTTTGATTACGTAGTTTTATTTAAATATGGCAACTCTGTTATGATCTTGGATACTGGGTTTATGCATAGGTGTATTCCGTACATCGGTTATCTCAGATGAGACCAGCGCTTAATTTGGCTTTCTAAGCATTTATTTACAACCAAGTCTACGGGAAATTATACCTAGATTTTCACAGTGGTATCGCGGTTATTTATCATGTGAAAAATTAGACTTCGACTTTCCGCAGTAGCTGGTGATTTTTTTCTCCCACCGATCTGCAGTACGGAGTTCGATTCTTTAAGCGACAAGGGTTTGGATCCTTTAAATGCTTCCAGTTCCTGGTTGAGCATGAATTTAGCTGTCTTTATGTCAGCAAACACAAACAAATATTATGAATCTAGTTAAGTTATATCTATATATGTGGATGCATGTATTACTACTTTTATTACTATTTATACTTCTTTATTACGCTATTATTATATATGCATATCATTATTTCATTAATTAATTTGAATGTTTTTTTAGATAATTATTATGCATGAATATTTTGTTTTATTGGATATAGAAATAAATTATAAACGTGTGTACCAATTTTGAAAAGCGACATGTGTTTGTTTCGTAGAATATTATAATTGTCCAACATTTTAGATATCTATTTCTTTCACTGGTGTCTATCAATATAGTTTTCATTGTCATCTAGAATTTTAGATGAAGTCGTGTCGCTAGTTTCTATTCGATTTAAGAATAGTAATTTACACTAGTTTATAACATGGAATATATTTGATGCTTCAACGTCTGTTTATTTTATGTTCGGTAGCTTTTATGGCTCTATTTTTTTCCTATTTTAGCTCGCAATTTAGCTGTATTCATTGGACCATAATTGGCCAACATACTGTGAAAAGAATTTTATCGCATACGTCCTACGCCATTTATTTCTATAAAAAGACCTTTTGACATTAACATATCTTCCTGCATTTAAAACAACTATTATCGAATAATAATCCATTCGGGTAATAGTTTTCAACACATGCATTATCCATTGCGTCTTTTTATGGCTACGGCGATCTGCAAAAGCTGTTTGACTGGAGACTTCTAATCTTCTAAATTTGTATATTTATAGTCCCAATATATCAATTTGTGTCCCGTTTTGCTGCTAAGCTCTGTGCGAGGGCGTTTCGCTTTAAAATGCTCAATCCCATCCTTTATTACTCTTATAAATGATTAACAGAAACGACTTTACCATAGATTAAACATTATGAAATAAAAGTATTTATTTCCTGCGCATTTTGTTGTTTTCGCGTGGATAATTGAAAATTCCAATTTCGATTTTGCGTTCGATTTTCGAATTGAAAAGTTGGACATCTCTTGTACAAAAAAGCAGAATTGAGAATATCATCAGAATCCGAACGTTTTGTGAAATTATGCACATACAGCATATATCCTGGAAAATGCTATATAGGATTCAAAGTATTCCAATTATTGTTTTTATCTATTAAACGACGTTTTTTCTCCGTTCCGTAAAAACGTTCAATTGGAGAAATGACTCTATTTATGCAAGCTAATTAATTATTAACACGATAAAAAGTTTGGATAATTAACGAGTAATAAACCTATGAGTATGCTGATTCTAACAATTTGTTACCATTCTGGGCCAGTGAGGTAGGACGATGTTTCATTAAACGTTTGTTGTTTTGTGGAAAAAAAAGGGATAACTTGTAGTGCGTAAATTTATTTGGGCAAATCTTACAATTTCAATTTAATTTTTCTAACGGTTGCATTGCTAAAAATTAATGTGAAATATGCACTTTTGGCTGCAATTGCATTGTGGACCTGTTTTAGTATTGACCCCTTTAGCCTACAACAGACGTTAACTTCATCGTGGAACCATACTTTCATCACATGTCTAATCATTTGTTCCTTAGACGAGTAGTTTATTTGTTCAAACGTCTTTCGAAATGCTGCACATATGTTCGATGGAGTTTAAGCCTAAATACTTTTCAATCCACTCAAGTGCATATATCAATTCCCCCTGTCTCCTACAGATGCTTTCACAATTTTTTAATTATGACATGGGGCAAGGTCATGCTGAAATGTCCTTCGTTACCATAGGCGTAGAGTTATGTGGGCCCGTGGGGCCCAAGCCCCTCCAATAATCTGAAATAAATTGCGATTTTACATATACTGTAATGTATAAACGTACATAAAATGTGCTTGGGCCCCCCCAATAATTTTGAGAACTCTACGTTCATGTTTGTTAACAAATGTCTGTGGAAACAATGTCACTCTTTCTATTTGCCCTACAGTGGCGTTGTTGTAACGTACTTATTTATCATTCTCATGGGGTGGATTCGGAACCCATTAAGGTCTACTGAACTAAGTCCGGACTATAGTGAGCCAGTAGGCATTTTTTTTTTTCACCGTTGGGAGGGGATCGAAACAGGATTAATCGTACGAAAATATGAACCTACTGCGCCACCACAGGGCCTGTTGTATTTATTTATTATTATTATTAGTTAGAGACCTGAAACATTTAACCTGTTGGATCTAAAATCTAAGAAGGAAAAAATATGACGCTTACAGTTCTTATTATTTTGCCCTGGTACGTAACACTGAATTTAGATTTTTTGTTATGATTGACATTTAAATTAGATAAAAGACTAGCAGATATTTAGATAAGGGGCAGTATTTATTTCATGTTTTTCTTCATATATATCCCATATATCTTTTATGGTTCTTAATTTATTGTCAGCTCACAGCATGCAGATAAAAGTTTCTTCCACTTTTATATGTTGTTTTCCATTTCTGTAATTAGGATTTCTCATATTAGAAAACAATTGACATAAATGGTACCCTAATCTAACATAATCTAGGATGCGCAGACATTTTCTAGAAGAATAAATTACTTATTTATAAGGTTAAATACATTTTAACTTATACAAATCCAGAAAATCTTTTTCGGAGGTGAAGAGAGAATAAAAATATAATGACATGAATTCATAATGAGAATATTCTGTACTAATGGTCGAGACAACCTGTAGACTGCAATCCTGTTTCGATCGCTAGCGAAGAAATTCACCCCACAACATTTTTGCAACGTTTTTCGATATTCTTTGGTCAATAATGTTACCATGTTTTAAAAATGAACAACGCTACCAAAAATCTAATACAGATATAAAATCACGGATAACAAATTTGTGATAATTAACAGCATATTGAAAATTAGCCACCTTTTTTAATTTGCAAATTTAGAAGTAGATCTTTGGTAAATAGCAAACATGTTAAGTAGCTCGCTTACGTATTTAGCTTGCCTGCCACTGTTCTAGACCGTAATCATAATATATCGATAATTATATAGTGTAATATGTGATATTAACAGCATAAAACCTTACCAATACATGCTACTTCTCCACAAATTTGTTTAACAGAGATCTTTTCTCTATAATTTGTTTTCTGTTAAAGGACCGAAAATATTAATATTTTAAGGTATATGCATATGGGGCAATTTTTCCTACTCATACGTAGTATTACTTCCAATTTACTTTGAATTTACTATTTGTTTATAGTCTAACATTTTTACAGATTGCGAAATGCGCTTATTTAGAAAAGACCATCATTCTGAGTTTGCCTATCTATTTTGTAGTTTAAAAATGGTACCTGAGAAGCTTCGGTTTTGTGGAAAACGAGCGTTCGGATTCAGTATAAAGTAACGAAAAGATTATTCGCTGTAGGCGAACTGTCTCTATCAACACCATCACATGGCTGTTGAGGAGTTTTCAACATTTTTTGAAGAACGGTTTCTACGAAAGTTCAGAGCTTTTATACAAGCAAGCTGACGCTTTTTAAAGTTGAGATGCTCTTTGGGAAGTAAAGCAACGCATTTTTCGCAGCAAGAAGACAGCAAATGGTAAATTTTGAAATTTTCTCGATGTTAGTTTACAAAAGGGGTTTGCATTTCGAATCGATAACTATTAGTTTCTTTAAAGTCGATCTCGGTGGATACTTTGAAATTAATATTGGAATAATTTAATGGTAGATTTATTTTGGTTCCATATAATTGATCTTTCCGGGTTAGGTTTCGAAATTCAGGCTTTAATCCATTATTTGCATTTACAGCGAAGAAATAACGACTTTTGCAAGTAACAAGTGGGATTTCAGGAAAAGGTAAATCCTAAAACTTATTAATGAAATTTACTACACTTACTTTTATTGAAAAATTATACTTTAATATTTTATGAATTTGACGTAGTTATAAACACATGTATCTAAAAACTATATTAATAAAAGTATAGGGAAATAGAAAGGGTGATACGAATATAGAGGTATTAATGTGTGTGAACTATATACAGGGTGTATACAAAATGGCGGGAAAAGAATTCACTAGACGGTTCCTTGTAAAAAAAATAAATAAAAAATGTCCAGTACAATTTTTGCGTAAAATCCTTATTTAATAAGTTATTTCAAATCATAGTTGAACCAATAATAAGGCAAAGTCAACCCATTTAACATCGCTTTAATACAATTACATATGCGTTCGCGAATGTACGCCCCTTGCCACGAAGAGAGATAGGAAACGAAGATTTCACTGGTTTTTAAAAACTTGCTTAGGTCACGTGTTACTTGAACTTTGGGATATCGAAACTTCACTAAAGAGTTAGTTTAGTTACGTTATAATTAACAGCAGACACCAGATTTGGCGATTTCTCGTGCAAAACCACTCATACCACTGACGGGAAGTATACGGATCGAATTGTGCAGTTTGCCACTAGATTCAACCTTTTTTCTTCGTTGTTGTGGGGAAAGTATTATAATTAATAGTATTTTTCTCTTATTTTATAAGCAGTCGTGTCCCAGGGACATTCCGTCCTGTGCCCGTCTGGCAGGCTTGCGACGTATTTGCTATCCACGGTATAGTAAAGTGAACTCTAGACCCGCGCCTCTGCCCTTGAAATACATAATCCGCCACTGTCCGCGACGTGCACATTTTCCGATATTTTAAACAGAACGTAGTACATCTATGAAGCAACGTTTTCCACAGGAGGGTCCAACAGCAGGGCCAGTACAAATCACATATCATATAACTTCGAAACTAGTTCATAATTTACAATCCTTGGGTATTCAGTTTCGAAGGAAATGAAACGAGTTAAAGCAGATTCTTGTGGATTCGGCTTTAATAATAGTATTTTAGCTCGATGTTCATAACTGTGAAAGATTTGCACAAGGCAGATGTTGTGGGTTTGGGAAATCTTATCTGAATAGAATCAATTTCCTATTAAAATCAAGTGTTCACTTAAAAAAAAGTGAAAGTCATTTGGTTTACCAAGTTCATTGGCGGTACCGTGTTGTTAATGACCTCCCCCTATTTTTGAAGTAGGTTCATGCTGCTTCTGAGTTTTCTGGGTCCTTTTTAACTGGGTCCTTTTCCTCTCGGGCTTTCCCTACTGTGGAGGTTATCAGCACGCTACTGCTGTCATATGATATGCGAATACAAAAACAACAGGATTAAATGCCGGGAAAAGGGGCAGATGGCTTCAAAATGGCTATTCCCCTTCCTTATTGCCGTACTTCTGCTCACTTTCCATGAAGAAATTAACTCTGCATCTCCCCCCATTATAGAGGCTGTGGGAGAGTTCAAGTATTAATTACAATATTTTGACCGTACACCCCCCCCCCCTCTGGTAAGCAAAAATTAAAAATAAGCACAAAAGCCACCCACTCCCGCAAAGTTGCTTACATAATACTTGAATGCTCCCTATGCCAAAAGATACATTTTTTATAAAGTTACCAGATTTAGAAAAAAGATTGGTATTTCCGTTGGCTTCCTTTTCTAATATTTGGCGATGAAACAACCTTTACTAGGTTGCCATACTTCGGAATTCCAATGACGTATTTGGACACGCAACTAAATTTTCAGGTTTGAAGTTAACCAATCAGATTCTCTTGTGCTTAGCCATGCCTCTCTAAGAATTTCTTTGGTTTGCTTTTCTAATCATGTGCGTGTCTGGCGCGTGATTCGTTCATCTTTGGTCTTAATTATCTTATTAAATATTGATTTTAAGCAAAAATTACACTGGACATTTTTTATTCCTTTTTTCACAAGGAATCGTGTAGTGAACTTTTTCCGCCATTTTGTATACGCACTGTATACATTCGAACTTCCGAATTTCCGAATTTTTCCTTAACTTGAATTTTTGTAACAATTTAAAAATTTCAATGGATTTTTTATTCTATAAGTCGAATTTTTGTAACTCAAAGTTTCCTTTATCTCGAGTTTTTTGTGTTGTTGAAATGCAGATTTACGTTTCGTAACTCAAAATCTTATGAGGAAAGTTATTTCTTTCAAAACACGTACTTTCGGTCACTGCGGAATATCGTGCAAACTATAAAACTTGATTGACGTTGGAGAAATCCCAAATATGTCCATAATAAAGATCCCTAAATTGCAGTACTTTTACCCGCAAATGAATATGATTGGTCAGGGATAGCGCCTATAGTAATCCAATTGGTTGAATAGATATCTAAAACACTGTGCAGTGAGTGACTTTTCTGGTTCATGGGAGTTACTATCATGTTATGAGCCAATATATCAGGAATTGGAAAGTTGCCCCTGTTACTGATAGGCACAATTAAAGAGCCAAGGGATTTTGCAAATATAAAATATTTATCTATAAAGTATACGAATAATGAAAAAGCCTGAATGACATTCGAGTTGCATAACTCTTGGATTATGAAATTGGACAGAAAATTTTACAAAAAAAAAAGAAGGAAAGTTGCAATGGTTGTTGACGATAGTCCCGCTCACCCAAAGGTTTTTAGTAAAGAATTAAAGGCAATTAAAGTTATATTTTTTGCCTCCAAATGCAACATCGAATGTTTAGCCCGTGAGTCGAGCTATAAAATATTTGAAACGCTTCAATAGGAAACGCATTATTTTAAATCTTACCTATCTAAATGATTAACACAGCAACCTAAGGTAATACTTTTGGACTGTGTGCGAAATATTTATTATACATGGGAAATCGCCAAACCACCAACTATTGTGCATAACTTCAGAAAATCTAGTTTCAGCTACGAGAAAATTTTCGAAGAGCGTAAAATTTCATCAACTACTGATTGCGCTATTTCAACTCCACGTAAGTGGAATTTTTTGGCGCCTGAATTGAAAATGCAACATCACATAACTTAGAAAGCCACGTTGATATCGATGTCAATTTGGCAATTTCTATGCATCCTACGGATGACGATGTTATTCAATTCAGGAGGAACCTATTTACGATGATGATGACGAGGTACAGAGTTCACGTCCTGTTCCTACTTTTAAGGACACTTTTTCTGCACTCGAAATATTAAGGTCTTTTGCTGAAGTCTGCGAATCATTGCCTGAAAACAATTTTAATATGGTTGCTGATTTAGAGACTTACGTTCTAAATGAAAATATTGCATCGAAACGACAAGCAAAAATAACAGATTCTTTAATAAAATATAATTTTTAATGGTATATACGTGTTAAACTTTCTTTGAATCACAGTTTACAGCAATTATAGTATTTTGTATGATTTTAAAGCGTATTATTGAAAGCATGCATAGTAATAAATTAATTACTCTATAAATCGAATTTTTTTCCCGCTCCGGTGGAGGTTCGACTTATGGAAGTCCGCCTGTATATAATTTAATAATTATTGATTCTGCTTGTTGCGTTTATCGTTTACTTTGCTGCTCATCTACGAATATCATGCTTCTAATATTAATATACCAGCTATTCTCTAAATAAATAGTTGTAACCTTTTTTTTTTTTTAATTGGGCGTCGGAAGAAAAGTATTACAGTAACGATTTTTGGCATTAACTTCTTAGTTGCTTCATTTATGTCGTATTCACAATCGTTCTCGTAGCTAGACGCAGTATTTTAGAAGCATTATTTAATGAATACTATTAGTTTATAAACGACTGTTTCATGGAGAATTTTCCATTTACGGATAGTGTAGGATTTTCTATCCTTTGTTCACAAAAATGCATTTGTTAAAAATGCAAATAAATAAATAAAATATGAAATAAACAAATTTTGATCGTTTCTTGCAAATATACGTTTGTCTGCAATTAAGATATTATGTATAAATGAAGATACCACCGCATATTTCTAGTTCAGTTTTCAATAACCCTTTAGCTCAAAAATATATTTTATTAATTTTGTGTGATTATGAAAATAAACGCTCAATTCTATAATCAATGATAAAATACATAATAAGAATATACACGAAATATTACGATGATTTTTACTTAAGCAAAAATTTCTGATTTTTTTAGTTCTGCATTCATTTTTCCATTTTTACCATTTAATTCATTCTTCTACTTCCAATTCTTACATTAAATCAAATGTCTTTTGATTACGTAGTTTTTTTTTTTAAATATGGCAATTCTGTTATGATCTCGGATATTGGGTTTATGCATAGGTGTATTCCGTACACCGGTTATCTCAGATGAGACCAGCGCTTAATTTGACTTTCTAAGCATTTATTTACAATCAAGCCTACGGGAAATTATACCTAGATTTTCACAGTGGTACCGTGGTTGTTTATCATGTGAAAAATCAGAGTTCTACTCTCCGCGGTAGCTAGTGATTTTTTCTGCCTACCGATCTGCAGAACGGAGTTTGGTTCTTCAAGCGACAAGGGTTTGGATCTTTTAAATGCTTCCAGTTCCTGGTTGAGCATGAATTTAGCTGTCTTTATGTTAGCAAATACAAACAAATATTATGAATCTAGTTAAGTTATATCTATATATGTGGATGCATGTATTACTAATTTTATTACTATTTATACTTCTTTATTACGCTATTATTATATATGCATATCATTATTTTATTAATTAATTTGAATGCTTTTTTTGGATAATTATTATGCATGAATATTTTGTTTTATTCGATATAGAAATAAATTATAAACGTGTGTACCAATTTTGAAAAGCGACATGCGTTTGTTTCGTAGAATATTAAAACTGTCCAGCATTTTAGATATCTATTGCTTTCACTGGTATCTATTAATTCAGTTTTCATTGTCACCTAGAATTTTAGATGAAGTCGTGTCGCTAGTTTCTATTCGATTTAAGAATAGTAATTTACAATAGTTTATAACATGGAATATATTTAATGCTTCAACGTCCGTTCATTTTATGTTTGGTAGCTTCTGTGGCTCTATATTTTTTTTATATTTTAGCTCGCAATATAGCGGTATTCATTCGACCGTAATTGGTCAACATACTGTGAAAAGAATTTTATCGTATATGTTCTACGCCATTTATTTCTATAAAAAGACCTTTTGACATGAACACGTCTTCCTGCATTTAAAGCGACTGTTATCGAATATTAATCCATTCGGGTAATAGTTTTCAACTGATGTATTATCCATTGATACTTTTTATGGCTACAGCGATCGTCAAAAGCTGTTTGGCTGGAGACTTCTAATCTTCTAAAATTGTATATTTATAGTCCCAATATATCACTTTGTGTCCCATTTTGCTACTAAGCTCTGGGTGAGGGCGTTTCGCTTTAAAATGTTCAATGCCATCCTTCATTACTCTTATAAATAATTAACAGAAACGACTTTACTATAGATTATACCTTACGAAATAAAGTATTTATTTCCTGAGCATTTTGTTGTTTTCGCGTTTATAGTAGAAAGTTCCAATTTCGATTTGGTGTTTGATTTTCGAATTGAAAAGTTGGATATCTCCTGTACACAAAAGCAGAATTGAGAATATCATCAGAATCCGAACGTTTTGTAAAATTATGCACATACAGTATATATCCTGGAAAATGCTATATAGAATTCAACATATTCCAATTATTGTTTTTATCTGTTAAACGACGTTTCTTTTCCGTTCCGTGAAGTTTTCAGTGGGAGAAACCACTCTTTTTAAGTAAGCTAATTAATTAATTTAACACAATAAAAGGGTGCGTAAACCGGATTTCTATTCAAAAAAATGTAATTTTATTTGAAAAAAAATGTATCATCTGCAGTTCTATTTTCTAAATTATGATATAAGGGTTTACTTAAAAACCGTTGTGGACTTCGTTACTTTTCTTACTCAATTTGTGTAAGATCTTCATTATGCGTGAAGTCTGAATTATCTGTTATTTTTCACTTTTTCGTATATTCACACAGTGATATCATATATAATATATTTATGCAGTAATTTTTTATATTTCATTGAGATCTCCCAGTCAAAGTTCAGCCTGCTTTGGAAACTTTAAATTTAGCATCTTTTTAACACATAAATTGAGTCTACTTTTTTTTTGTTCTTAATATTGCTCCAAATATCTTGTATTGTGTCTTAAGTAAGAAAACATATATCTACGTTGAAATTGATAAGTACATTAAAAACTGAATATTATTTTAATAAAACTCAATTATTAATAAAAATATAATATAAAAGATAGTAAAAATTTACAAAACAATTTGAATATTAACGTTACAGGCTATAAGCAGAATTATACTTGCTTTGCTGGCCCCTTTTCTTCACTGGCTGATTTGAGATAAATTAGTATGACCGTAATTTCAACCAGGCCTGTAGCCAGGTTGAAGTGGCAACTGGGTAATGCAAAGGGCGTATGGGGGCACAGGGCAACTGGGGAATCACGAGTATAAAAGAATTGCCAGGAGCGGTAGAGAATTTTGACATTACGTTACAATAACCCCAAATAAATTTGGCGCTCCACTGATGGCATTTTTTTCAGTTTATTCCAGTTACAAATACTGTAATATTAATATATACATATAATATTATATATTATTTATAATATATATATTATACAACATATAATACTCATATAAACATATAATACAATAACATATAATACTATATATAAACATATAATACAATATTAACATATAATACTATATATATTATATAACATATAATACTATATATATTATATAACATATAATACTATATATATTATATAACATATAATACTATATATATTATATAACATATAATACTATAATATTAACGTATTTTACATTTTATAAAGGGAGAATTGGGTGGGAGAGGGAGAATTTTACCCAGGCGCTCTTATGCTCAGGCCTTGTGGACCTATTGGAAATTCCTAACTGCCTATGAGCAAAATGTTGATGTTTGTATATATATATATATATATGGCCTGCAAAAGGGTTGCTGGTATCTAACTGGAAGGAGACCCACACGCTGAACGTATGTGACGATGTGTGGAACCGGCCGGGCCAGTAACCTAGTGTCCTACCCCGCCTTCAAGTGGTGCAGGCTGGGCTTTCTATCCAAGAGGCAAATTAATATTTGCTGCACGGATGGAAAGGCGGAAGGGGAGGGCTAATTCACCAACCCGTCTAGCCAGCGTGGTGAAATTATGGCTAATTCCTCCATTATGTTGACACACCAGAAACCATGGCCCCTAGTCTCCAGGTGCTGGAGTGCTCCTGATCAAGGCAGCGGTCAGTGTGGCATGAAAGCAGGGGGTGCTAAGAATCACTGGAATGGCCCAGGCTGCCGTTTGTTATTGACCTTGGCTACGTTTAATGGACGATCCCTTGCTTCTGAAGCAAAACTTCAGGAATTGGAAGAAGAACTTGACAAGATCAAATGGGACATTGTAGGACTCAGTGAAGTTAGAAGAAAAGGTGAAGAGTTGGTGGAACTTAAAAGTGGACATTTGTTTTATTATAGAGGAACGGAAACTGGAAGAACAAGTGGTGTTGGCTTCTTAATCAACAAAAGAATTAAAGACTGTCTTCTGGAAGTTGAAAGTACATCAGATCGAGCAGCGAGGCTCGTTGTTCAACTAACCCAGCGATACCAACTTCAAATAGTACAGGTATATGCACCAACATCAAGCCATACCGACGAAGAGGTTGAAGAATTTTATGAAGAAATCAAAGAGTTACACACCAAAGGGAAACAACATATCAAGCTCATCATGGGGGATTTCAATGCAAGAATTGGACAACAGGAACAAGGAGAGACATCGGTTGGTAAATACGGATATGGGGAAAGGAATGAACGTGGCGATCAACTCATCGAATTTGCAGAAGCTGAAAACCTTAGCATCATGAATTCATTTTTTAAGAAGAAACCGCAAAGAAAATGGACATGGAAACACCCAAATGGGGGAACTAGTGAAATTGACTATATCCTGGCAAACAAGAAATCAATTATTGAAGATTGCAGTGTACTGAACAGATTTAATACTGGAAGTGATCATCGAATGGTGAGATGTAAAGTGCACTTAAATACTAAATTAGAACGACAGAAGCTCATTAGGAAACAAGTAAGTAAGAGGGTGGATTTAAAGAAATTAAAAGAAAATACCGAGGCATTCAAGTTGGAATTAAAAAATCGCTTTTCTGCACTGGAAGGACTTATTGATGAAAGTGATATCTCAGAAGCAAATGAAAACATTGTTAAGACAATAGTTGAAACTGCTGGGGAAATTGGTGGTGTAACCTGTAAAAAGCACAATAGCAAATTATCTGAGAAGACGAAACAGCTCATGAAAAGGCGAAGAGATATGAAGGTGGACAATCGAAATACCAGTTCCAGGATTGAGTACATAGAACTTTGTAAAACTCTGCGCAAAAGCATGAAAGAAGACATAAGAAAATTCAACTGTGAGCTAGTAAGGAAGGCCATTGAAAATAACAAGAGCCTTAGGGTTGTTAAAGGAAGTTTATCTGTTGGGAAGAAACACATCATTGCATTAAAAGGAGAGGATGGCACCGTAACAAGAAATACTTAGAAGAGTTGAAGAATTCTACAAAAAACTATATGAAAGTAACAGTGGATTAAACGAAGACGCCGAAATAGTCGAAGGAACAGCTCCTAAAATCTTAAAAGAAGAAGTTTCATTTGCAATAAAAAATATGAAGAAAGGAAGAGCCCCTGGTGATGATGGTATTACATTAGATATCCTAAAAGAAGCTGGAGAATATGTAGAAGACATACTTGCAAAATTCTTTACCAAATGTCTTAACAGCGGTAACATACCAAACCAATGGGATTCTGCAACAGTAATTCTTTTGCATAAAAAAGGTGATAAAGAGGATTTGAAAAATTACCGACCAATTAGCTTGTTACCTGCTATTTATAAAATCTTCACAAAAGTTCTAACACATCGCCTGCAGAAAAAATTAGATGCAGCTCAACCAAGAGAACAAGCTGGATTTCGAAGTGGATTCAGTACAGTGGACCATATTCAAGTATTAAGAGAATTAATTGAAAGAACACATGAATATGAACTTCCATTGTGTGTTGCATTTATTGACTATGAGAAGGCCTTTGACTCTATAAAAACATCAGCAGTCATCAACTCTTTAAGATCAACAGACATTGAGGATGTGTACATTGACATGGTGAAACGTGTGTATAAAAATGCAAGTGCAAAATTTCGGTTACATAAAGATACCAAAACTATCAAACTTGGCAAAGGGGTGAGGCAGGGAGATACCATTTCTCCAAAACTTTTTACTTCTGCTTTACAGATGATTTTTCAGCTGATAAATTGGAATAACAAGGGAATAAAAATAAATGGTGAATATTTAAATCATCTGCGGTTTGCTGATGACATTGTTATTTTTTCAACGGACCCATTAGAACTCCAAGACATGGTACAAGAGCTCTCAACTAGAAGTGAAGAAGTTGGACTCAAGATGAACCTACAAAAAACTAAGATCATGTTCAATAATTTTGTAGAGGAAACAAAAATACAAGTTGACAACACTGAGCTAGAAATTGCTGATTCATATATTTACCTTGGCCAGCTGATTTCAATGGATGGCAACATTATGAAAGAACTCAACAGACGTATTAAACTTGGCTGGAGTGCATTTGGAAGAAACAGTTTTATCCTGAAGGGGAAATTGCCTTTGTGTCTAAAAAGAAAGGTCTTCAACCAGTGTGTATTGCCAGTCCTCTCTTATGGATCAGAGACATGGAGTCTAACAGTTGGAGCAATACGAAAGTTACAGACAACGCAAAGGAGCATGGAGAGGTGCATGCTTGGAATAACTAGGAGAGATCGAAAAAGAAACACTTGGGTGAGAGAGCAAACTAGAGTAGAGGACATCATTGTTAAAGTAAAAGGGCTGAAATGGCGATGGGCTGGGCATATTGCAAGAAGAACTGATCAACGATGGACAACAGAAATTCTGAACTGGATTCCAAGAGACCACCGAAGACCTAGAAAACGTCCTCAAACTAGATGGGTGGATGAAATAAGAAAAGAGGTTGGGGTGACGTGGAAACGAATGGCCCAGGATAGACTTGTGTGGAAAGCATTTGGAGAGACCTTCATCCAGCAGTGGATAGATAATGGTTGAATATGATGATGATGATGAGTATATAAGTATATAGTATATTGTATAAGTACATATGATATACGTGTAAGTAC
>QLNU02015360.1:93949035-93959350 GCA_006491805.2 Dysdera silvatica | reverse complement strand
TTTATTTATACGAACCGAGGATCTCTTTTAATGAAAAGGGAAATCATCCTTATCAAGCCCTCTCGATTTTCATATCGCTATCATGAAAATATAACCGCACAAATCAGTAAGATTTGGTACAGCTATACAAATCAGTAAGATTTGGTACAGCTATACAAATCAGTAAGATTTGGTACAGAAATACGTTTTTTAACCTCACGTTTGGAGAGCTTTATCATTTATAGTTGGCAGCACTGCATTCTGACTGGCAACGGTCCACATTACGTTCATCAAACATTACGGATATCGTATCGGTAATGTACATTGGTTTTCGGCACAGGTATCGGTATATCAGTTAGAAGCGTTTTATCGGTAATCGGTGCAATCGATACCGATTAGTACCGGTTTTTTATAAAAAAGATACCGGTATCTGATTTTAAAAGAAAGGTTTCTAATACCGAAATACCGAACATGCCTAAATGTATCTAGAGAAGTGGATACGCGAGGTTACGTATATACAGCAGAAAGACCCTATACGACCTTTATAGACCATCAAGTGGGAGAATCGGCATACATAAACAGTTGCAACCATCAACATAGAGTTTTTAAAATTATTTGGGACCCAAAGCATGTAGTTTTGACATTTATCATTACAATAACAGTAAAATTTAATTTTTTTTTCAAATTACTGGGTCCACAGGTCCTCTACGCCTATGATTGCAATTGTGTCATTGTACACCACCTAGAGATATGTGAAAACTTGTTGATGATCTTGTTGATAAGAATTTTGAGAAGAAGAAACTTGTTGTTGAGAATCTTGAGATGAGGAAACTTGTTGATGAGAACCTTGAGATGAGGAAACTTGTTTATGAGAATCTTGAGATGAGGAAACTTGTTTATGAGAATCTTGAAATGAGGAAACTTGCTGATGAGAATCTTGAGATGAGGGAACTTGTTGATGAGGATATTCTTATTTTACATACTATTTCCAGGTGACTAGAAGAGGTAAATTTGCATCTATACAGCGTTCATGCATTTTTTGCCATTAATACTTTAAAACCCTTGGCTTCGTTCACGATAGCCTCGTGACTGAGAAAACTAGACGGTATGGACTGGCAAAGTATCGTCTTTAGCGATAGATCCTTAATCTGTGAACAGATAAAGTATCGTCTTTAGCGATAGATCCTTAATCTGTGAACAGATGACCACATTTTAGAGCATAGAAAACCACTGATGAAAGCTTCAGTCCCAATCTCCCTCTCGTTGTTTAATGATATATTGTCCCCACTGCAGGTGTGCTAAGCTAGGTGACCGTCTCACATGATAGCCATTCACCACTAGTAGTGATATAAGGGATATTGACTACACAATGGCGCTGTCAGGAAATCCTGCATCCTCATTTATCGTCTTTAATGGCAGATCTACAAGGAGCAAGCTTTCAACAAGGTCATGTTCACCAGCTAGTATTTCTCGAAAGTAGCTTCGTCATATTATCACAGTTTTTTGGCCTGTCTCGTCTCTAAATTTGTCCTTTAAAATTTTTGCTCATCGAACATTTGTGAAACGATGAAGGATAATAGCTTCTGTCACTTACGAATACGCGGAATATCTAGTGCAGCAGGTTTAATATCTGTGGGTAAATATGTCGCCGGATAGAACATGGCATCTATATGACCGATCGTATTGATTGCCATATATATTCAAGCAAGAGGAGAAAACTTTAACAGAAGGAAAAACTTTCCTTTAAACTTAAGGAAACTTTATAAATTGTACCATTGTTACGCAGCAAATTATCCATTTGTTGCAATGTTGTAATTGCATATTACAATTGTTGTTATTAACACGCAGATAAAGTTTCGTTCGATTCCAATGTTACCTTTCTGGTTCACGGATTATTTTTCCTCTCACAGATTATTAATATATAGATTATAATCATCATAAAATCAATGAATATTCAATGAATAAAATCATTATATCAATGAATAGATTATAATCATCAAATATTTATAGAGTGACTGATCATACGTCCCGGTTTTTCCAGAACAGCGGGACTGTTAGGAACGATTTAACACTTTTCTTGGATTTCTTATTTTTAAATTTTTAATCATTTTTTTACAGAACCTTTTTTAGACTGAATATAAATAGCACCGATGGAAACAAAAACGCCCAGCTGTTTCAAAAACTTTTTCTAACAAACACTGAACAAACTGTTTTTTAACGAACCAAAACAGTTGATGGGTCACTAGTTGTTATGGTCAAGAAAAATTACGCTAAAAAAAATCTGTGTCTAACTGTTTGCGGACAGGAAACGCTAAAGCTGTTTCGACGAATGATACTTGTTTAAAAGTTACTAGAACTGAAGCCGTTTTCCACTATCTGTTTCTTTCCCCTGTGTTTCGCTACCTGTTCTTTTTTAACTGCTTTTCGTTAGCCATTCTGTTCACGGTGTTTTTCCCTAAAATGGTTTTTTAATCGGAGTGAGTGTAGCTTTTAGGGCTCGTTGTCCATAATTCTTTTCATGAAAAACTGTTTTCGTTTGTCACACAGCCGATATGTCATCATATTATTTTACTATTTTTATTTATTATCATTTTGTCTTTACATTTGTAAACTAAGAGTTTGTGAAATTAAAATGTCAATGTGAAAGTGCAGATATGGTTATCTATCAATTAAATAATAATTATATCCACAATTTCGCAAAAAATAGTTTTATTAAGTATAAATTCTAAGATAAATAACAATTTAGATTAATCTTTGTAATTTTTCTAAGCAAAACTTTTTCCAAATCTAATTCCTATTCTAAGAAAACTAATTTCAAATACTCTCATTTCTCAGTAATTATTTTATAAATAATATATTTTATTGACGATAAAGTTTTATTATCTTTTTTGCACTATTTAAGTGTCGAATGCTGATTGGTCATTCATTTTGAAATTGTACAGCTATTGGCCCTTGGCATCCTGATCGTACTTTTACAGAATTAAAATTTTATTAAATATTGAAATGTTAAAGTCATACATTTTATGATACGTTAATTATCTTATAATAGCGTCTTAATGTATTTTATGTATTAATAATGTTTATGATTAAAATACATTTTATTATAATATAATTTTAAAATATACGAATAAATTAAACATGTGATACCCTAACATTGACAATGATAAAAGAGATTACATACGTATATGTTAATATAATTGTTAGCAGTACATCATGAAGAATTCTAATTTTCCTGCTATTTTCAACCTGCTCTTTTTTCAACCGCTATTAAAAACAGTTGTTTTTTTCTCAGTAAAGTGTTAGTTGACGTTTTTCAATGAACAGCGGACGCTTATGTCCAATAATTAGTACCTCATTTTCAAAGAAAACTTGCTTCTATTGTTAATTAGATAAACTTCATTTCTGTATTAGAATGGGATGAAATTGTGGAGGCCAAGGATATATATTTTTCCACATCTAAATTTGATATATTTATATATATACATTTATATGCAGAAATAATCATAAACCTAAAGAACTGGTTTGATGAGTTGTCTGGTAAAAATGTCTGTTTAATAAAAAATATGCCACAAGGAGGTAAAAAGGGTAATGCCTGTGAAAATACTTGAAATAAATTATTTATGTATTTAGCACAAAGATAATGCATAGAGCTGAGAAATATTCTGTACTTAAGAGAATTTATTCTAAACTTACCAGATGATTCAGCATTCGCAGAGAGAAAAATTTTAAATTAAAAATAATATTGTTTTCTGTGAATTGTCAAGCCTGTTAAAATTTCAAATTTATTTACCATAAACTTTGACTTTAAAGGAAACTAAAGAAAATTTTATGAAAAAATGACGAATAATAAAATAACGTTAGAAAAAAGCATATTTTAAGAAAAATACCACAGATACAGCATTAAATAAATATACACAAGAGTAATAAACTAGTAAAATTACGTGACTGTATAATAAGAATAACTATTCCACACTTGCAACTTTTTAATGATTATTTGATTAATATAATAAAAAAAACATTTTTACCAATTACATCATACTCTTTGTATCAACGCCATTTAACTTTTCACGCTTTAGAGATATTTCACTCTCTTTTGGTATCCATGTATCGGGCGATGAAATGAAAAAAAAAGCGCAGCTTTTTTGTTCAAATGTCTTTTTTCTCCCTTTGAATTGAATGAAAATAAACGGATTGTCTTGATTCCGCCTCAGATATCTGTCCTCCATTGGGAATTCTTTTTCTTTTAAACCGTCAACGATCCTTGTGTCACGATGTGCAAGTTTTAAATAAACGTTAGTCTTGGGAAAAACTTCTAACGGCCCAATTCTTTCGCTAAACTAGCTCCGGGAGCAGTTGGAATAGAAAAATTTCAGCTTGCATAAATGGAACTAAATATTCGTTTTAAGATTTAATTTTGCTCCTAAACATCAGTTAAAAGTACCTCTATAATCGTACATTTTCGTTTCCATTTCAAAATTCTTCCTTTCTTTTTACTGCTATGCTTTTACTATTCTAATTGTGGTGGTTTGTAATTTCCAAAAAAACTAAATTACCTTTTGGTATTACGTCCTCCGAAAGACGTGGCATTAAAGAAAATATGAGTTTTTATAGTAAAACATAACATGTTATTCATAAAAAGAATACTTCAGTTTTTGTTTCGTCCTAACTTTTTATCGTTATTTCTTTATTTTATAATGAATTATTTTACTACTTTGATACCTTCAACTCACGTGGATTTAAATTTAGCCAAATAAATCGGAACAAATTGCTATGATAATAATGATGATAATAATTATTGTTATTTGGAACTTTTGTCAAATCCTTAACTTGACGCTCCTGGCACGGGTGGATCCAAGGGGTGATGGGCCTCCCCCCACTTGAGCCGGGATTATATCCTGAAAAATGAAATGAAAAGTACCGAATATGTAGCTAAAAATAGGAATCGGAAATAAATCGCTCCCCATGAAAGATTTCTGGATCCGCCCTTGGCCCCTGGCAGTTAATTCAAATTTGTCTTTTCTCAAGCGTTCGCAAATTTAGCGTCCTTTAAAGTCTCTTTCGAGGTGGCTACTGTTTCAGCTTTCCCTTTGTCAATGCCTTGTTACACTTCTGAACATAACGATTCAAAACTAATAATTCAATTGGTCATTAAAAACTCAGCTCCGTCTTTGCAAACTATTCAGCGGCAAAATTTTCATCGAAAATTTGCCGCCAACAAAAATCTGCCGCCTTAAGCTTTAGCCTACTTAGCACATTGGTAAATCCGCCACTGACTATATAAATATATATCAAATATATGCTTTTATATTTATACATAGATATCTTCAGTTTCAAAAAAGGGAAGAGAATGTCTTTATGACTTTCGTCAAATGAAATATCAATATTAATATATGGAATAAGATTAGAATTGTTAAAGTTGACTTTATTGTTACTCGTTCATATATTTGCATGCTACTACATCGTTACAGCAGCGCCCCGGTGGTCTAGTGGTTTTGTTCACCGCCTTCAGACTTACTGGGCTTAGTTTGTGTTCCCAAGAAGGCTGGGTACAATGTGTGTGAATACATCGTGGACTGGTATCGGTTGGCCGTCATGGTGCCCATACGCCAAACGACACATATATATATATATACAGGCTTCCTAGGAAAGTGTGAATGCGGCCAGTAACTTTTGAATGAAGACAAATATTACAACTAAAGTTTGGCACTGGTATAGTAAAATGGCCATACACTATCAGATGAGATGAACAGCAGCGCCCCTGATGGCGAATTGAGGAAGTTAAAAATTTCAATTCGAAAAATAATAAATATGCGAAATATTTTCAATTACAAAGTTGTAGAGTGTCCTTCAGTTAGTAAGAAAAGATACACGGCTCATGTGCAGTATGTACACGTACTGCCACAAGGTGAGATGTTCCGCAAGTTTCACTGCATCGTTTTCAGTTAAAGCTTTCTAATGTTTTAAGAGTTGAGTTGAAGTTCTTAAAGGAAAGAAACCATGATTTCTCTCCTATAAGAACTTCAACTCAACTTTTAAGCTATCAGAAAGCATCAATTGAAAGCGATGTACTGAAACATTCGGAACACCTTACTTTGTGGCAGTACGTGTACATAGTGCATGTAAGCCGTATGTTTTGCTTACTAACTGTAGGATGCTCTACAACTTTCTAATTGAAAATATTTACTTATCTTTATTATTTTTCGAAATAAAATTTTTAACTTCCTCAATTCGCCACCAGGAGCGCTGCTGTTCATCTCGTCTGATAGTACATAGTCATTTTATTAACTAATATCTAACTTTCTTTGCAATATCTGTCTTGGTTCAAAAGTTATTGGCCCCATTCCGACTTTCCTAGGAACAATGTATATATTATCTGTATAATCAGTGGTTTAAAGGCGTTTTCAATGACGCCTAAGTTACAATTAAGAAAAAAAATTAATATTAATAAATTACTAAGTTTTAATTAAAAAATTAGGTTTTTAACTGACATTTAAAACTTGCTAAAAAAGATCACATACAAAATTTTGAGGCCCCAATGACATAGCGGCCCAGTGTCGCGGCCACGGAGGCCCGTGCGTTAATCGGGCCCTGTCAGTTCCTCTGCATTTTCGAACACGATGATTACAATTTTTGGCACTGAAAAATTTATTTGTGCAATGCAAAATTTGTCCAAATTATGGAACCAGATTGTTCCTGAATATTCTGATAAGATTAAAAAAGAAAATACGTGACAAATGGTGATGAGAAAAAACTATACACAAAGGGGAAATGACAACTAGGAAATCAATAAACGATATCAAATGTTTAAGTTTCACTTTTTTTTTAATTATACAAAGAAAATAGAAAAAAAGTTGGAAAATCCCCACGCCACATCTATCATATTCATGCTGTAAAATCATTCAAAAGGTATTATTCCAAAAAGTAATCTTAACTGTAAACTACTTTAATAATTATAAAGAAATAAGAAACGTGTATAAAAATATACAAATGCAATAGAAACTCCATTATCCGGACCTCAGTCATCCAGATCCTCAATTATCCAGTCGCGCTGAGCTCAATTTTTATTATCTTTCATTTTTAAAACAAATTCCCCGTGAAAGGAAAGGGAGAGAGTGGGGGGGGAACGGCTCCCATGATAACGGAAGCTCCTTCCAAGTGCCGCGTGGTAGGAAGGTTCTTGTTATATGGTTTAAAATCTTTGAGGTGTCATAATATTTTTTACATACATACAATGTTTAATGTATATCAATAAAGTTATTGCTAATAAATTTGACACCCACGTTTAAAGCTCATACTAGAGCTTTTTCTCCTATACAGAAAAAAGTTCTAGTATGAGTTTTAAACATGGGTGTCAAAATTATTAGTAATAGAACATCCCCCACGAAAAAACTTACAAAAAGCTCGCCCCGGTGGCTTTATATGTTAACCATTATTTGAAGATTTTGCTAGCCCTGAGAAGGGTAATAATATCTTGCAACAATAAAGTTATCATACCATTTTTAATTCTTTTTTCTATTTTTCCTGGTTTTACAATTTCTATTTATTTATTTTTTAATTGTACTCGATGATCCAAACTTTTGCTTATTCGGATGTCTCTGATCCCAATTATATTGTCCAAATAATCGAGTTTCAAGTGTACGCAAGAGTTAATATATAATGAAATAACTTCTATCTGAAGAATTTTTCTAGACATAAAGAATTTATCATCAGAACGGTCACATTTTAACTGGTTTACATTGGAAGTTATTTGTACTTAACGAAATTTTTATTAAAAATTACAAAACTCTAGTTTTTTTTAACTAATCGTTTATATATTAGCCAAATACAAGCTACTTCAAACTCATCCAGATTACAATACGAAACGTACGTTTCGAGTATGAAATTGTAGCCGAATCAGGTGGCGCAAATAAGTTTAGAGGAAGAAAGTTGAATCGCGCGAGTATCTTGTTCAGGATACATGAATCTCATTCACCCATCTTCGTGTGAAAAGGCCCTTGAAGTATTCGACTAGTTTACATGAAGCTAGATTTATGTAAGTGGTCTGGCGTTTCCTGTTCTACCAATTGACTCTGTTTTAGGAAGCGCACGATGTCATTCGTCTGAGGGTAAAAGCCGACAGTTGGTATCGAAAACAAACCTTTCAAAAAACATGTGTTTCTTTACTCCTTATCTACGTAAGCAGCGGAAATATCGGCTTGAAAATGTACCTAAGACGTCAACACATAACAGCGATCACAAAAATCTAATTAACCTTCCAGAAAGCAAAATAAACGAAACCCACTCAGATGCTCCATATACGCGCACGTCGAAATCATTATCTCCAGGACCATATATAGAGAGAGAGTTCGGTCACAGGAAGTGCATGGCGCCATTTTCGCTCAATCCCAGCTCCTCGTTCAGAACAACGTTACACTGTTGCATTTGCTATAATCGGCGTATTTTTTAGTCTCAAAACGGAATGAAGAGTAATATTACATTTTTCGAGCAAATGTTGTATTTGACCTTTAAAATAAGACATAAAAGAACTTTAAATTAGCGAGTAAAAGCTTTTATATAGGGTTGCGAATTTTTTTTTCTCCACAAGGGCATTTATAAACATGTAAATAATCTCTCAGTATTTTTCAAATTGCGTTTAGAAGTGATAATTTTGAGGTTTCTTAAAAAGCACTTACCTTCAGGTGGATAACTGTCAATTTCCTCAAAGGCTGGTAGTTAAAAGAAAGTATTATTGTAACTTTTGTTTTAAATTGTTTAACTATTTATTATTGCTTTATAAATATTTTTAACTATTGTACTACTAACTTATTTATAATTTACTTCACTTTAAATTTACTTATTATATTTTTACTTTTTAAACTTTTTACCTACTTTATTTAATTACTTATTAGTTACTTTATTTCCTTTTATTACTTATTAGTTACGTTATTTTATTTTATTACTTATTAGTTACGTTATTTTATTTTATTACTTATTAGTTACTTTATTTTATTTAATTACTCATTATTATATTATTTACTATTATTCAACGTCATACAGAAAAGCATAACAAAATTTGAACAACAATATAGAGTATATTATAGACCCATACCTTGCTATACGACAAAGACATATTCCTGAAAAGTTCAAAAAGCAAAGCACAATGCTCTATACCGAATCATTTATTTTCATATAAAGTAATACAAATTCCATGAGATACCTTCCAATATTGTAGAAAGTTTAACAAACCACTGGTTTCATGATTAAAAATGCATGGTTGGCTTTTTATTTCGTTGTAAAATATAATTTTCAGTACTTATTATAAACACGGATATAAAAATCACCATGTAATAAAACAGAAATAATGTATGTGACAAATTAATAATAATAAAATTATTAAATGCATGGATAAATATTTTTTTTTATTACAGATAAAATAAATTGACGATGCATGCAATTTCAAGTTTGCAGTTATTTTATGAGCAAACATTAATATTTAAAAATTAATAACTGATATAAAAGCTTCTAAATTTGTACTTAAAATTGTAAATGCATAGATAAACATTTTTTTTATTATTGATAAAATACGGATAATCCAAGCAATTTCAAGCTGCCATTATTTTAAAAACATAAATGTGAAACTAAAAAGTTATTTAAAACATTAATGATAGGCATTGACACTTTTATTTTACATGGTTAAATTACGGGTCAAACTTATTCCCGATATTATCTCATATCGTAATACTCTCAGATGTGAACAAAAAATTATAAAGCGTGTGGCACATTTTTTACTACCAAAAAAAATTGAAAAAAAAAATGCTTACTTCACACAAACAGGCACTTTTCACGAAGTCAAAATCTTTTTGTTTTATTTTGGCTAGCCAAATTTTGCGCCGTTCTTGAACATTTTTCCCTTTTGGAATGTGAAATAATTTTACTACTGGAACACTTCGATTCTTGCAATTTACAGCACAACAACCAACTATTTTTCACAATGAATAGGCTCCGATTATATTGAATATTAAAACACTCGTTATCTGTACCAGCCAAGAGTATGCTAACACAGTACTGAGAGCGCGCGATGATTGAGCCATAATGGCTGCTATCTGTCACTTGCCCATCAGTTAACCAATCAAGCAGCCTGAGCTCGACAACAATACATGACAGAACTTCCTATATATATATATGGTTTGATTATGGGGCCTTCCTCACCAAAGATATTTCCTAGTTACTAATTGTAAAACTCAGCTTGTTTTGAGAACAAAAAGCTAAAATTGAGACGTGAGAATATGTGGCTATTGTGGTCGGAGGTTCTCAACGTATGCTCCGCGAAGCATTTGGTTTGTTTGTTCGTTTGTTT
>QLNU02015360.1:93919604-93931313 GCA_006491805.2 Dysdera silvatica | reverse complement strand
GCTGTTGAACATAGATATATACAGGCCTGCTAAAAGTTTTAACCTGACATTTGGTAACAGGCTCTATTAAAAAACTGAAGAAGTAGGAACTTTAATATTACGAAGTATGAACACATGTAATATGCAAATTAAAAATTTGAGAACAGAAATCACATCAGTAGCGAACTTGCTGCAATATATAACTTAAAATAAGTAAAATATGTGGCACAAAAGTTTAGGCACAAACATAAATTTTAGCACTTGCATAAGGAAATGAACAATTTTAATAATCAATGTAGCCACCATTACTTCGTATTAGATTAAATACGCGGTCGTTCATTGAAAGCACAAGATTTTGAAAGGTTTCTGGTTCAAAATTAAACCACGCTTCTTCTATAGCCTTTTTAAGTTCTAAAACGGACGGATATTGCTTTCCATTGGCATACACAACATTCGTTAGTATGCCCCATACATTTTCGATGGGATTACAGTCAGGACTAAGAGCAGGCCAATCGAGAACTGTAATATTTTTAGCGCTCATCCATTCTTTTGTTGACCTGGATGTGTGGATGGACGCATTATCTTGTTGGAAAACCCAGTTTCGTCCACATAAAAGTTCGCCAAAAGGTAATAGGTGACTTTCAAGAGTTGCCTGGTATGCCTTGGAATCTTGTTTTCCATTCAAAAACGCCAAAGAAGTCTGTCCATTGAAGCTAAAGGCTCCCCAAACCATGACTGAACCTCCTCCTTGACGTCTGCTGAACCGACTTAAGGGGCGTTTTCGAAGATCGTGCCAGTAGTGCGAAAGGCCATCGGGACCATCTAAGTTCCACTTTTTTTCATCACTAAATAACACCTGCAGCCATTCGTCACTGTATGATATGTGCTGCCTTGCCCATTGTAGTCGTGCTTGTTTATGATGTAATTGCAAGCAGGGCTTGCGGCGCATTTTTGCATATCTCAAATGCCTGCATTCTACAATCCTTCTACGTATGGTTTCTCTTGACACTCGCATTGCTAACGTGTTTTTTATTTGATTTGCAGACAGGCTTTCATTTGAAGCCAATCTTCGTATTTGTCTATCATCCCGAATGCTGGTCACTCGAGGCCTCCCAGATCGTGATTTTGGTTGATACTGATCACCCCGGGATAACACTCGATAAATGCCTCGCTTTGAACGGTTCAATGCAACAGAAATTTGAGTAACAGATTTACCTTTAGTTTTCAGCCTCCAAATCTTCAAAATCTCGTCATTCGTAAATTGCTTTGACTTCGGCATCGTTCTAAGCATTCTAAATTATTTCAGGCCTTATATAACAACTCTGGGAAACGCCCCTTCGATCACTTGGGAACTTCGCGCCGTTAATTTGCATAAATCTGACATATGTGCCTAAACATTTGTGGCATGCAGATTCCAATATTACGGTGTTGGGATATTTTGTTTCAGTACTTTTGGTAATCTTTTAAGTTGCACAATTTATTATTGGTTCTAGGATTATTTAGATACAATATCGGCGAAGTTCAATGCAAATTCTCGCTTTTATTTATAATTTGCCTCTGTGTCTAAACTTTTGTGCAGGCCTGTTGGGCTCTAAGATACTACCCCAAACAAGGTTTCTCCACCTCCATAGCAATCATGTTTGATGATATAGGTAGGATTATAATGCATCACTCGAATTCAATAGCTGTACAAACATCAGGAATCACCGTCTACGCTAAACAGGACTCATCAGTAAAGAGTACACTATCTCATTTTTGTGGGCTTTAAGCAAGATATTCTGAATCAGGGTTTAAGCTACGGTTGCTTTTTTCACAAAACACAACAAATTTATCTAAAATGCGAGAAAGAAAATTGTGTCCATCACAAAATAGCAACAGTTGTTTAATGTCCTATCAACAAACTTTGCTCTTTTTTTTTCAATAATTTTGCTTCGTATTTTATTGTTACTTTTTCTAAAACTAAAAGCATGTTTCTTACAGTAACCCTTACAGTAATTCAAAGCATTGTTGATGTAAGCAATTTTATTGATACGATTTTTCGAGCAACGAAAGCAACTAATCTTTTTTAGCATTTTGCTACAACTTTTTTTCCCATTTTAGCATTTTTGAGCCAGCTTAAACCCTGTTCTGTATACTATGTTTTATGGGCCTGAATGTGCCATAGAGTTAAGGGAATACATATAGCAGACCATCTTGCATACAAGCTGGTGTCATGTAGCTGTTAATAAATCATTTGCCTAGATACAGCGATCCCTGAAGCTGTCGACAGTTCCTTAAGCAGTGCATATGTTGTATAGTTGTGATACACATGTGTGCAACCTTGACCATATTGCCTTTGATCATCTTCGCCAGTTTAGAAGTTTCCAAACCCTTTAAATAGCAATTAGTGATTGGTAAAATATTGAATTCCTGGGTATCTAAGTATAGCCAGCCTCTAATTTCCCTGATGATTCTACCGTGTACAACATTAGTATGGCTTATCTCTATTTATTGTATTGCAGTAGTTTTTTGAAGCAAAAAGGCAATAACTTTTTCAGATGCAGCAAACTAATGACTTTTTCAAATTACCGAACTGACTTAAGATTTTATACAATTCTTTTATCATTAACTTCATGGAAACTTCCATTATTCTTTCTGGATGTTAGATACCATTGCTGTTCGCTTTGTTTCATTACAACAGTGGCAAGTATGCATACTGGTGAATTTCTTATGCACATGAGTGTATATCTTTTCACAGTGCGTCACTTATTTCTTTATATTAGCTTTTTAACTTAAAAATTTGTTTTACAAACTGAATTAAGTATAGATATATGAAATGTATACTGAATGTGGACAATTTATTGGTGCCACTTCAGGGGTCAAAATTAACTTTTTAAATCAGGTGCACAAGTGCACCCAAGTCTTACGACTTACGTGCATAAAATACTAGTTATGTGTACAAGTAACAGAATAGAAAGTAAACCTCAACATTAAAAACAGGTAAAATGCAAGTGTAGCATTATATTTAGCATGGAAGCTAAAAAAAAAAAGCAAATGCAGATACATTGAGAAAATTATATAAAATTAGTCCATAGGTCACTGTTCTTGAAAAATAAATGCAAGTAGCCATAGTTTTGAATAGTTAGGTGCACTGCATGCACCCAAATTAAAAATTTATGTGCATAAATAAAATTTCACATGCACAATGCACCTGTGCACCCACTAATTTTGAACCCCGTGCTGCTTGCGTAATACTTTAAGCCACATTTTGTGTATGTCCCATAAGAAACCAGCAGTTCACCATACCATAAATTAACCAAGATTGCAATAACATTATAGTAAAAACATTGGTTCATGTATAGCCCTGTGGTAGTGCAGTGGAAATGTGTTTACCTAGCATGTGGCTATCCCAGGTTTGATTCCCAACTGTGCCAAAAAAAGAACACTTACTGCTCACTGTAGTCCAGTAGGCCTTAAAAGGTTCAGATTCTTCAGAAAACTGTAGGTTCTGGGACAACATAACCATTGCTGTCCTTGCACTGTAAAACTCAAAACAAACAATTGGTTCACGCAAGCTGAATTACATTTTCTAATTGTTAAAAATTGGGTTAGTAGTGTGTACATCTGGTGCCGTGTTCAACAATATTCCACTAATGCTCAATTTGATTAAGGTCTGATGATTAAAGGTTGCCAATGAAAAGCTTGAAAAAATCTTGATATTACTGAAACTACTTAGAAACCATGTAACCCCACTCTTAGAAACATGGATCTACTAGGAATAACCGCCATCAAGGGAGAAGAATGGTTATAGTTACAAAAGGTTGATCATAAATGATATTTAAATTAAGCATGGTATTCAGATATAGTTCAATATTGCACTTTGTAAGCTAGGTGCTATATCAGTCATTTTTTACAAAAGATCTAATCAGACAAACCTAACACTTATAGCCATACGTAACATATAACCTAACATATATATATAGGGTTTGTCCCAGAAGTTCCCGGAATGATTTTTTGTAGTTGGCAACGCTGGCTGACGGGGCGGAGAAGTTGGTGGGGGATCTGAGCTTGGAAACGAGACCGGTATCAGTCGCCTGCGGGCAGTTGTTGAGGCAGGGTCACGCTCCGCGCAGAGGTATCTACTGCACCCTCGTCGATCAAAAAATGGACCAGTTTTTGGAGCAGCGTTATGCAATCAAATTTTGTGTGAAACTGGGTAAAAACGGGGCGGAGACACTCGAAATGCTTCGGAAAGCCTACGGTGACGGGGCGATGAAAAAAAGCCAAACTTTCATGTGGCACAAGCGGTTCCGGGAAGGTCGGGAGTCCGTCAACGACGACGACCGCTCTGGACGCCCGTCGACATCACAAACGGACGACTCGGTGCAAAAAGTGCGTCAAGTTTTGGACAATGACCGACGATTAAGTGTTCGGGTGATTGCAGAGGAGTGTGGAATACCCAAAACAATCGTTCATCGCATTTTAACGGAGGATCTTCAAATGAGGAAAGTCTGCTCGAAAATGGTGCCAAAAGTCCTGACGAGTGAGATGAAGGAGCAGCGTTTGTTGAAGTGCCAGGAATTGCATGAACGCTACGAAACGGACCCAGAATTTTTGGACAGAGTGATCACAGGGGACGAGACGTGGATTTTTCAGTACGATCCCGAATCAAAGCGCCAGAGCAGCGAGTGGCACACCAAGGAGTCTCCTCGCCCGAAAAAAGCAAGGATGAGCAAATCGCGAATCAAGGCAATGCTCATTGTGTTTTTTGACAGAAAAGGTGTGGTTCACAGTGAATTCGTGCCACAAGGACAAACAGTCAACAAGGAGTTTTACTGTGAAGTGCTCAAACGGTTGCGCAACAGGGTTCGACGAGGGTTGTGTCCCACAGCCATCCTCAGCCAAGAATACCTGCTCTTGACAGAGCACCACTTTGAAGCAGCCTTGGTAGCAGTGACTCTGTAGGAAGGTAACACAGGTTCCGCATGAGCACAGGACTTAGGCTGTAGCAACCAAGGTTCAAAACTTTCATTAAATTGTAAGTCTGACTTGGCCAAAGTGGTGAGCTTTAGGCTGATTCCTCTGTATTTTTTTCACAATACAACGTGTGTTAGGCAGTATGGACTTGAGGTGGGCAGTGCCAAGTATTTAAGACTTCCTTCTGTAGGTTATTCAGGTGTTGTTTCTAAGAGTTTCCCGGCTCTTTGGCATATACTTAAAATTGTGGGGCTTTGTAACTCAATGTTAGAGTTGATCTAAAGTATTTCCAGGCTTCTATGCAGTCGTGGTTGGTATTAGGCCTGTAGCCAATAGGATTATAAGTACAATATCCACCAGTTCCATATTCCACATGTTTTTGATTTTATATCTGAGGTCTTGGTATAATATTTGGTGATTATTATTGTGTATGTAGTCTGTATGTTTGTGTTAAGAATTGCTATACCTATAATACTTATACTTTTATTAGTTTTATTATTATATGGCTGGTAGTTGTGTTGTAATCACTCTAATTTGATCAGGCAGAGATAATTTTCTAAGTAGATAACTTTTTTCTGGACTCCCTTTTTTATATGTTTGTATACATCTTATTTTTTAGTCAGTATGTGTCTACAGGGAACCATCAAAGCCATTCATTTGAAATACTTGAAAAGGAAATTAAAACATTCTCAGGTTAGTTACCAGTATTTACCTTAAAAAGAATATTTGCATGTAAGATATAGCATTATTTGTTATGAATTTTTTTATGCAAGTATATACTGTATAAATAGTAATATAACTATCTAAAATACTGATAAATTAAATTTCTGGAAAGGATGTCTTTGTCTCGTCTGTATAAAAATATCGTACTATTAAAAGTATTAATCAAAATCTAGAATTTATCATTTTTTGATAATAGCTGTTTGACTTTATATGTTCAATAAAAGCATTTGATCGAGCAGTGTTGTAACATGTTTACCTAATGCACCATTAATCTGTGTTTGACTCCTGCAGTGCAAAGAACGCTTACTCAGAGATCTCATAAAGATCGCACTGCTCACTGTAGTCCGGGGTTTGGTTCCCTAGGCCTTAAGAGGTTCGGATTCCTCGGAAAACAGTAGGTCCCGGCGCAGCATGACCACTGTAGTCTTTGAGCCGTAAAACCACAAACAAACATTAAAGAATCCAAAGAAAAAAGGCTGGACACAAATGTGATGAAATCCTGTCTTTAAACTGATTTCTTTCTGATTTAGGCCCTGTAGCAATGCAATAGTAATATGTTCTCCTGATGTGCAGTTATCATGAGTTCGATTTAAAAAAAAAACCAAAAAAAATAAACTAACTGCTCACTGTAGCCTGGGATTTGATTCCCTAAGCCTTAAAGGTTTGGATTACTTGTTGAGATTTTTCAGCCACGTTTTCCGATTTTTCACTTTGTAATTTTTTGTTCTGCGAATTATGTTGTGCAGCTATTTTTCTGAAAATAACCATTTTTTTTATTATTTAACATGAAAACTTATTGTTTTCAATTTATTTCAATGTTTTGATTTTTCCAACGCGGCAGACGCGCAAAATGCATGTGCATCTGCCATGTTGGAAAGTCGCTAATGGGTGCATTTCCTCAAGTAACTTCAATTTATCTGCTAAAACAGTTTTTATAAATATCTTAGGTGCTGTTAAAATTCTAATGGAGGAGATATGTTATAATGAGGTATGTTTTTTTAAACCTTTTTAAAATTCTAATTATGTGTAAAATATGTGATTAAGATCACTTGAATTCGAAGTTGGTTTTAAGTAAAAAGAAAACAAATAAAAAATAAAAAGTGTTCCTTGAAAATGAGCAGTGCATTGTTTTTAGTCCAATAATTAAAAAAAAAAAAAATACTGTCCAGCATTTCATCATGAATTTTGGTCTGAAGTTTTTCTGAAAGTATTCTGATACCTTGAATTCAGAAAGGAAAAGACATGTAAAGGAATCTGTAAAATTGGTTGCACTGTATAAATAAGATACTTTATCACTAAATTGTGTAGAAAGGGATCAGTGCCTTGGTAAATGACATTAAATCAAAAATAATTCATTCATGTATAACTACAATTGGTGGTTATACATAGGATACAACAATTGTTGATGTGTCTGCGACAACGAATTATTCTTGATTATTTAGTATTTTTTAATTTTGATTTAAATTTGTGTTTCGGTTTAATTTCTTTAATTTCAATGGTAGATTGTTCCATAATAATTTATATTGGTTTTTTTTTATATTTGTTATATTTTGTTGCTTCAATTCCATCTTATGTCTGGTGTTATAGTTAAGGTTCAATTCATTTGTTTTAATAGATTCAGTATGCTCATTTTCGTTTATTCATTTGTAGATATGAAGTAATATTTTTAAGTTATGAATATTAAGTTAGATTTAACTCTTACATTTTTATTACTACTTTTGGTTTTGTTTGAATATAGACTTATTTTTGTTAAATGTTTCAGCTTTAACAAATTATTTATTTATTTTTTTAATTAGAGATTTCCCCATATTATGTTGCCTATAATTAATATAGCTAAAACTTGAATAACATAGGTTAATTTTTTTATGTTTAACGGTAATAATCTTAATTTAGTTAATATTCCATTAGATATTTTTTGTCAATTTCTTCAATTTTATTGTTCCAGTTTAATTGATCGTATATGAATATCCCTAAAAATTTAATAGTATTTACGCTTTCAATAATTACATTATTAAAGGTTATATGATTTGGTTGATTTTATATAATAGTTTTAGTTTGAAAGATCATATATTTAGTTTTATTAGTATTTATTATTAAATTGTTGTCCTTAAACCATTGTTTGATTAATTTCAGTTTTTCAGTAATTTTTATAATTATTGGGTTTGTATTTGTTCTGTACATTGTCCAAATAATAGCAGCAGCAAATAATGTTTGTCTAAATTTATTAAATCATTAATTGCAATTAAAAAGAACAGACCCAAATATTGTTCCTTGTGGAACACTTAAATTATTTGATTTTGTGTCAGAATATGTTACCTATTTTTACTATTTGTTGTCTATCAATAAGATAATAATTTAATAAATGGTACATTGGTCCTCTTATGCCACATGTTTTTGATTTTTCTTTTAATATAGAACTATTTATTAGATCAAAAACCTTACTTAAATAAAAAATCTGAGTTATTTCTCTATTTTCAAGATTCTCTTGTATATTAGCTACAGTTCTAAATAATATATCCTCAGTTGGTTTATTTTTTTGAAATCCATATTAGTTTTGATGAATTATGTTATGTTTGTTTAGGAATTGAAATAATCTTTTATATATGATGTTTTTAAGTATTTTAGGGAATATTGGTGTTATTGAAATAGACGATAATTTTCTCTTTATTTCCTTTTTTAAATATGGGTTTTATTATCACTGTAATAACAAAAATAGAAAAAACGTTTAAATTAGAAATATATAATTGGTTCTCCACTGCATATATTTCTGATAATACACAAAATTTCAACTCATTCTCATTTATATCATCTCCTCCCCTCCCAACACTCACGCACATCAATGTTATTTGACCTGTCACTTGTCCTGTTTAGGTTGAATAATAAGGACTACTGCATTTCCAAGCATGTATTGAGCTTTAAATCTAATACTTTTATTCCATACACATGTATGTATATGGCAAATTTTATAGAGTAATTAATAACTTGTGTTTTTTAATCACAGGATTACAAACCGTATCGCATTTTGGTTATAGAACATCCTTTAAATAGACCGCAAATGAAGGTAAAAGTATTTTAAATATGTTTTGTAGTTTTTGTGTATGAATAAGAATGTGTGATTCGTAAACAAAATAGTAAATATCCACGTATGCAAAGTCTGGCAATTAAGCTAAAGTACTTGTTGCTATGCAATTTTATGATAGTGCTTGTTGCTATGCAATTTTATGATGCTACTAAACAGAAATTGCTACACCAGAGAAGTTTTATCTTTTTTTCTCTAGTTGCATAATGTTCTTATTTCATTTGTGTATGGTAGCAGCTTATCTCTGATCACGTTTAAAGCTACTGTTGTGTTTTTCTCAATATCATCAAAATGAGTTCCTGTATGTGGATATTTTTTATCTTTGGAAAAATGAAAAAAACAAAAAAAAACCACTGCGTACAAGATCTAATAAGTATGGAGGATGTTCAAATGCAGTAATTTATTTCTTAGTCAAACTTTCATTAACAGTCAGGGACACCGTCTGTTTCTATTTTATCGGTGAGTTATTTTAGCATATCTGTAGGCCTACATGTTTTTCTTTTCATATTCACATTTTCTGGTAAACTTTTCCAAATAGTTTCCCTCTCAATTGCGCTTAATCGAAAATGTTTTTAGTAATCAGTTATAGTGAGCACAAACACAATTTGTTGATTTCTTTAATGTTAAATTCAGTTTTGCATGTTGATAGTTTGCCTTTCCCCTTTTCTCAGTGACAATTTCTCTATGGCTATTGGAAAATCACTTTAAACACGCTTTAAATCTACACAAAGACCTCTTTAATCTTGGATACAATCTTTCCCAGTTTAACAAGAAATTTTATTTTTATCTGCTCAAACTCAATTCCTGCACAACCAATGCAAAAAAGACCCCAAAATGAGCTACTGTTACATATAAAGAAAATGCAATGTAACTACTGGTGTAAGGAGATAACTTATCTGGATCAGCAACTCATTTCTGCATAGCACTGCTGCAGAAATCTTTCCTCGACAGTTCTGGCATTGAAGTTTACAATGCTAGATATTGTAATAATCCAATAAATAGTTATTTACTTAATATTCATTGCCAAATGCATTATAACACCCTGTAAATCTTTTACGAACATACTGCAAGAAGAAAAGTGTTGAAGCATTGTTGAAAAGTATGAAACTTTTTCCTTGAACATGTAGAAAATTGTAACCTTTTTTATGCTTTGTTTAAATGTTTTAATTTATTCTTTTAGATGGATTTACCAAATGATAGCAGTCACAGTAATACAAATCTTTCCCAGCCTTCAGAGTATGTACATATTCCATTATATCAAATCATGCTTTAATATCAATTCATTATTTCGTCAAACTTAAAGATGCAGAACTATTTTTATAGTTCACAGGGATGAGATTCTTCCGTCTTTTGGTGGAATTCCATCGTTTTTGCTTTTCTCAAAAAAATCGTCTTTTTAAAAAAAAAAAAAACTTTTTCTTTTAATTTCCTCCCCTGGCGAAACTTTTGTTTCTCAAAGAAAAACCCTGGAAACACTGTGCTCGCCTTCTGTCTATAAAATCCCTCATTTGTTAGTGCAACTACAATTATTAAACATTCACTTCCGTCCAACAAACGAACTCAGAATTCGGAGCATGTACATAATCGCTACCCAGCAAACATGAAGATATGATGGGCATTAAGTGGACCAAATGCGGCTTGCCAGAAATGCCGCATGTGGCAAGCTTCCGACTGCCGGAAACGGTTTTGTCCATTATGCATCCGCCCGGCCGCATGATGGCCCGTCTGTCCGCACCCAGTACTGGCAAGTATACGGCATGCCGCTATTGATGGCAAACCGCTTATGGGAGTTTACGGCCAACACTGTGTGCCACTTCGCTATATACTTATATGAACCGGCCTCAGATGGCAGCCTGCCATACACTACATGAACCGGGCCCTTTATGGCATGCCGCCTGCCATACATTTACATGAACCGGGTCTTTTATGGCATGCCTGCAATGTACCATCAGCAGTTTTCCATTTTAAATTTAATCCACATTCGACCTTCAACTGCATAATAATTTAACATCTAATGTGCAGCTGTACATATTTGCATGCCTATTTATTTTCACATGCATGTTGCCAAACTTTGAGACAAATACTGTTAATCGTTCCTATTTTTCATTAAATTTCTGTTGCCATGGTAAGTCATAAAAGGTGTGCATTCTATTTTTTCTGGTACTTCTATTTTACGAAAAATTGTTTTTTTCATAACGACTATTAGCATGTGAAAAGTTCAGTTGGATAATAAAGTAAAATCTCCATTAATTAAAACCCCTAAAGACCGAAAACCTGCATGAACATCTATCATATATATAGTGTCTTGAAGAATAATGGTCGTAAAGCATTATTCTGAATACTGGATTCTCTAAAGAATGCAAAACGTTTCACACCCTTTATGAGCGTCCACTCTTTGTCGGTTTGGGCTATCCAAAAACCAAATAAATGTCAGAGATTTCAGTTGATTTGGAAATTTTAGCAAATTTGAGAATTTTCCAAAAATTTCAATGAATTTAGTAACTTACCAAATCTACTGAAATTTTTTGGAAACTTTTCTGAAAACTTCAGTACATTTGGCAATTTTTCTGAAATTTTCAGTATGTTTGCCCCCAACCCCCAATCTCATGCTTGGTAAAAATAGGCATAGAAACACCTCCAATAGTAACCTTTTTGGAGTAAGTTGGCACAGCACATAAATAATAATAAAAAAAAATCTGCATGTTTACCAAAAACATTTTAGCATCACAACAAGCAATTCTCTAAAGAATGCAAATATTCATCTTTAACACATGCAATGGTTTAATACTATAAAGTTTTAATTACGACGCAACAAAAGCGTGTTGAAAAAGAACGGTTACCCGACTAAATTTATCGCTCGTAACTAATGTGGTGTTAGTGGTGGAAACAGGAATGTAGAGGATGAGACTAGGAAGACATCAGTGGTTTTGCCATATGTGGCGGGTGTCTCAGAAAAGCTGTCTCGAATTCTC
>QLNU02015360.1:93906482-93919504 GCA_006491805.2 Dysdera silvatica | reverse complement strand
AACATATTTCTCTGCCTTTTACCCTCCACAGCAGCAACATAGTGTGGCATGGACTGTATGAAATTTTGGTTACTTTTGAAATGATATTAAAACTGATAAGTCTTCAGCTTTTATAAGCTTTAAAGTAAAAGTATGCCGCAAAAAATAATCGAACTACAGTAGGAACTTGATTATTTGGACCTCAGATCCTCAATTATCCGGATACATAGGGCTTAGATTTTTTTTCTTTTTGGAACAAGTGCCTCCAGAAGTAGAGAGGGTGGGAGGGAAACAACTTATTCCATGCTTCCAGAAGCCCCTTCCACGTGGCACATGCTGGCTGGTCAGAAGCTTATTGTTATGTAAGTAATGTAGTACTGTAATTTATTTGTAACCGTGACTGGGAAACTGCCTAACCATAACTGTATTGTGCGATTCTGACGTAAACACATAGCCAGCTTGTCGCCTATTTCGTTGGTTTGTTTTCTTTTACTATTTTATGTGCACATTGCCAAATTCAAAGCGGAAAAGAGTGTTAACGATCAAGAACAAATTGCAGATTTTGGATCGTTTAAAAAAACAAACAGGTTGAACAGTTTGCTACCAGAATTTTATGGTGTGGGAACATCCATGATTTCGAACATTAAAAGCAATGGGATTTTCTTTTGACATTCACGAGTAAACTTGACAGTAATGAAGGAAGTTCATGGTACAAAGTTATGAGAAGACCAGTCAACAAGGTCTTAGACGAGACTGTTCTCACATGGTTTGTACAAAAACTTTCATCTGGACAACCTACAAGTAGACCATTGCTTTGCGAAAAGGCTGTAGATTTAAACCTAAATTTAGGGGTAACCCTACTTTTGTGGCTAGTGCAGGATGGCTGAATGATTTCAAAGCTTAACACAGCATTTGTCAACTTGATATTTAGTGTGAAAAATTTAGTGCAGATTCTTTGGCTGCCAGTTTATTCGTGACAAAGTTTTCAAAAATGTTGACAAAAAAAGGTTATAATTTAGAGCTTGTTTATAATGTAGATGAAACTGGTCATAATGGAAAACCTTACCCTCTATAAACCTTGGCTTCCAAGAGAGAAAAATCAGCCCCAGGGTATGAAGTGTGCAAGGATTGGGTGGCACTGATAGCCTGTGCAAATGCAACTGGTACTCACAGAATTCCAATACTTCTCACTAGGGAAATCAAAAAGACCCAGGTGTTTTAAAAAGACAAAAATCCCTATAGTTTACAAAGATCAGGTACGAGCATGGATGAATTCTGCAGTGTTTCTTGACTGGTACGACAACACATTCATACTGGAGGTGAATAAATTTCGCGAACAAGTAGGTAAGCAAGAAAAGCCTGTGCTACTGATTTTGAACAACATACCGTCACATCCCAACGCTGACGATTTGGAACGTGAGGGGTTCGAAGTTGAATTTTTACCCCCTAATATTGCATACATTCTTCAGTCAATGGATCAAAGTGTTATAGAAACAAAGAGGCTTTATCGAAAACAACTTCTGTCATGACTTTTGAAAGAATTTTTATTTAACTGATAATACAGTGGTTGTTGATACATCTGTTATGATATTCTGATGATACATTTGAAATTTGATTAAATTCATAGAATATTGACATTAATAAGTTAGAAATAGAGGAGAACAGAAAGCAAAAACTTATTGCAAGGCTCTCCACAAATTAGATAGCATATTGTGTTATATAATGATAATGCTGAGAGCATCTACAAATTTTTCAAGTCGATCAATTTGAAGGACTGTTGCTGCATTGTTGTTGATGTCTGGGATTCAGTTTCACCTTTCATATTGCAAAAGGCCTGTAATAAATTGCCGAAACCTATAATACAATATGATATGATATAATGATATATCTGTGTATACTGACAGCTTGACAGAATTGCTTGACTCTCAAGACCCTCAACATCATTGAAGATTGCTATAGGGAGGATGTAACAGGCTAGTTGAACTGCAAGAGCATTGAAATCTGATTCCAGATCCTTACTTATGACGAAATTGTTGACTCCTGTCTTGAAATAAATGAAGATGACATTGACAATATTGTCCCTAAAGCTGCAAGACCCTCCTCACCAAAGCACTAAAAGCTGTTGACGTTGCATTCCAGTGGTTTAAAGGGCAAGAAGCAGAAACAGTTCAGCTATTACAGCTGAAAAAAAATTCACGATTTAGCCCTGACAAAAAGGATGAGTATCAAACAAATGAAAATTAGTGATTTCTCCACTGTAGTTTAAAAATCTTTGAAGCATCTACCTTTTAACAATTATGCCATATAGTGAGAAGTAAAATGTGCAATTTTTTTTATTTTTGTGCCTCTAATTTTACGTTACTGTTCACATACTTTTGAGACACCTAGATTTCATAACTTTATTTTATTTTTATTAATTTTTGTATCAAAAACGATTTAAAGTTTATTTACGTATGTGAATCTTTATCATACTTATTCATGCAAACTTTCAATTTAATGCATTTATTTATTTATTTATTTTACATTTATCAAACAAAATTGATTGTCCGTATATTTTCTAGACACACTTTACTAATATTCTATAAAATGTATCTATAAAATCGAATTGAAACATGGACTTACCCCTTTAAATTCTTTACAGGAACTTTTATGAGCACAGTAAACGTAATGCGCAATATACAATTTTTTTTTATTTTAATCTGTATTATTTTTACTCAAGAAATATTTCGAAATGCCTGTTTGGGTTTTCTTTTTTTCAATTTCTTCAGTATCTTTTGCGACAAATAGAAAATAGTCCATCATAATCATATCTGTAGCAGTTTTTTCCAAAAATCTCCATAATTTATTAATGCAATTTTTTGCTGCTTCTGTTTTAATATTGTATTTTTCATGCTCAGTTTTACTTTCAAATGAATCTAAGGTTAAATCTGAATTTGTTAATTCAACAATTTTATCAGTCAATTCTTCAAATGTCGCAATATCTTTGTCAGCAGTAACATAATTCACTACTGTGCAGTGATGCTGTAAACCAGTCAATTTATCTATTAATTACACTGGACAAAAAAAAAAAATTGAAAATTTTTGGCATTCAAATGAAAACAATCATTTCTTACAGATTTTTGAGGTGCTGAACATGAATATGATAATGAAAAAGTAAAATTGGCTACGGTTTTGGAGAAATCCACAATAGTTTATGTAATAAAGTAACATATACCCGTAAAAGTCTTCTATCTCCTACTGTGCTTCGCTCGTCAGCTGTAAATCATTTCAATAGAATCTTTGGTGATCATCCAACAATAGTCAGCCAACATGGTATATGTGCCATATGGCGCAGTATAGCCCAGATGCTCTTGCGCCATAAAAAAGCCAAACAAACAAACAAACAGCCAACATGGAAGTGGACCAGTTTCCTTGGTATCTTTTCTTCATCATTGTAATTTCCTGGTGAAAACATTTGCAGTATTCATCACTAACCTCACTGCAGTTTTCAGGGAAGAAATCTGTGCGAATGAAGAAAGTGGATCTTCAAGGACATACTGCAGCCATATTCTGATACCAAGCCAACAATTCTTCATCCCGTTCTTTGAAGTTTGCTGCCCTGACATTCCCGAGGAAGTTAGTTGACACCAGACAAAACCTGTCCCAGTCTTTTTCCTCATCCCCTTTAAGGGTATTCTTGAATGTCTCGTCTTTGAAGAGATTTTGAATCTGAGGACCTACAAAAACTTCTTTAATTTTGTCTTCACTGAGTCAAGAAAATTTTTTAACCAGGTACTTGAAAGCTGGCCCAGTCTGGTCCATGGCTTTTACAAAATTTTTCATGACACCGAATTTGACATGTGAGGATGGTAGTGGGATCTCATGCACTTCTATCAGTGCTGGGTATTGCATGTTCTTCTCTCCAACCGTCATACTTCTCTTAGGCCAGTTTTTCTTCACATAGTGCAAAGTCTTTGCTCGACTGTCCCGCTCACATAAAAAGCAGCAGTGCTTGGTATATCCCAGCTGCATACCCATCAACAAAGCCACAACCTTCAGGTCACAGCAGATAGGCTATCCTTGATTGCTGCATTTTACGCACTCCAACAACTTATTCAGGTTATTGTTTCTTTTGTATGAGCAACATGTCCAACCGGAATAGATGGCAATTGGTTTTTACAATGCAGCAAGGCTGCCTTAAGACTAAAGTTTGAGGAGTCCATGAATAGTCTCCATTCTGTGGGTCATGTTTGATGCCGAGGGCATTCATTAGACCATCAGCATCAGAGTAAAACACAAGGTCATCTTCCTTTGTGAAGTAAGGCATAAACTTCTCATGATGATTGCGAAACGAAGTTACTAAGACACTTTCCTTGAAATGATTCCATTCTTTAAGTCTTAATCTAAGTAACTCTGCTTTGGCTTTGGACAACTGCATATCATGATCAAGATTGTTCAGTTACCCCTTTAGTGATTAAATGTGGTTACGTCACAGCATTAATCCACATTTAATCACCAAAGGGGAACTAAACGATCTTGTTCATGATATGCAGCTGTCCAAAGCCAAAGCGGAGTTACTTACATCAAGACTTAAAGAATGAAATCATTTCAAGGAAAATATGTTAGTAACTTCTTGAGCTTAGCAGTCTTGAAATCTCTAAGTTCTACAAGGAAAACTTTTTTACTAGAGTTTGTGTATATATGGAAATAAAAACGATATAAAATTTGTAATGATATTCTTATTTCAGATCCTTAACTTTAATGTTTATATAAGGAATAAATATACAAGCACAGATTTACATGGTTTATAAGCTTGGTGTAAATTACACTTTTAAGAAACATTTTAGGTACTTCAAATTCTACTTGAGTGTTGAACATCCCATTTCGAAATCTTAACTGTCATGTCTCATCCCATCTGTGCAAAGAATAGCAGTTGGAATGGGACGAGCAATTGTTTAATAAATTACTCCTCATCAAACTGCAAATTGAAATGTGACAGTCTAGCTGTAGGAGCGACCATCGAAAAGAGGTTGCTCTGGCTAGACTTTGCATCAAGCATACACTCTTCTGCCATCAATATCTCTTAAAGTGAGAAGACACCCCGATGTGTGCCACATGTGGTGAACCATTAAATGTTTTACATGTCCAATTTTAACTAACAATGTTTTACTTTTAACCAAAATAATTTTACCCTTTGTGACATTTTATGCAATTCTTTGAATTATGAACCGATTTCAAATTGGCTTTTCCCATCCCATTTCATCTAATTTTTTTAATTGCATTTGATACATTGCTTTCAATACATTTTTACCATTTTAGTTTTAATTTATTCTCATTGTAAAACGTATGTGCTGTCTCACCTTGTTTGGTGCAGTATGACCCTTGTTATCCTTGCACCCTAAAAATACAACCATCAACCAAATTCTACACGTTTTTCTGGAAGAGACTCATATTTACCATTTGTTGCACTTTTACTGTATTTATATGCATACCGGATGCTTCAATGGGATCTTGTTAATCTCTTAGTTGAATAACTCATCAATGGATGGAACTAGGCAAGTGTTGCCAAATTTTTGTGTATACACAGGGGCTCAAAAATGTTGTATTAAAATGGACCGATATTCAATCGAAGATCATGTTTTTGTTTTATTCAGAACTTTTTATCTTTGTGACTAGAGACCTACTGCAATATTCAAGAAGTGGTCTAGTGCCTTTAAAAATAGGACAAAGCTATCGTCAAGCACGTTAAGTACATTAATAGCCAAGTTTGTATGAACAGATTCAATGTGTGATGACAGGAGGGCACAAAGACCAATCGAAAGAAAACAAGGGTGCCCAAAAATATCACCACTGCCAAAACAATAATGCAAGCAAAATCATCAACATCAGCTTGACACTTGGCTCAACAACTTGACATCAGACACAGCATGGAAAGTAGCCTGCAAAATTCTTGACGTTTTCTCTTACAAAATCCAGTTAGGACAACCTCTCAAGCCAGATGCAGTTGAAAAAAGACTGCAGTTCGCCAACATCATATGCCAAATGATTGACATTGGTTTCAACCATGGCGATATCTTTTTTTTTTCAATGAGGCATATTTCTAGTTGGATGGGTATGTCAATCACCAAAATTATCAGATTTGGGGCATTGTGAAACCTGATTTTGTCATTATCAAGCCTCTTCATCCACAAGAGGTCACCATCTGGTGTAGTTTGCGTGCTGATGCTTTATTGTGTTCATGTTTTTTGACCAGACAGTGAATTCAGACTCCTACATCAAATTCTTCACAACAAGGTTCATTCCTGATGCCTACTGTGAACACTGGATCCAAGGCACATGGTTTCAACAGGGTAGAGATCCTCCACATACAACAAGCGACATCCTGGACTTGCTCAGAAGTCATTATGACAATCGTATCATTGTAAGGGGCTTCCTGAATCGCTTTGGTGAAGGATATGCTTGCTCCCCCCCCTCTTTTATAGCCTTATCGGCACTCAACTACTTCACATGCAGTTGTGTTAAAGATTAAGTCTGAAGAGATTGACCAAAAGCCATAGAAGAGCTGATAACAAGTATGATAAGATTGGTTTCAATAGCCTAACTCAAGCTGGTTGTTGAGAACTTCAAATAGAGACTTTGTTTCATAGTTCTTTATTTATGCGAGTCGAAGAAAATTAGTTCATCTTTTAATTTCCTTCATTCTCATGTGTAAGTCCTGAGAATTTGAAATAAAAATCTTTTTCTGTTCAAAAGTTATTCAATTTTTTCTTTATTGAAACTGTGTGAAGCACCTTGTATATGTGTGTGTATATATATATATTAAGTACATATGTTCGAAACTAAAGAAAACAAGAAGGTAATTAACATTATTATATTATATTATTACACACTGGAACTTGCGCAAGTTAGTGCAGCTGAAATTCAAGATATAAATTTAAGTTTTTATGTAACATTTTTTAGTGGAAATAGAGACCAACAGAGTGTGCCACAATATAAATGGGCAAATTATTTTTAATTATATGAAATACCTTTAATATACAGTCGAATCTCATTAAGATAAATTACTTTTAATAGGAACTGTTTTCTAATGTCCTATTAGATTGTGTAGCATACTATACTTTGTGGATAAAACGGATTACTATTAATACAGATTTTCTGTTCCCCTTGATGTTCATCTTAATGAGGTTCGGTTATATTTCATTTTGAACCCGCGCAAATTGCTGCTGGCATTCAAAGATGTAAATTATGTAAATTTTGAGAGAAAATAATTGTTCGCACAGCAGTCCTGTTGTACAAAGCACTTTTTTCTCTCAAAATTTAAAAATTTATATAATTTACATCTTTAAATGTCAGCAGCATTTTGTGTGGGTTCAAAATGTAATATATTAAAGATAATTCCATATAACTAAAACTAATTTGTCCATGTATATGGTGGTGCCTTCTGTTTGTTTCTATTCACATGGAAAAAATGCTGCATAGAAATTTGTGTGTGTGTGTCTGTGTGTGTATATACACACACACATACTCCTCAGGAGTCATCAAAATTTCAGAAAATTATTCGATAGCTAAGTTAACTTTTATTGTTTTCACGTTACACCAGGATCGTAGCTAGAAGATTTTTAAAGGGGGCATCAAATTTGTTAATGTTTTGATGTATTAGTATTTTTATATATCTGTGGAATATGGATATAAAATGTTTTAATGAAGTTACATTACTACAGTACACTTTGGCAGAACTTAAGGCTTGGAACAATACATATGGAATATATAATGTTCAAAATGGTTTATGTGAACAAATCATTTTTAGCAATGGAATCAGACTGATCCATTTAACACGAACGAATAAATTTCTTAAAAATTTTGCATAACTTGTAGAAGTAGTTTAAAATCTTTCATTTATAATCTCCTCACTATAGGTGAAGAGAAACTTTTTGAAAAGAAATATGATGTACACAAGATCTGCTTTGAAAACGTTTTGAATGTATATGTGTAAAGCAAAAATAAATAAAAATAATTTGGAGAAAAAATAAAACCAAAAATGTATAGGTGTAGAATGGCCCTTGCTGTCTTTGCATCATAAAAATACGACTAACCAAAAACATTAATTTTTTTTCCAGAGGGTGCTGAACCCCCTGGCTACAGCCCTGCTTTGCATGTAAATGTGATTCTTTGATTTTTAAAATCATTGCAGTTTCCAGAAGTTTTTTCTGGAAACATACATACATATTTGAGGGTATCTTTTGAATCCCTCTAAATCCTGTTGTTTTTATTTACAAAAATTTATGTATAATTAAATTTTAAATAATTGCATAGAATATGCATTAACTAAATTAGAAATTTACTATTGTGGGCGTTCAAATATAATGTTGTAGTATGCATCTTATTTTAAGTGTTTCACATGATGCACTAGTTATATATGACATATTTAGAAAATGTGTGTATTTGGAACAAGTTTGCAAATGTGATAATTTAAGAATTGGATATCTGGAGTTTAAATGTTTCTGCCTCTTCAGAGAGTATGTAGTAGGTATTTATGTATTATCGGAAGTTTCAGGTATAAGTGGGTGACATATGGTACAAGGTAACATAGGTTGTCTGCCTGTATTTGAAACTTACTGATTTGTAAATACATCATACACATGAAAAACTTAATGTAAATGCTATCACCTTGAACATGGAAAATTTGTGTTTTGTGAACGATTATTGTCTCACAACAAAAATCTAATGTACATTGGATTAGTGTATTTTGAATTTTATAAACCAATTTAACTGCTTTTTTTAACCCCTTAACGATCGCATAATTTTCAAGAAAACAGTAAAAAAAGTGCCTACTTCTTTGTTCAAGAAAATTGTATAAAAGTAAGTGTACGAAAAATATATGTATTCATTTTTAATTTTTGGAATTCTTTTTAGCTTGAAATCTAAAATATAAGTTTATTATATATTTTCCGGGTATAAGAAATGGATAATTTTTAATCTTTTTGGTGCCTTACTTCTGAACACTTCAGTCTGCAAATATCACGGGCACGAGAAATAGAGGGTGAAACCGCACTCTGTCATTTTCAAGGGAGTGAGAAGGAAGGGGTTAACAATGCAACTCAAATTGAAAATGCAATCAAGAAACCATTATACCATAATCCTACATTTTTATCGCTAGCAAAATACTGTAGTTCATATGGCATTCCTTTTATAATAACAGAAACTGCATGTGTAATTATGTTTTAATCATCAATTAATGTTTATAATATTTGTTGTACTAAATAATTGATATATATACTAAATAATTAATATTAAATACTAAATAATAACGTTATTTGGTTTATGTATATAATATGTGCATGTCGCAATTTCTTTGTAGATTTTTGTTGAATCTCAAAAATTGAGTTATATTTCTGATTCGGATTTCATTTCTGAATTGAGGACATCGTTGGAATCGTAAGTTTTAAAAATGTTTCTTAATAATTTTAAAGTTGGTTTTTTGTTATGTGAGAAAGAACGTTAACCATCAATTTTTTGCATATATTTTACTTTGGAGGTTTAAGAGAATAATATATATAAAAGGGTTCTGTTTGAAGAAATGTAAATGCTTTGATTTTTTCCTCATTTTTAATCTTAATTATATCAATAATGATTTAATTTTCAACAAAGTAATTATTTAATGTCATGTTGCAAAAATCAAAATCAGGAACAGTTTTTCTCCTATTGTACATAATTATGTAAAAGTCACTTCACTTTCATAATTGATTTATAATGGAAATTATAATGAATAATGAATATGTATATTGTAAAAAAATTCCTATGGATCTCATATTACACTTATTTTCTATAGAAAGAAATTCTAATTTATCAACGTTTTGCTACATATTTGTAATACAGAATATGCCAGAAAATTTGTAAAAACTTTAAAAATCATAAAAAAAAGAGAACAAATAATGATAAAAAGGTGTTTGCACGAAAAGGTTTCTAAAAAAATCAGGTTTTTCTTTGGTAGCAAAAAAAAAATGTTAGTTCAAAAAGTCACCTGTAGGTGGTGCTGGCAACTCCAAAAAATAATGAACTGTGTGTTCCATCAATTTTTTATTGCAATAATTGTTCAATATAATCTCCAGAGCATTCTATGACAGAACTAAGGCGACTCAACAGCAGTGATAGCTGCATAAAGCGTGTCGAGGTATCGGAAATGGCGCGACGAATGGCATCTTTGAGTTCGAGCAGTGTGGAAGGTGGAGAACGGTACACAAGCGATTTTAAACACCTCCATAGTCAGAAATCAACCGTAGTGAGGTCAGGTGAACGCGGAGGCTATGTAACCTTGCAGCCTTGACTGGTAACTCTTGTCTTCATCAAAGATATCCAAAAGGGATCTTTTCACCGGATTGGCATAGTGGGATGAATGAAGTAGCTGCGCCGCTTGCTGATGAAGATTCGATGTCGCCCATGTGAGAGTGTTATGAGTATTGACATCCCTGTTTAGTGCAAAGTGTGCCTCATCCATCCAGAGCACTTGAAACAACCACTGAGGTTCTCATTCCATTTTCGTCAGAGCCCAGTTTGGACATGATTCCCTCATAACTGCATCTGCTGGTAATAATTGGTGCAGTGACTGCAATTTCTAGGGATACCTGTGCAATATCCCGTATAGCAAGACCGTAGCCAGGATTTAATTTCGGGGGGGTTCAAAAATTTTTACAGCATGTATCGATACAATCACAGCATGCAAGTCCGTAGCCAAGTCCCATTAAAAATTTAGTTTTTGGGGGGGGACTAAAATCCCCCTCTGTATATAGGTATGACATATAGGATATGTCAAGTCGATGACTCAGGTACACCCAATATCTTTTCAACTTCACGAGCACTGTTACTCCCCATGTACGATTCTGCTGCCATACCCTTTACAGCAGTTTCCAATGCAGTAATACAGCCAACAAGGATCTTCCACTTCATGGCCAATCCTCTAAACGGCCCCTTTTTCAAACCATTTAACGAACTTTAGTATCCCAGCACATGATATGGGACCATTTCTAGTCTTCAGTTTCTTTGCCTTGTGAAATTTTCGCAACACAGTGGTTGCTGATTCACCAGCAATGCTTGATCTGGTAACGATAATGTTCTCCAATTATGCAGTACCGCTGGAATTGAATAAAAATTCCACATATATCCAGGTCTTTTATTGCAAGCCAAATTTGTCTACTTCTACTGAATATATATTGTATATCAGTGCCCCCTACAGGTGACTTTTTAACTAATTTGTTTTTCCTACTGAAAGAAAACCAATTTCTCTACAAGCCCTTTCGTGCAAACTGCACCTCTTTATCATTTTGTTCTTTTTTTTATGATTTTTTTAAGTTTTCATGTACTTTTGCTGCACCTTGTATTTAAATGACAAAAAAAAAAAGTCCAAAGGATGCATCAGATATGTGTCATCTTTATAAATTGCTTCCATATTCTATTTTCATTGTTTTTAATATTAAAAACGTGCAAATCAGTGTCACTTTAATGGAGGAATAATCAAATGTGAAGTACATAGTACTCGAAGTAGACTTAACCCAGCCCCCGTTTAACCAGCTTTCCACTTAAATCAGCTTCAGTTCGATATGTATACATTAAAAATTATTCTCCTTTTAAAAATCGCTCCTTTCAATAATGGGAGCTGTTTTATCACGTGATCTGCAGGTGTTCGTTGTTTTTTGTGGATCTATTTTTAGAAAATTTTCTGGGGTAGCAAACTTCACCCTTTTATGTGATGGGAAGGGGGTACAGTGCTTCACTTGTTATTAGATGTTTTAAAATGGGAACATGTGTTCCATAGTGTGTGTTCCATAGTGTAGGTTGTTTAAGAGCGATATTTTGACTTCAGTTTTCATTTTGTTGCGTCACGGCACCAAAAAATATTCACGTGTTTTGATTACACTAGTTGTAGAGGTAATATTGTTGAAGAGGGAAAATGTCTAGTGTAGCAGGTAAGAGAAAGCACATTGTGGTCTCAATGGAAAAAAGAATGGACCAAAGTGAAAATTTAAAGACAATCGCTGTAGACTTTGGTGTTAGAGTGCTATCAGTAATTGGAAGAGGAAACGGAATTAGATAGAGGCATTTTGTATCCAATTAACGTCAAAGAATAAACTGGAGTCACATTTAACATTGAAGAAGCCTAATTTAGAAAATGCGAACAAGGCAGTACTGCTTTGGTTTAACCAAGAACAAGAGAAAAAAATGGCCATCAGCTTATTTTAAAAGAAAAGGCATTGAGTATACATAAAGAAATTGGAGGAAATCAAGAATTTGTTGCTAGTAAAGGTTGTCTAAACAGATGGAAAATGAGGCATGACAGCCATCAGCTCACCATTTCTGTTGAAAAATTGTCTGCTGACACAAAAGCTGTAAATTATTTTCAAACCAAACTAGAAGGAATTATCGCTGAAGGAAGCTTAACAGCAGAACAGTTATACAATGTCGACAAAACTGATCTGTACTATAGAATGCTACCTTCTAAAACTTTAGCATTTAAAGCAGAAGCAGCTGCCCCCACCCAGATACTAAAAAAAATAAAAATAGGGTAACTTTATCTTTGTGTAGCAATTGTACTGGCACACGTAAGTTACCAATTATGCTTATAGGAGAATCAAGGATACCAAGAGACATATTGAAAACATTATAAAGCCATATTAAAAACGTTAATATGGCTTCCCTTCGATTTGTTATCGAACTCAAAAATCCACTTGGATGAACACTTTCCTCTTTAAAGAATGGTTCAAATCACAGTTTGTTCCTGAAATTGAAAAACATTTAGAATCAAAAGGGTTGCCCTTAAATGCAATCTTGCTTGTAGATAATGCTCCATTACATCCAAATAAAGAAGAACTTAAGGTGGGAAATGCAAAAGCAGTTTTCTTCCCACCTAACGTTATGTCACTTATTCAACCGACGGATCAAGGTGTAATCAAATCTCTTAAACGAAAATACCATTAGAACCTGCTAGCATTACAAAATGATACTATTAATGTCACATTGACTCAATAAAGACTACCAATATTAAAGATGTGGCGTACATGATTGCCTCAACA
>QLNU02015360.1:93862872-93899554 GCA_006491805.2 Dysdera silvatica | reverse complement strand
TTTTTCAAATATGATTTCCATAATTAATATTAAATATCCGTTTAGAGATAAATGATAGTATGCGTTTTGTTTGGGTTATTTAGTGCTACAACATGCAACAGAATTAGTGGGAAAGGCTAATTATTTCGGAAAACGTGAAAGAACTACAGCAGCAATTTAACATTAGAAGCTCGAAATTTCAAACAATCATAGCTCCCCAACGGCTTAAGTAAAATATATAAATTTTATGTGAAATCTAGGTGTTTTGACCTGGAGAATCAGAATTCGTTGTCAAAAGTGGGTGTTACCCTTTAAAAAAAATCAAGTTGGTCCAAAATTTAATATGAAGGTGACCCCTTATGCAAAAGAGATGCACATATATTTATAGAAGACACTATTTCGAGTCTAATGACATTTTTTTTTTGTACGTTTTCAAGAACGGGAATAATGGGCGGTGATCGGATTTTTTTTTTTTACCCACTGTACGTTTAATTTAGCCCTTTATATGAATTGTGATACCCCATCACCAACTAACCTAAACGAAACAATGAATTCTCACTGCTGGCTTTAGTTACCCCATATTGAGAGGTAACTTAAGCCACCATGTTTTTGTTTTGTTTTTTTAACACAGAAAACTTTCATACATGTGAACATAGAGTGTAACTGTAGACCCAAGTTTTACAACAATTAATTAATCTCTAAAGTAAATGCTATTGAATTCGCAGATGTCTTAAATTGAAAAGTGGCTTAAGTAACCCCGAGATATGATACTTTTTGGGGCCAACTTATTTGTTCGTAGAAATGAATAATTCATAAATTGGAGGTTTGTAAAAACGTGAGTACACTATATTATGATTTTTTTATGATCATCCTTCAGTTTTGAGCATCAGTGTATTTTATGCATGATATTTTGCTTGAATTCTTGAAATTAATTTGTATCATGTTAGTAATTATTATAACAATATACATTAACCATATTTAACATTCCTTTATGTTTAATGTGAATTGATTTTGCAACATCTTATTTAATTGGATGAATATTAAACTTCAGTTTTATTTTTCAATAGGTTGTTGAGTTGGCATCTTTAAATTTGAAAAATAGTCCCTTAAAGAAACTCTTCTGTTTATTAGCTACATTAGTAAGTGTGCTTTGAATTTGCCTCCTAGTAATGCATAATTATCTTTGTATTTTATTATCTATGTATAAATTTATTTTTTCCTCATAAAATGATTAACTAAAAGTTAACCATCCTTAGTTAATCGCTGTGTACTCGTGTGTGAAGATTTTTTACATCTTTTCTAAATGAAATGTAAAAATTTTGAATCGACCTCTTCTCAAAAGCCTTCAGAGGTTATGTACTCTTCTTTTTCAAGCAATGATGCTTCTGTGCTCTGCCACGTATATATCCTGATTATCCGTCGTGAGAAGTTAATTTCTGTTTGAAGCCATTCTACTTCTTCACTAAAATATTGTCAGCTTTGAAGAACTAAATTTCATTGGTTCCTAGTCAAAGGGTGGAGTTGGGGGGGGGAGAGTAACCAACTCTGTGGCTGATTCCTTACAGTCAAACGTACGCTATTCCTCAAATCCTTCTGAACTGATTGGTAGCACCTCTGATACCATTCCTTCTAATGTGCCTTGTTTTGCTGAGATGTCTTGCTCATTTTCCTCAGAACCGTGCAGCTTAATAACAGGATATTAGCAATTGTTAAATATTTGTTATAAATGACCATTTTGTCTGATCTTTTCACATTACAATTCATCCGATAAACCAGTTAATGTTCCACTGATCTTCAAGAGTAGTAATTTTACAAAAAAACATCAACACTATTAATCCCAACATCATTGATGCAGACATCCAATGTATCTGTAACAACTACTGTGATTCCAGATGCACTGGCCCAAATGAGCTAATTGTTTTGTTAAAGCTCATTCTCTCTTTTTAAAGGAGGTAATTTCTTCAATGTTCATGGTCTCTAGTATCCCAGATGAAGCAACTGTGTAAAAAAAAAAACACTTACAATGGGAACACACAGTGAGTGCCCCGCCGATTTTGATGAAATGTTTTGATGGAAGTAGAGCCAAAATAGGTGAAATACGTGTCTGGGCATTCGCGCCAATGCGGCTTATTTTCGGAGATATGAATTTTTAAAGATTTTGCATATTATATATGAGCTTAAAACACAACGCCCTCTGCAGGCCAATCGGTAGCTTGGGCGGTAAGTTGTCGGCTCTTCGCGCCGTGTTTTTGTATTCGATGCCCCGGGACATCGATCACTTTTTTTTTATGTATCCTTTTTACATATTTATTTATGTATTTTTATTAATAAAAATACTTTGCTTACTTGTGTTTTAAGCTCATATATGGTATCCAAAATCTTTAAAAAAAATCATATCTCTGAAAATAAGCCACATTGGCACGAATGCCGAGACACGCATTTCCTTATTTTGGCTCTACTTTCATCAAAAAAAATTTCATCCAAATCGGCAGGGCACTCATTGTAGGTTCCCCTTGTTAGACTAACTGCTCACCATTGTCCAAGGGTTAGTTCCCCAGGCTTTAAGAAGTTCAAATTCCTCTGATAACTGAAGGTTCCAACAGAGCATGATCCCTTCTACCCTTGTGCTATGCACAAACGAACCCAGATAAAGCCTTAATTCATCCCAACTTTTCTAAACCAAAGGGTCTTACAGGTGTGTCCAGACTACCATTTCTGATGATGCCCTTTTGGAAGCTGTTTGCGACAATGGAGTTAAATCGGTCTGCAATTTCACTTCTCCCTCTTATGGTGGCCTTTCCATTGAATAAAGTGGTGCTCACCTTTTTTTGTCAACCCATGCCGTCTAAGGTTCGTATTGGATGCTCTGTTCTGTTGAAGTTTTACTATTTCCTCATCATCAAACAATGTTCAAAAAAAGTCATCATTTTGATCATTGTGAGCCAAATTGCCAAAGTCTGAGGTGTATGAACTGTTTCTAATCCCATGCTGTTAACTTCCACATATGTCTGTAAGACTGGTTAAACTTGCAAGCAAAATTGTTTTGTTCAATGTGGTGTTAAATTTCTCCACTTAAAAATAATTAGCTTACTTAAGTTCTTCTGCAGTCACTTCTATAGGTGTTCTACCGTCAGCTCCAACTAAGGTTAACAAACCCCTCTCTTATACTTTTGCCTTATTTTCCACCACAGAAACAATTACCTTTCCCAGACCGTCAAAACCAAAACACAAGAAAAATAAGCAATCAAGAAAGAAGATTAAATTGGCCCGTCAGTTTTCTGTGAATGCTTATGCTCCTGTGCCTCAATTGAAAGTCTCTACTGATTCTGCTTCCAATCATCAAGCTGCCAAACCATGCATTCTCAAGAACCTTTTTCAGCATTATTCAGTGCTTGCCCTGGAGCTTTGGTGTCTGCTACACAAGATGTCAAATACAAAAATCTTGCTTTCTCCCGTCCATTGCAAAGCTTCTCCAAGTTCCTGTGATTCTTAATGACCTTCCTCTTTTTCTCATGGCTCTTTGTTCTTTTGGTTAACCACTTCTGTTTAACTGCCTATCTTTATTGGTCAAATTCAATGCTTCATCAAATCTCATTCCAAGCATTCTTGTCTGAAATTGCAGAACTCTGAAAACAAGGGACATCTGCTCCATAACCGTGAAAGGATTACAGTTCTTCATTTTTGACGTATTATTAATTTCTTTCCCTTCAGTCATTGAAATAATTTCCTGTTAAAATTCTGAAGCTTGAATCCATCTGATCCAGAACTTTTTTGTATTATCTAATTTTGTCATATTAAATGATCCTTCAGTCCTCAAGAAATGAGCTGCATCTCAATCCTCAGTGGAGAGACTGATTTGTAGGAATACCTTCTCTGTATCTGCTACAAAAGCATCTGAATGCAAATGAAATTTTAGAAGTGTAACAGGCCTACATTCATGTGCGGTCCAGCATGTAAAAGGTCACTCAAAAAAGGCAAACCAAAAGAATGCACGGAGGCATTAAAAACTATTCTTAATTTGTTTCTTTCTTGGTTCTACTTACAGGCTTGTGCAATAAATAGTAAATTGAACATGTTTTCTCTACGTTTGTTAGTGAGAACGTTTTCTACCATATCAACATTAAATAACTATCGATTACTGCCTTATACTGCATGTATAGTTCTCTGTTCTTCTGAAACCTCTTAATTAAAGAGTTCAATATGTTTTTTTGCAGTCATGTAGTTATTGAATTAGTCCATGTCTTCATATTTCTATGGGAAACAGACTTCATGGGGATTATCATTAAAGGTCATTGTCGATTCAAACCTTGAAAGTGCTGCTTCATTAGACAGATCTAACAATTGGTCCTTAAACGATTCTTGGAGAATCACTATTCCAAAATGCTCTCAAATAGAACTAAATTTATCATTCGGTTCATTCCAAGCCATAGTGTTAAAAATGCCTACTGATGCAGCAGTTTTCTTATGTAGTAATGAGCTTATAAGAGAATTTTGTACTGGCCACCCTAAGGAACTTTCCATTAGCAACAATGTAGAATTTATGCATTTTGTCTTACTGGTCAAAATTTTCCAATAGTAATCCACCCCAATCAATATATTAACTTGACAGCAGGTATTTCTTGAGGAAGGAAATTCTGACAATTTTATATTTAAAGATCTAACGTAACTCCTTAGTTCTTCACTAGGAGGTTCTATTTTTGATGAGCAGATCTCTGGCAATTCATACGCTTTCATTTCCACAGTTTCCTTTTGTTTTGGAGATTGAAAAGCTTCAGTTTTACTCTTTTTCTCTTTGTGTTTTTGTAATGCTCATCTCTAAAATAATTATCTCTTGTAAATTCATTTCTGCTTTCCAATGTATTTTACGTCGCATCAGCCTTCGCCTTTCTCAACTCATCTGTGGACAAAGGACTTCAAAGCATTCAATCCAAAGCCCTCCTTACCTGTTTCAATATACCTGGGTACACTTCATCTAGCCTTTCTATATCCTAAAACTTCTATTCAGATAATTACCATACAACAAAGGAGTCACCTTTGCCTTGTCAGATGCAAAATGGTTTGCCTTGCTCAAATATATCACATTCATGTCTGTCTTAACGTAGCTAACAACTTAAGTACATCATGCTTCTACCAAAATTCCACTCAACTCTCTTAGATTCTCTACCAGTCGCTTCATACTTTTGCCACACTTTCACTTCTTAACCTTCAAGCTGTCTTTCTCTCCCGTCCTTCAGTCCTTCTTAAAGACCTCAAATGAAGAGTCTCTTCTGGTGTTTACTCATACTGTAATTATTAATTTTCACTCCTGTGGTTCCGGATTTCCACAAATGGTTCTTTTGATACGAATCACAGAAGAGGCGATGCCTCTTTTGCTATTCTGAAAATCAAACTTGCCATTTGCCTTCATTTTTCATTCTGCTGCTCTTCTATCAAAGCTAAATTAGTTGATCTTCAAGAGGCCACCAACTGGATGCTTCACAATGGTAAAGATGCTACAATGATCTTCTGTGACTCAAGACACTCTTCACCGCCTTTATTCTCATCTTTACTGGCAACTTTTGGAACTTAACATGTTTTTGTACCAAATAAAATTTCATTATCACAGACGTCTTCATGTTAAATATGAAGTATTTCTGCTAAGTTACCCAGTTAGACTTTTGAAATGTTAGCTTTAGTTATGAGCACCCTGTATATGAAATAGCTAATATTATTTGCTTTATTTGATTGAAATGAAAGGAAATTGTTAAAAGTATTTTTTTGAATCATGAAAAAAGTTTGAGGTTGAAATGTTTATTTCAATTATCTTTTTTTTTTAAATCAAACTTTTGTTTCCTTTTAGGAATATTTGAATAAAGATATTGCAAAAGCTGTGGAAGAAAATGTTTTTCTGGGTAATACTCATACAGGTAGTTATTTTTATTAAAGGTTTTTATTTTTAATAAATACTGTATTTTCGAATTTCTATCATTCAAATATTTTAATTTTTTTGCGAATCAATGCTTAGACTTCAGGATTACTATATTTTATCCCTATTAAAGTATGAAGTATAATCTCTAAATGTTAATCTTAACATTATTTCATTTGTATTTCATTTTGTATCACCTCTTTTCAATATTGAATGAAAGCTCTCTCTCCCTTGCTTTAATAAAATATAATTTGCGATTCGCCTTTTAATTACACAGGCCAACATGATTTTTCCTGACTTACAGCTGAGAGTTGATTTTAAGGTATTTTGATGCGATGAAATCAAAAACCATATTAGTTTTTGCCCATTTTGTCAAGTTCTTCTCTAAAGTGCTTTCACTGTCCAAAAATTAATAAAAAGTGGGTATTTTGTATGTGATTTGAGGTATAAAAATGGTATATTTAGAATTGTATGATAGAGAAGTTTTAAAAATGTAACAATTACTATCTAACAGACAAATATGGTAATTACATTAACATAGTACTATTTCTTTCCAAATAACAGACACTTTTTCGTTTCTCATGAGTGTCCGATATTGAGAAGTTTGCCTATAACCTTCTCATGGAAACCACTCACATTTTCATGGAAGAAATTTTTGCTTGGAAGATTTCTTTGTGTACACTAACTATACTTTGACAGTCCTTTTGAATATGCTAACAGTAGTCAGTGTCCTACCTTCCTTGGTATCACTCTTCCATTATTTTGATGCCTTGGTGTAACTTTTCACCTTGTTCATCACAAACATCACCTAGATTCGTAGGAAATGCATCAGGATGGTTGTGTAGAAAATGAAATTTTATGCTCATTTTGCAGCCAAGGTGGTGAAAGTGTTTCAGTAATATTTCGACAGTATCTTTTTAATTTTCAGCCCCTTTGTTCTCTAGGAAATTGTCAACAATATCAACAAATGATCGCCATGCATGTTTCTCAATATCGTTGATAGAACTAACGAAATGCGGACTTTTTATAAAAGTTTTAATTTCAGGTCCATTAAAAACGCCAGCTTCTAGTTTTCGTGACTTAATCTTGATAATTTTTCACAAATGTACTTAGTTACCTTCTACATGTAAAACTCTTACAAACTGCTTTATTTTTGAATATGGCATTTGTGATGTCATATTGAATTATGACATTTTTCAAAGATGTTCTCACTTACCAGATCTTCTGAGTCCAATATTTGTCCCTAGCCCGACTATCTCATAGGCACAAAAAAAAAAAATATTTAGCATACCCTCCTTGTTGGCCTAGTAAAATGTTCACCATTATCAGATCTACACAGATGATCCAATTATGATCACCATATTTCAGTAACTTTAAAAATGTTCTAATATCTTGATATTTTTCTTTAGATGAATTGAATGACCAATAAGAATTGAGCTATAAAAATTTCTATTGTGAGGCAATACACAATTGAGACTACTTTTAAAACTATTCAAAAACAATCGCCGTTCATTTGAATCGCAACTTAGCATACCCATTTCATTTAATAAACCAAATACATGATGACAATAAACTAAACTTCTTTTAACTCTGAAGCATTGTAAAAGGCCATATTCCGTTTTACAATAAAATGTCATTTTCATATCTTGCTCAAGTACATTTTTTCTTTTAATCTTGAAGCTAGTATTTGAGACATCTTTTTAGAAAAACCCAAATCCCTTAAGTCATTCAGTTCTTCCTGATTAAAACATTGTGGCCCTAAGTTAGAATATGAACCAGTATTATCTCCAAAATCCACATCATGTTCAACTATTTCTACCACATCCTCCATTTTGTCAAGTGAATGAGATGCATTAAAAACAGATACAGGTATTTTCTCTGACTGAGCAACTAGGCAAATCGCCAAGTCAGGATTTGGGTATATAATGATTCTTTTTTATTGTAACCGAAAGTCTGGATGAAACAAAAATAACAATCATCTATGTGATTTTTCGGCTCTCACCGTATCATTGAAATTCCAAATCCTAATGTATTCCGCTTACATTTTGTCCATAGTCGCATATTTTCTACAAAGGGCTTGCATACTATGTGTGTGAGCCAAAGAGTTGTTTTGATCAGCCGTTTTTACGTGTAAGTAAGCAAAATAGGTTTTCTTCACAAAGTAACTAATACATGTTCTTTGACTGGGTACAGTGAAGCCTCAACAAATATTTCAAAACGAATATGTACTATTTAAACAATTTCGTTTACCAAACATGATGCCAAGTTCAACAAACACATGGCTATTTGCTCCATTGCCTAGTCGTAGTCCAAATACATCAATCACAAAACACAATTTTTAATACAATTTTCCTAACATAGGTACCATGCAGTGCATTACTAATTTTTTTAGATTTTATCAGCAAATCCTGCGTGAATTGTGGGATCAAAAGCTTGATTCATATAACACTATAGCAATAAACACAAAATGCGATAGTTCGAAAACTCAACGTGATACAAAAAATAAAAAAAAGCATATTTTAAATCAGCATACGAAAATTAGTTAAAAACAAGTGTCACATATGTCAGCAGAGTTTTTTTTTTGTCGGCCTGTGTTATGAATGTGAAGTCCTCAAATTTTTGTTAATTCAAAACATTGTCCTGAGATTGCACATGAAATGTTTATCAAATCTTTTTTCCCCTCCTTTTAAACATTAGCCTGTTGTGCATAGATAAGCAGTATATAGTGCTTTGCAATTGTCTTCAAGCATTAGTACATGTATACAGGTGCATTTTCTTATTTACAGTTTAACAACTAGAAATCTATTCTTAAAAGTATCACTGTACATTTTACTGATATATTTGCAGGAATGACAATATACGTAACTCATTTACATTATTACTGCCAAACTCCTATGTAGTTTGCATAATGCTACGTGAATTTTTTGCTCTTGTATACTGAACGTTTTTGAAATGGTTCCAGTTATCTGAAAATAATTTATTTACTCTCTCCAGTCTAGCTTAGTAACGAATACTGACATCCTATCTGTCCGAACTTTAAATCATGGAACTTTGTAGTGCACCTATATCTTGAGATGTAAAACTTACAGTATTTGCTGTGTAATCACTCTTCCCTTTGACTCTTAAGAAATAGTAATATAGGTGCGTTTTATCTCCCTCTGCCCATAAAGAAACTGGATCTTTTAATATTAAGACCTATATTTAAGAATTTTAGATAAATTACTTCAACTTTCGCTATCTGTTCTATACTTTTTTATCCACACATAAACTCAATGGATTAACAATAAATGCAGCATACAAATGTATAATTTCTAACTCACTAATGAAATGAAAACTTTTTTTGATCTTAGTATAATTTGAAATTTATTCATATAAGCACTTCTCTGTAATTCTGATGATTATTTTCAGTTACTAATATATGTACTTAAGGAATTTCCTTATTTTGGATTCAAAACTACCATTAATTTTAAAATTTATTTGTAGTAGATGTTGATTTTTAGCAAAGAAAGGTATTTATAAATTCAATTATCAAAAAAGGATTTCTGGTTGTTTAAAAAAAATATATGCACACACAAACATTAAAAGGAAACTGGGTTTAGTTAAGGAAATATCTCTACCCTTACTAAATTTATAACACACTTTCATTTTGAACTTAAAAGTTGCAGGAAATAATAAAGCACAATATATTAACATATATAATATGCACATATAATAATTTTCTGACAACCACGCTTTAGCTCAGACTAGAGCTTTTTATGCATAGGAGAAATACAGACAATCACCCTGATCCACAATTGAACTAGTGTCTCTCTATTAGGTCTGGAATGTCTTAACCGCTTGGCCACCAAGACATCAGAAGGATGCTCACTCCGTATATGAGATTGGTGTACTGCGGATCTAACGTAGAGACCCTAGTTCAACTCTAGGTCAGAGCAATTGTTTCTTTTTCTCCTATACATAAAAAGCTCTACTCTGAGTTCAAGCATAGATGTCGTAAAATTACTATATGCAAGAATTTCCCCATCAAAAATTACAAAAAGCTTGCCCCGGTTGCTTTGTGTGTTGCCCCTTTTGCAATTGTGTTATCCCTGTAAAGGGTAATAACATGATACAACATAATATGCACATCTTTATGTTCCTGCAGTCCAGAATATAACTCTCTAAGCGACAAAATTTCAGCTGCCTCGGAAAACTTTAGGTTCTTACATAGCATGTGTGTGACTTAAGGTCTCCATGTGTCATAAAGGACAAACATTTTTAATTAGAAACATTTTATATAAGACAGCATTCTCAATCTCCAAGCTGCAACAATTCCTAGATCTATGTATATAATCATTCATTTCTTGAAGATTTCGTCTTGAAAGAAATAACAGGATTTATTTATCAGGCATTATGTCTGCATATTTTTAAATTTCCTAGGATATCTCGCAAAACTTTTTCTTTATTTCAAAAAAACAATTAAACATCATGCTAATAATTTACAGGATATCGACATTTTTAGGAGCTGAACACTTTAATCACCAATGTTTTTTTCCAATGACCTTGAATGTTCTTAATATTTGCTAAAACAATAATCGTTCTGCTATTTTGAAATTCGAAAAAAAAAATGTATATATATATCATCATCATATTCAACCATTATCTATCCACTGCTGGATGAAGGTCTCTCCAAATGCTTTCCACACAAGTCTATCCTGAGCAATTCGCTTCCACGTCACCCCAACCTGTTTTCTTATTTCATCCACCCATCTAGTTTGAGGATGTTTTCTAGGTCTTCGGTGGTCTCTTGGAATCCAGTTCAGAATTTCTGTTGTCCATCGTTGATCAGTTCTTCTTGCAATATGCCCAGCCCATCGCCATTTCAGCCCTTTTACTTTAACAATGATGTCCTCTACTCTAGTTTGCTCTCTCACCCAAGTGTTTCTTTTTCGATCTCTCCTAGTTATTCCAAGCATGCACCTCTCCATGCTCCTTTGCGTTGTCTGTAACTTTCGTATTGCTCCAACTGTTAGACTCCATGTCTCTGATTTATAAGAGGGGACTGGCAATAGACACTGGTTGAATACCTTTTTTTTAGACATAAAGGCAATTTCCCCTTCAGGATAAAACTGTTTCTTCCAAATGCACTCCAGCCAAGTTTAATACGTTTGTTGAGTTCTTTCATAATGTTGCCATCCATTGAAATCAATTGGCCAAGGTAAATATATGAATCAGCAATTTCTCTAATATATATATATATACCCAGCGATACCAACTTCAAATAGTACAGGTATATGCACCAACATCAAGCTATACTGATGAAGAGGTTGAGGAATTTTATGAAGAAATCAAACAGTTACACGCCAAACGGAAACAACACATCAAGCTCATCATGGGGGATTTCAATACAAGAATTGGACAACAGAAACAAGGAGATACCGGGTTGGTGGGCCATGGATACGGGAAAGGAATGAACGTGGCGATCAACTCGTAGAATTTGCCGAAGCTAACAATCTTAGCATCATGAATTCATTTTTTAAGAAGAAACTACAAAGAAAATGGACATGGAAACACCCCAATGGAGGAACCAGCGAAATTGACTATATACTGGCAAACAAGAAATCAATTATTGAAGATTGCAGCGTACTGAACAGATTTAATACTGGAAGTGATCATCGAATGGTGAGATGTAAAGTGCACTTAAATACTAAATTAGAAAGACAGAAGCTCATTAGGAAACAAGTAAGTAAGAGGGTGGATCTAATGAAACTGAAAGTAAATACCGAGGCATTCAAGTTGGAATTAAAAAATCGCTTTTCTGCACTGGAAGGACTTATTGATGAAAGTGATATCTCAGAAGCAAATGAAAACATTGTTAAGACAATAATTGAAACTGCTGGGGAAATTGGTGGTGTAATATGTAAAAAGCAGAATAGCAAATTATCTGAGAAGACGAAACAGCTCATGAAAAGGCGAAGAGATATGAAGGTGGACAATCAAAATACCAGTTCCAGGATTGAGTACATAGAACTTTGTAAAACTTTGCGCAAAAGCATGAAAGAAGACATAAGAAAATTCAACTGTGAGTTAGTAAGGAAGGCCATTGAAAGCAACAAGAGCCTTAGGGTTGTTAAAGGGAGTTTGTCTATTGGGAAGAAACACATCATTGCATTAAAAGGAGAGGATGGCACTGTAACAAGAAATAGGGAAGAAATACTTAGAAGAGTTGAAGAATTCTACAGAAAGCTGTATGAGGGAAACAGTGGATTAAACGAAGACTCTGAGATAGTCGAAGGAACAGCTCCTAAAATCTTAAAAGAAGAAGTAGCATTTGCAATAAAAAGTATGAAGAAAGGAAGATCCCCTGGCGATGATGGCATTACATTAGATATCTTAAAAGAAGCTGGAGAACATGTAGAAGACATACTCGCAAAATTCTTTACCAAATGCCTCAACAGTGGTAACATACCAAACCAATGGGATTCTGCAACAGTAATTCTTTTGCATAAAAAAGGTGATAAAGAGGATTTGAAAAATTACCGACCAATTAGCTTGTTACCTGCTATTTATAAAATCTTCACAAAAGTGCTAACACATCGCCTGCAGAAAAAATTAGATGCAGCTCAACCAAGAGAACAAGCTGGATTTCGAAGTGGATTCAGTACAGTGGACCATATTCAAGTATTAAGAGAATTAATTGAAAGAACACATGAATATGAACTTCCATTGTGTGTTGCATTTATTGACTATGAGAAGGCCTTTGACTCTATTAAAACATCAGCAGTCATCAACTCTTTAAGATCAACAGACATTGAGGATGTGTACATTGACATGGTGAAACGTGTGTATAAAAATGCAAGTGCAAAATTTCGGTTACATAAAGATACCAAAACTATCAAAATTGGTAAAGGTGTGAGGCAGGGAGATACCATTTCTCCAAAACTTTTTACTTCAGCTTTACAGATGATTTTTCAGCTGATAAATTGGAATAACAAGGGAATAAAAATAAATGGTGAATATTTAAATCATTTGCGGTTTGCTGATGACATTGTTATTTTTTCAACGAACCCATCAGAACTCCAAGACATGGTACAGGAGCTCTCAACTAGAAGTAAAGAAGTTGGACTCAAGATGAACCTACAAAAAACTAAGATCATGTTCAATAATTTTGTAGAGGAAACAAAAATACAAGTTGACAACATTGAGCTAGAAATTGCTGATTCATATATTTACCTTGGCCAGCTGATTTCAATGGATGGCAACATTATGAAAGAACTCAACAGACGTATTAAACTTGGCTGGAGTGCATTTGGAAGAAACAGTTTTATCCTGAAGGGGAAATTGCCTTTGTGTCTAAAAAGAAAGGTCTTCAACCAGTGTGTATTGCCAGTCCTCTCTTATGGATCAGAGACATGGAGTCTAACAGTTGGAGCAATACGAAAGTTACAGACAACGCAAAGGAGCATGGAGAGGTGCATGCTTGGAATAACTAGGAGAGATCGAAAAAGAAACACTTGGGTGAGAGAGCAAACTAGAGTAGAGGACATCATTGTTAAAGTAAAAGGGCTGAAATGGCGATGGGCTGGGCATATTGCAAGAAGAACTGATCAACGATGGACAACAGAAATTCTGAACTGGATTCCAAGAGACCACCGAAGACCTAGAAAACGTCCTCAAACTAGATGGGTGGATGAAATAAGAAAACAGGTTGGGGTGACGTGGAAACGAATGGCCCAGGATAGACTTGTGTGGAAAGCATTTGGAGAGACCTTCATCCAGCAGTGGATAGATAATGGTTGAATATGATGATGATGATATATATATATGCATGCAGGTTGATTATAATTAAAGTTCAACTTTCAAAAAGCTGTAAAAAAAACCCACTGCTCAGAATGACCTGAATTTTGAACTGAATGTGCTTGAAGAAGGGGGAAATGGTATGTTATAAGAAAAAAATAGTTCCAAATTTTAGGAATAGATTTCGCTTTAAGCGTCGTAGTATGCAAAATAAAAGACGTGTCATGCACACGACTATATGTTACAAGTACGCGGGGTACATCACATTTTCCTCATATAGCGACTCTCTCAATGAAGGATCGCACTCTGCTTGTGAAGCTCTTTTACAAGAATGGTGGCTTTGCGTCAGTAGCTATGAAGAAGTTCCGGACAGTAAAGGGTATAAAAAAAGGTTGTGGTCGGATGTCTACCAAGGGTCTGTAGAAAATGATTAAAAAATTCGAAGGGACAGGTTCTTTTGAAGTGAAATCTGTCAGAGGGAGGGAACCAATTGCTTCAACGTCAGTAGAAGATGTGGCCACAGCATTCAAGAAAGAGACGAGTGTGCGAATGTGCAGTGCACAGGGAATTGCCCAAACTTTGGACATGCCTGTGAGTATGGCACATAAAATTGTACGAAACATCCTGCATTGCTATCCATACAAAATTACCCATGTTCAGGAGTTGCTTCTTGCTGACCTGCCAGTAAGACACACTTTTGCTCTAGAATTTCTTGCTCGCATGGAATTGGACAATGAATGGCCATGGAACATTTCGTGGATCGACGAAGCCCATTTCCATCTCCAAGGACATGTCAATACTCAGAATTGCAGAATATAGGTAATGGAAAACCTGTTCTAACATGAACTAGAACCTCTTCATTTTGCAAAGGTAACTGTGTGGTGCGGGTTGACACCATTGTTTATCGTAGGGCCATTTTTTTTCGAGGAGATGGGTCGTGCGGGTCCTGTTACCTGTACCGTCAATGGTAAACGCTATGAGAGTCTTTTGCGCAACTACATCATTCCAACACTTCAACAGCATGCATGTGCAGGTAGCATTTCTATGCAAGATGGTGCTCCTCCGCACATTGCAAAGCCAGTGAAGCAGCTGCTGAAGAGGCATTTTGAAAATGATAGAATTATCAGCCATCATTTTCCAACAGCCTGGACGTCAAGATAACCTGATCTTAATCCTTGTGACTTCTGGATGTGGGGTTACCTAAAAAGTGTTGTGTTCAGTGGTCCGATTGAAAAATTAGCTGAATTGAAGGCACGCATTGCGCAACACATTCACAACGTGACCCCTAAGACAGTCCGATCTGTTGTGGAACATGCTGTTTATCGGTTTCAACTTGTGGGAGAAAACGGTGGACAGCATATTGAACATGTCTCGTGCAAGTCTGCCGATAATTAAAAACCGATTTCATTGTTGCTTTTTATGCAGTTTTTGGCCTCAGGAAAATTAAAAACTGATTTCGTTATTGCTTTTTATGCGGTTTTTGGCCTCAGAACAATTAAAAACCGATTTCATTGTTGCTTTTTATGCGGTTTTTGGCCTCAGAACAATTAAAAACCGATTTCATTGTTGCTTTTTATGTGGTTGTTGGCCTCAGGAAAATTAAAAACAGATTTTTCCTATCCGATGTGGTAAGACCTTGTCGCGGTGGATGGGCTTTCCACTAACAGTGCCATACTTGTTGAATGACTTGGAAGTCATTTTTTCAGTGAAAAAAAAAGAAAACGATACAGTCATGCACATTGAACAGTACAGTTGGTTTAACATGTAACGCACGCCATAGCTATCGTATTGCGATTCAAATGTCACTTGTAGCCGAACCCATTTGTTATGACGTTTAAAGCGCCATCTATTGCTAAAATTTAGAACTATTTTTTTTCTAATTCCATACCATTTCCTCCTCCTTCGAGTATATTCAGTTCAAATTTCATGTAATTTTGAGCAGTGGTTCTTTTTTCTACAGCTTTTTGAATGTTGAACTTTAATTATAATCACCCTGTATATATATACATGTATATATGTGTGTGTGTATATATATGTATATGTAGGATATTCAGAAAGTAACTTACATTTTAGAATGAAAAAAAAAATAAATAAAAAGAAACATTTTTTATTACTTAAACTCGAAAGGCACATCGTTCAGCTATTTTTCAACATAATCTCCACATAAATTAAGATACTTATCATAACGGTACACCAGCTTGTTAATTCCATCATCATAAAATGTAGCTGACTGAGACTTCAACCATGTACAGACGCCTGCATGCAGTTCCTCGTCATCGTCGAAGCATTGTGTTGCGAGCCAGGTCTTCATGTGTGTGTTGAAACAAGTGTAAATCGATAGGGGCAAGATCCGGACTATATGGTGATGGACACCCTCCCTGTCCCAAAAAACAGTTGCCGTGATCTTCCTTGATGACAATGTTTGCAAACATTTCCTTGGTTTCCTGGGAGAACTTGTGTGACTCCACTCCATAGACACTTGTTTTAACTCACAAGTTATGAACTGCACCCAAGTCTTGTCTCCTGTTACGATACGATCGAGAAGTGATTCACCATTTTCATTGTAGGCCTTGAGAAATATCAGATTCTGCTGTGCCCTGCTTTTTGTGGTCTTCTGACAAGTTTCAGTACCCATCTGGCACAAAACTTGTGATAGCCTAGATCTTGCGTCACAACGCCAAACAACAAAGTTTATGAAATTTGAGGAAATTCTAGTGAGAGCTCCGAAATTATGAAGTGGCGGTTTTCACGAATCTTTTCATTGATTTTCTCCACCAGTTCAGCGTTAACAATGTTTGGCCGGCCACTTCACGCTTCCTCGTGAACATAAGTATGGCTATTTTTAAACATGATGCACCATTGTCTCACTCTGGCTTCACTCATTACGTCATTTCCATACACCATACAAAGTTCCCGATAAATTTCAATTGGTCTCAGCTTTTTTGCAAACAAAAACCTGATCACACTTCACAACTTGCGGGATTTTCTATTGCAGCACACATTTTAAACAGTTAGTGAACAAAGCAGAGGCAACACGCCCCGCAAACAACCACAACCCAATACATAATGATTCACTAGACGCTCCGACACTAAGAAAGGGATGCTAGCGTCGTCTTTTGCCGCTGTGCAGCGAAACGTAAGTTACTTTCTGAATAGCCCTTGTGTATAATACATATATATACCCCGTTTAAGGTTTATTGTTAGTATTTTTAATTGTTTTTCTTCCAAATTATGAATTTTTTTATCATTCTAATAGCTAAATGATTAAATTAATAGCTTTGCGCTTTCTAATCACATGTTAAAATCTGTATTAACTTACGTTTTGCAAATGTCTTATAACTCAGAGGTATGTTAAGCCAATGATCTGACGTTAAATTATCCATAGAGAGTTTGAGATAAATTTTGAAAAAATATGTAAATCTTCATATTTATAGATAATTTTCAAATTTTAGTTTCGTCTGTTACTTTTAATTAACCAAAGAAATCATTGTAAAGTAACTTGAGTAAAATACCTTTGGAAAACTTACTTGTCACTACTTTTTTCTAAGATTTACAAAACTGTGTTCATCCTTACCTTTGCTTTTAGATGTCCCTTATATAACATCTGATGATTTAATACCATTATTGATAAATGTGATGGTTCAAGCAAGACCTCTCTATTTAGCTTCAAATTTATATTTCATACAAAATTATTGTTGGCATCTATCAGCAAAAGATAAACTTGGGTAAGAAGCATTTTAGCCAATTTAACTCTTTTATAAACATTACAGTTGTATTTTTGCTTCACCCTTGCTACTTATCTTGTTCAGAGTTAGCGATATAACATTGGTGCTTTCATTATCTTTTCTGTGTAGGGCATTACAGGGTAGCAGACAAAGGCCAGCCATGTACTTCAGAACCTTTAACTTTAAGGATAAAATTGCAATTATGTACCATGTGTAAATTATAACAAATAGTCATCTGGCACTAATATAATAGTTTTACTTATGTACAGAGTTAAGACGATACTTGTGTTGGTCCTGCAATGGCTCAGTATTTTCATTCATGTTGAAGTGATTATCTGAAGATTGATAGATCTAAGCACACCTGAACCTGAAGCAGGCGACTTTTTCTTTTCTGACAATTGTAATTACATAGAGTTTTAGTTTAAACAAAAAGTGTTGAACATTTTATACCATATGTACGATTTCACTTTGAGTGGCGTAGAATGGCTCTTGCTGTCCTTGCATCGTAAAAAATTCAACCAACCAAAAACGTTGAATACCAAAAAATTATTTGCACAATTTATATTTCCGCCAGTCCTTCTACTTTATTTATGGTGGGGGTCCCAAATTTCAGAATTCTTTATGGTAAAATGTATTTAGAAAAAAGTGTGTTGACTTCGTGTCTTCACCCTCAGTTTCTCATCAAGAGAGTCAACTTGTTTTATAAAACTCATTTAAATTTGCTTCCTAAGAATTCAGATCATTGTTCAAGAGAAAAATATACTTATCATATTTATTCGATGAGAGTATTTACAAAGGAATACAATGATTGACCAAAGTTTACTATAATGAATAAAATTTTTTCGATCAGAATACAAAAGAAAGAGGAAAGCCAAAAAAATGGGAAGGTAAATTGGAAGCAAAAACATTAAAAAAAATGAACGGAGGAAAATATATTAGAAAAGGAATAGAAATAAAGAAAAAGGAAGAAGGTTAAATAAAAAGGAAATTAAGTAGAAATAGAGGGAGAGTAAGTAAAACTTACCAACAGCATAAGAAAAATATCCTAACATTTTGAGAACTACTGTTCCCTTTATCAAGCGAAGTTACAAGGGGAATCACTTCGCTTGATAAAGGGAACAGTAGTTCTCGAAGCTTTGCGATATTTTTCTTATGCTGTTGATAAGTTTTAGTTACTCTTATTCTCTCTGTTTCTTTCTACTTAATTTCCTTTTTATTTAACCACCTTCCTTTTTATTTTCCTTTATTTCCTTAACTTTTTTGATTTATTTTCCTCCTTTCATTACTTTTACTATTCTTATTTTCAATTTACCTTTCCACTTTTTACTGTTTTCTTTTCTTTCCTTTCCTTTTTCTTTCACATTCCGACCACTGACAAAAAAATTTTTTTACTCGTTATAAGAGTATTTAAGAAACATAATACTACATTACTTTTAATCCTGTGATCATTCTTGGTCATTACAACCTGGTTCATGAGTAAGTGAATTACTTATGATTTAATTCAGAAAATCCCATTGGTGGTTTTCTTTTAGAAAATAAACGTGCTATTTTTAAATATGGTAAGTCACATCAAATTTCATATTTGTATGCAATAATTAAAATATGGCTATTTAAAATTATGAAAATTATAAAAGTTTTATTTTTTTTGGCACTGTGGTGGTGCAGTAATAACATGTTCACCTAGCTTGCCATTAACTTGGGTTTGACTCCTAATGGTGCCAAAAAAATTTCCCAACTAACTGTGTACTGTAGTCTGGTGGTTAGTTCCCTAGGCCTTAAGAGGTTCAGATTCATCAGAAGACCATAGGTCCCAGTGCAGTATGACCTTTGCTGTCCTTTCACCATGAAAATTAAACCAAACCTTTATTTTTCAATGCAATGTGTATTTAAAGGATGCAAATTATCACCAAAACACTGTTAATCAAAGACTTGTGGATTTAGACAGTCACCAAAAGAGACTTTGTTAATAAGTCATTAATTACATGCTAAAAATTGGTGTTTGTAGATGACAGTGCTCCATTGGTTATCATCACCATTTATGAGCTGAGTTCGACTCCCAACAAACTTGTTTGAATATATAGGGTGGACCATTTAAATATCTCAAAAAATAAGCATGTTACAAAAAAATGTTTTAAACAAAAGTTGATTGACTTTAAGGAAGAAAGTGATTTTTGTTATCTCTTGAAAAATCCTTCAAATAATGAAGGATTTTTCAAGGTCATTTGAAGGTCAAACTGATTTTTTTTTAATGAAAACATATATTTTGTATTCGTGTTCGTGGTTAAAAAAAAATAAACTTGTATAAACCATTTTTTCAATTTGCCGCATAGTTTCACCAATATTTGAAAAATAGACTTGAAGAAATCCATTTATTATAAAATAAAACCATGTTTTTGGAATAAAAATTTAGTATTCTATGATATGTCGTGATTCTCTTTAAGTTTACTTTTCAAATATCTGAAGCTATTCGCTAAAAAAATTTTCAAAATTTGCTCTCTCTCTCTTTTTTAGGCATAAGAATAAAAAAATACAGGTTTCCCTTTTGGAAAAATCAGTTTGACCTTCAAATGACCTTGACTATGCCCTCCAAATAAAACATAGACAATAAAAATCATTTTCCTCCCTTCAAGTCAATTAACTTTAGTTTTAAACAATTTTTTTTGTAAAACATTTTTCGTCTTAGATAATTCACATTATCTATTTTAATAGTCCACCATATATATGTATCATGATTGTAAAGTCATGTTAAGTCATTGGTTTCATCCTAAGTGACTCTATCCCAGTCTTGGGTCTTAAAATATACAAACTTAGTTGCGGATCACAACTTACAGAAATCTGTACTAGTGAATGTGTCTATAATTATAAAATGGTTAAATATAAATGAAATAGAAGTTGTAAGGATGTCTCACTTGCTCAAAAAATCAAGAATATGAAAAAGAATTAGATGTTAAAATTTCTAAAATATGGAATCAACGATAATTAAATTATGGTGTTGAATTTTGTAATAACCGTTGTTATGCTTTAAGTTTAACCATACTTATTTCCACCATTTACTAATACAAGTCTAAAGGGTGGACTGATTTTCTGTTGATTAATAATTTGTTTTAATACTTCAACTGGATCAAATCTCGATGTATTCCATGCAGTCTCGTTATATCCTGGGTTTGATTCTGTAGATAACTTAATTTTTAATACCTATTAAAATCAAATTCAGCCAGTGTTTAAATTTAGTCTAAGGAGTGAAGGTTCAACTTATAATGTACATTTTGTGTATGCTTTGTATAGAACATACAGTAACTCGATTGATGTAACAGCTTTGAAGGTCACTGGGAGGAATTTGATTCTTAGTAGCCCTACCACATATAAACAATCCTGCAACCTTAGTACCAAAAAACACTGCTCTTATTTCTTTTTGTGTAATATAAGAGAAATATGTAGCATTTTTCAATATTCATAATTAATGAAGTCTGAATTAACTATCATTGTATAATTAAGTTTACATTGATTTTATTGATATGGTTGCTTTTGAATAATGTTCATTGATAGCAACGTAATTTTCTCAAAAAGCTAAGTCCTGGCTCAGCATGATCTCAGTTATCCTTACACCATAAAAAACAAAAGCAAAGCACTCTCCTGTCATGCAAAAAATCTAACTTCTATTCTTGATGTACTGCCTAGTGCTTTTCTGCAGTCCTATGGTATCAGGTTTGATTCCTGTGATAGAATAGGCTAGGGAAGTTAGTATTTCTTGTTAAACTGTAGGTTTTCTGAGTGTGTAGCTAATAACCCCATCCAAAAAATCTACTGTAGCGCCAGTGTATTGTTTTTATTTTTTTATTTAATTGAAAGTTGTGAAAATTAAAAATCATAAATTTTTCTTATTTACCTACGTATTTTTTATTTGCTTCTTTCAGTTTTACTTTAGTTACTTTTCAAGCAGCAAAAGAGTGTTTAAAAGAAATTGAGTTTAGTTCATTAAGTCCATCAAAATGCAGTATTAAAAAACAGGTGAGTGCTGCTGCTAGTTTTATATCCTTTTCCTTTTTTCCTAAATCTGTTTTATCTATGTTCTTTATATATAAAAGTTGTAAATTTGTTTTCTTTGTATAAAGTATGTATAATCACTAACGCTCAGAATAGATACACATTAAAAAGCTAATAAAATATGCACTAAAAACTCAAAATATGCATTTATATGCACATACAATGAAAAAATATGCACTTAAATATTTTTTTTCACTTGAAAACAAATACCTTGCATCTTAAAACAGATATACAGATTGGTTAAAATTAAACTGGCGGTACTCAGAGGCCGGTAGCTCTGGTTCTACTGAACAGATCTGAATGAAACTTCACATATGTGTTATGTAGTGCAGTCGAGGTTTACATCAGGGGAAAAAAAAAAATAGTTTGGAATTTCGCCAATAGGGAGCGCTGTAGTGGAGTAAAGGGAGAGACAAAAATCAAAGAATAACAGAAATTTTTATTTACTTACACACCTGTGTGCTCTGTGTGCATGCTTTGTCGGTCAACAACATGTTGAAAGCGTACCACCGCGTTATCAACAGCCCCACCTAACATATCGCTAGGAATGAGAGAGACATAACAGGTAATGCTGATTTCAACTCCGCTTCATTAGTCACATGTGCTTCATACATGCGATCTTTGAGGAAACCTCACAGCCAGAAGTCACAAAGATTCAGATTTGGTGATCTATCTGGCCAGGCATCTGGAAAGGTACGCAAGATGATACACATTCATCGGGGAAATTAGCGCGAATCACAGTCTTTGCACGTTATGAGCAGTTGCTCCATCTTGCATGAACACTGTGGTGACCAAACCGCCTTTTTGCCGTAACGCCGAAACAACATGGTCTTCCAGAAGTTTTCTGTATTGTTCACTTGTGAGTGTATGCCTAACTCAGGCCTGTATTCAAGCCAGGGCCAGCTAAGGCGTGGCCCCAGTTGCCCCAGGCTTGTGCCCCATTGAGCTATTTTCATATATATTAATATATGGAGCTATTAACAATCCCCAAGTTCTCTGTGCCCCATATGCCATTTGCCTTGCCCCAGTTGCCCCTTTATCCTGGCTACAAATCTGGCCTGACTAACCCATTCGATATGACCTCCTCAAAGAAGTACGACCCAGAATGAAACTCACTGTGAATCCACACCATGCCATGACATGAGTAATGTAACAGCTGTTGTTGCAAGGCATGAGTATTGGTGGAACCCCATATGCGGCAGTTCTGTGTGTTCACCACACCGTCTAAGTGGAAATGGGCCTCATCTGTCTATAAAATATGCTGGCTAGTACTCATCCACTTGCATCCTCGCCTGAAAACGCAAGGCCAAATTAAGACATGCAGAATAATCTTGCAGTTTCAATTGAACGACGCCCATCTTGTAAGGATAGAACAGAATTTTGCGCGAAATCAGGCGCACGGTTGACCACGGAATGTCCAGTACCCATGCTATAGCATGACCACTTACAGTAGCATTTGGAGAACCTGTAGATGCTGCAACTGTTGCATTTGCAACTTCCTCCACACTGGCTGGCTCGGTTGCACGTTATCCTCTTCCGTCTAGGTGCGACACCTAGAGAACTGGTTTCCTCGAACTTATGAATCATGTTTTTAACTGCATTTACAGATATGGATCCTCTCCTTAAATGTTTTATCTGACGATAAGCACAGAGTGCCATCGAAGGATTATCATTCTGATAAACCAGTTTTACAATTAATTCACGTTCCTTCTTGTACAGCGGCATGGTCATTGTGGGAGAATCATTGTTTTTAAAGGCAGGTATCGCATTTACAGCAAAATTATATTTCCTACTCATTTGCATATGGTTTTAGTTGCAAAGCGCCACCTGTTTGTGAAATTTTGAACTTTTTTTTTTTCCGACGTTAACTTTGGCCGCATGATTTACATAACACATATTTGAAGTTTCATTCAAATCCTTTCAGTAGAACCAGAACTATCGGCCTCTGAATACTGTCAGTTTAATTTTAACCATGTATTTATATTAACTAGATAGAAATATTTCATATGCACAAAATTATATGCGGCATAATTTTTATTACAGTATTTCACAATGTCTCTCAGTATTCTGAACAGTTAAGCTTTGCCTTCTATCATTCAATGGTGTTTTTATGGTCAAATATTCCTTTCCACATCCAAGGTTAGTTTTATGTATGCTTTGCTGAAATACACTTTGCTACCTCCCTCCCCCCCCCAAAAAAAAATTGTCCTTCCTTCTGGCATGAAAGCCACAAAATTCCCTGGCAATTCTAGAAAGTTTTATTTATAATTTGCTTGCATTAAAAATTTATTGAAATTTCATGGTTTTCAGAGAACCAGTTTGCTTTTACTGCAGTGGTTTCTTTCTAATATGTGGCAAATGTAGTTAATCACCTGTAGTGTGGTGGTGTGGTTTTTTTTTTTTTAAGGGTCACTTCCTTTAAACTGCAACGAAATTCCCAAGCTACTTTTGTGTGTTTCTTTTTGTGAACTTCTTTTCGGTAACTATCTTAAACAGTTTCTTGACATCCAACTGTTCAGTCATAATTTCATGCTGTAAAAATAATGAGGTGTTAAGATATTATGTGAATCTCCTGTCCAAAAATAAAAATCTTATTAACTTCCTCCAACATACTGCTGCAACATAAACTCAATCATTCTTCAGAAAAGCTATATTAACTAGAGACAGGCCCAACGTAACTATATAGGCAAACTAGGCAGTCGTGCAGGGCAGCACCATGACTGATTTTTTTAAGATAATACTTCTCCGTAGGATGATCGTGATAAATAAATGGAACTGAGTGGGTTATTTCCGATTGAATGCCTCTACCAATATTTACTCTTGCTTATATGTGTTTTTCGTATAAATTTTTTTCCATACCCTCAACTTTTTGCATTAACAAATTTTCTTCTAACCAATTTATATAACTCTATATAACATTTTCTCATTATCGCTACACCGTTCAGTTGTGCAAGCAGTAGTACTTCTGCTGCATCAGATGCTTGGAGGATGCTTTTTCTTTTTGATACTTTTATGCATAATTACAAAGCATTGAGAATTACAATTTTCTCCTTCAACAGCAAAATCCCAGACTATTTTTTGTGTGTAGATGTGTGTGTTTATGAGAAGCCATGATTATGCTACTTCATTTTAACCGAAACTGTAGTGAGAGGACAGAATTTGCAGTATGTTTTCACTTTTGGATTGTTGCAATATGTATTAGGGTCTCGATTTTTTTACTGGGAGGGCACACATGTCATTCACGTAGAACAACAAATTTACTTGTGCCAGCCCTGACTACAGACAGGCAATCTTATAATCCTCTTCATATATATTGTCCCTTTGTTAAATATTCTAATCCACTTGATCACAGTTATTTATTAATGTTCCTCATACTTAATAACTATTCTAAGAATAATTGTTTTTTCAATGTCTATCTCACAATAACATCGCTGATAGTTTTATTTTATTATACAGGTATCATTAGATGAATTAATGTCAGTGACTGTTAAAATGCATAGTACAGATAACAAGCCATTAGAAAAGAAACCAGCACATAAACCAAGTGTTATTGATTGTCAGCTTGAGAATGTTACAAAAATGATTGAAGCTTCTACATTAGAACTTGAAAAGTTATCTCACAGTAAAAGTATAACAGCATTCTTCTTTTGCATATTTTATTCTTTTTCTATTGAAGTCAATTATGTAGCTTTTATATATATACTTTTTATTTAGTTGATTATCTTGCTAAAAGACATTCTAAATTAAGAGAAAATTCCTTAAGAAAAGATGAAATGATGGGGTAAGAATTTTAATTTCAATTATGTCAATGTTAAAATTATAATTATATTTTGCTTCTAAATTTAAGAATATTACATCTTTCTTATTTCTTCTATTCTAATAATTTTAATATCCTTTATAATAATAAACTATATTTTTTACTTCATTAACTGTTTTTAAAAACTGGCCACTTTTTTTTCCAGTTTGTCCTAATTTGCTATTATATCAGGGAGCAAAACTAAAAGTTATAACTTGGTTGCTAATAATTATATTAACTAGTATATAATGTGGATAGGTAATGGATACTTAGGCTGAGATATATGACAGTCACATACATTGTTGAACCAAAGTGCGTCTTTAATCATGCATCTTCACACACGCACATAATTCACAGATATATTACAGAATTGAACAGTGGTTAGCGCTTTGATAAAACATCAGACTTACTAACTACAAAATGTGAGCTCTCATCAGTGTAAACAAGAATGAGTCACCAAAAGTGCCCAGTAAGTAGCATGTGCCATAGAGAACTGGTTCGATCTACAACAGATAGTTCCAGTGTTTGCTTCCTCCAGCTGATGCCGGTTCTTATCGCCTATGTTGTCCAGAACTTGCTGTCTCATGTTGCCATCTGTCAGTTCAGATTTGCCACTATACTCCCCCCCCCCTCAAAATAGGTATTGTGCTGGAAAATTCACGTGGCGCCCTGACCTTGTGGTGGGTGCAGCTATAGTGTCTGTGTCCGTCGTCTGTGTGTCCTGGATGAGAAGTACTTTTGTTAGCTTTTCCCATAGCGAGTGGTAACTCTTCACTCAGTCTATGAATACAGTCACTATTCATCCTCTGATATCAATGGTATAGGTTTTTCTGTCTTGTTGATCACCCGATACGGTCCTACACTGTCTGTCTGCAAATAAACATGGGGGGGAAATTTCTAATCCTTTGTCCACAAAAATTGCTCTTTTGATGTCAGTTCAGGGTGGCTTTGGTCGGCAACCTAAGGAAAACTTCATAGCCTATTCACCAGCTCTGTTTGGCATGGAACTTTTGTGGTGGGGCTGATAAAATCTACTGGCAGTTAGAAGGTTTGCCCGTAAACCAATTGGCAAGTAAAACTTCAGGCAATCCTTTTGGAATTGGGAATTACTGCAGGGGGCTGAAATTGTGTTGATGGATCTCGGACCGCTGACATGGTACACAGCTTCTTTTCCAGACACGAACATCTGTGCGTAAGGAAGGCCATACCTACTTTGATTCTACTAGCTTGGTGGTGGCTTGAGTACCTTAGTGGGCTTGGTTTTGAAAACGCTGGAAAATTTCGCAGGCTATAAACCAAAACTATGTACGGACAGTCCACTGTCATTGTCCAATCGCAAATGACATTAGCTTTGGTCTCAAAAAGCTACACCTTCCGTAAATCCAGTGATAAACTTTGGGTCTGCATCAGATGCTGCAATTCCTGGTCCAAAGCTTGTGCCTTAGCTAGTTCCCTATAGAAGTCATCACTTAGGGCTATTATGGAAATACCAGATACAGAGGTGAAAAAGTTCCACGAAAACACAGAGTACTTATTTTTGTTCCGATTTTGGAGTTACCGATATTATTCCAAAAATGTTATAAAACATTTATAGGGGGGGGGGGGTTCTATTTTTCATCACACAAGGCTCCCAGACTTAAATCACACTATGCCAAAACAATTACTTTGCACCATCATGCTGTTTTAATGGAAAATATACACCAAAAGTAAAATTTCCTAACAAATAAGAAAAAATTGTATATTTGACCAAATGCACTAAATTCTAAATCTAATGTGTACCGGATGCATGTGGCATCCTTGAATTACAGAAACTAGGCCATTGCTCATGGAGATAAGAAAAGCATGTAGAGGGTACTGCCCATTCAAGGCATGTTTTCAAAGTGAAGCCTCATTTGCTCGATTAAGCTCTGCCCTCTTAGGTAAAGAAAGAAATTCTATATTTGTAAAAATAAATTGTTTTGCGTGAAATACACGTACTAATTTTATTTTTTAAATTATTTTCACGTACAATGATAATCTATGAATAAGATTAATTGGAAATAAAATACAGGGTACCAGGGAGGAAATTTACATACAAAAGGTTAAACACTGGTAAAATAGCAATGAAAAAGATCACCCAAGCTTTCGGACGCGTCAGCAGCAGTCCTTCATCAGGAGTATAAAATCTTAATTGAAAAGACTGAATGGGGATACAAATAAAATTCATGTAACTCCTTCTCTTTTGAAAGCTGTCACGTGCTCAAGACACACATAACAGGATTAAAGCAGAAAAACCCCAGGAAAATAGGAAACATTCTAGCCCTACTATTGTAGATTATATTAAAGAAATATTAGAAGAAGAGAAAAGGTTGAAAAATCAGTTAGCTATAGTGCAAGCAGTGAAACTTAGCTGAAAAAATCAGAGATGAAGGGTTCCGAAAAAAGATTTAGTAGAAATTGAAAACTGGTAAATTCTGCTGGAAAATGCGAAGAAAAAATCAAGTATGGATACAGGGGGAGCTCACATCTTTCATGACCCCCAAAATATATTTTTTCACTATAAAAAATTCCAACTTATTCCAAGACCATGGCAAATTCTATCCTTGAACTCCCCCCAAAAGCAAAGTCTGTATCTGCTCTTGGAGAAAGTTCCCATGATTTCAAAAGACACGGAAAGAAATAAAGAACAGCAGTTACAATTATCAAAGGAACAAACCAACAAAAAAAGAAAAATTTGAAATTGACATTCCATTCAGAAATAAGTTAGATAGGCCCAAGAGATTAAAGCTATGTCCTTATTGCAGTTAATATTTTTTGTTTTGTTTTTAATTTTCCGTTTCTTTGTTCTCATGCCGATAAATTATTTTAGTGTTTCACGTAGTTCAGTGTTAAGCATAAACTACAATTTTTTAATGTTTTTAAAAACTCTGAAGCACAATATCCCAAAACTGCATATTGTCTGTTGGGTCGTTATTGCATTCAACTCTTCATTAATACAAACCATAGATGTTCATCAATAATTTTATTTTATTAGTTTAGAGTTTATCATAAAACTCAATTTCTTTATAATTAAATTTCACTAGAAAGGAATGAAATGCTTTCTGTTGAAATTGCTACAAAAATTAAAAAGAAATTCTCTACAAACTGCTACAAAATGGGATTTTACTGCTCCAAAGGCTGCTTCTAAAGCATTGTTCGCTGTGGAAACCATGATATTCTCTTCTCCCCAAATTCAGGGTTTTTAAAGGCTAGCCGATCTTTTTTTTTTAATCCTCCTTTATAATGCTAAGGTTTCTTATTGAATTTTTAAAGTGTTTGTTTCCTTCTGATATAGAAACTCCTAGAACCGGTTTTGTTGTTGTTTTTTCAGATGTGTTTAATGATAATTGTAAAAAAAAGGATCATGCCTGCTTCCAAATCTTTGCTCCTTTTGCCCTCACCCTGTCCTAGGCCCCAAAATCAGAATTCCGAAGTCAACACTATTTGCTTCCATGTTCTTCAATGGACTATTTGAAGTCATATTTCTGGGTGTAATGTATCAACTCAAGACATCCATACTTTAAAGTTTATAAACTCTAATAAAAAATGGCTTTACGTAATACGTTCCTTCTCTTTTGTGTGCCCTAGCTATGCCTCGCCGTAAATGCGGTACAGCGTATGTTACCACCATGTGAATTTTCATATTTCTTTAAGAATTTCTTTTTCTTAATCAGGAAAAAATATGCATTCATCATTTAGATCGCCAAGTTATTTTTTTAAACTTTTGCTGGTGATATGTCTGTTGCAAAATTCAAAACCAAGCCACAACTCCATTTTCAATCTGTTTCCATCCTTTTTGTGAATGACTGATTTTTCATTGGTTTTGTTTAATTAAAATGGCCCATATATCAACAAACAGGAATTTAGTCTCAGCTCTGGTGTTGTGCAGATGTCTTTTTTCTGCGTTCCCGGTCTGGTGGGTCTTGGTTCCTGCTCTCTTAGGTGGAGTTACTGGGACATTGACTATGGCCGCTGGACTGCTGAGGATCGATGTTTGTGCATGCTATTCTGGGTCCGGTCTCCGCCTTTTTCTCGCAAATCAGTCTTTATCTCTGGCATCGTGTGGGCGTCCTTTGTTCTGCTCCGGGCTGCTAGGCTACAGTCTCCATCCGTGTGAGGCACCGAATGCCTTGGGGAAAGCATTCATGGCCCAATACCGGCTCAGCGGCCTGGTGCGAGATGGATGGCAGTTTGTTCGTTCTGGTTCCAGGGTCGGTTCGTACATGTTCCCTGCTGCTTTGCGGCACTTGCACTCGTTCAACGGTGTCCAGTAGACTCCTGTAGGAGCATCGGCCAGCCAGGAGTGTTCTTCCGTGCCATCCATCTATTTCAACCACTCCTCGAGGTGGATTGATCGTGGATGGTTTTCGGTGGACATTAAATGATACCAGTGCGAGTGGTGTGTCTGTATACCAGTATGGATCGATGTCTCCCCCTTAGCCCATTGGCTGTCAAGTTATTTGACATTAATACATCTCTGGGATTACAGTGCCACCTTTCGGCAGCCACCCTTCCCATTAATTTTCTGCACAATCTACTACTACTACCATCAACAATTTTTTTATTTATTTCTCAATACTATGATAATTTCGCGGAGATGATGTTCCTGCATTGTAAACACCAGAAATAAAGGCTTTCAAGCTATATTGCAACATGCTGAATCATCCAAGCACAGAAAAAAACAACGTTCTTACAAGGAACTAAAAACCTTCGATTGACGTAGAATCCGGCAAACAATGTGTCAGTATCTGCTTTTTTTTCCAATACAAATGTGTCCAAGCACGTTCAAGCACTAGGCTGTACATTGTAAAAGTGCTGCAACTACTGAACTGATATGGGTGTTAAAGTGTGTGGCAAGTAATTCCAGCAGCTTCGTGTGCTTGAATTGGAGAGGTTTTTAAAACCAAGTTTCATGGAACATTACCACAAGGGTTTTCTCTGGGCCGAACTAAAATGAGTTACCTTGTAGACAATGCCTTAGGATCTCACTTCAAACAGGAGCTAATAAAGGACATGAATGGGGTATGTTGCAGCATGTATTTTGATGAAACTACGAATGCAGCTGGCAAGAAAGATCTGTAAACCATACCATGCTACTGGTCCATCAATTGTAACCATGTGGTGAACAGACACCTGGAATCCTTTTTTATTGGTGAAACCACTGCAAAGGATTTATTTCAGAACTTGACAACATCCCTTCTCAGTGCACACGTCTCACTTCGAAGCATGTTGATGCTTGACAGCGATGGACCCAATGTCAACAAAGCAGTAACACGTCTCATGAATGAGGAAATATCGCTTGTACGACACAAAAAAAGCTTCTTGATGATGGTACATGCAACATCTGTACCTTATACAATGCATTTCTTAGGGGACTTTCTCAGCTTGGAGATGATGTGTCGGATCTAGTTGTCACAGTTCATTCTCATTTTACTGAGTGACCATCATGATGAGAAGATTTTACAATCGTACAAAATAAATTACAATTACATAACCATCATTGTATCAGACACAGTACTACCAGTTGGTAACCTATGGAGAATGCAGCAGAAAGACTTCTTCAACAATGGGATGCTTTGGAAAGTACTTTCTTACATTTATCCTGAAGAAGAATGCATAATTTGTTTCCTTTGCAGAGGACAAGCATATTGTTGATTTGTTGAAAGACAATACTATTAAAGATGAAATTCTCTTTGTCTGTAGCAGTGCATGAATTTTTACTAAATTTACAGGGATATTTCAAAAAGGTGAGCTGCTAATACATAGTGAAATTGAAACTCTGGTGAAGATTTTATTAGGCTGGATATGTAAGTCACCAGTAACAAGTGTTGATGGAATAAATGATAACACTTTTGAGGAAATAAATCTTCTTCATTCAAAAGACATTGCTTGTGGAGAAACTATCTTTGCTACTTTAATGAATGCAAATGAGCAAAAGAAACCGTTGTTCCTGAGAGATGTAAGAAAACATTACATTGCCTGCTGCAAGTATGTCATTGAAAAGTGTTTGAAACATAAAAGTTTATTAAAGTGTTTTAAATGCCTTCATTCAAATGCAATTCTTTCACAGCAAAATATTGGTGATATTGTCAGGATTCCCCAAAGCCTTACCTTTTGATGTCGCTGGTGACAGCTTGATGGATGAGTGGAGGCTGTTGTAGGTGGCATGCGTGGTCCGCAGTGGCGTGCGGTGACATTTTCCTTTAGGCAAACAATGTATTTATTTTTGGGATATGTAAACAAAGTAAATTTTATTTCTATAGTACGTTACAGTTGGTCCTACTTATATAAAAAATATCCCAGTCTTCTGTTTTTTGGCAAATATATAAATAACACTTTTGTGAAAGTTGGAGTTCTTTTTCATATTTGTAATTTTATATTATAATAATAATTATTTGTAATTAATTAATAATTATTTGCAGTTTTTTTTCGATAGGACAAGGATAACTTTGACAAATGCAATAAAAATTACTATCGATACCACTAGATGGCAGCATTATCGTTAACATAAGCTATTAGAAAATTGCTTATCAGATTAAAATTATTTGACACTTCGGTGGCATAAAAAATTAAAACAATCAGTATGTATAAATTTAATTGATGTTTAATTTGACGAACTCACAGATTTCATGCTGAAAATACGATAAAATAGGAAATGAAAATACGATAACGAGAAATGCTTCCGCAGCCATACCCATTGAGATCTACAGTTAAACATTTATGGCTGGAATGCAGAAATTGCATTGCTTATGATCCGATGTTAGTCCTATCTTCAGATTGTGGCACCATCCAGTGACAAAAAATTTAGAAGTAGCTACTTTGACCTCAGATAAAATTTCTGGTATGCAACACTGATTTTGTTGAAGTTTTATAATTAAATTTTCCTTAATTTAAATTGGCAATGGAAATTTGTTTCAAATTGATGTTAGGCAAGCAATGTTACATTGCTTATATAGACCGCACGCCGCTAAGGTTGAAGAGGAAATTGAGGTAAATGCAAACATTCAAATTGACAATTGTTGGAATCAAATTTTCATTAATCAGTGATGTTTCAGGTTACAAAAACTACCCTACCATTACTATAGTTGTGAAAGCTTCCCTCTCCCTGTCACAGAAATGCAGACATTGAAAAAAGGTTTTCTTCTTCAAGTTATTCTTTGACAGAAGTTAGATCCTTAATGAGTGAGCATACTCTAAATACAATAATGATGACTAAATATGCTCTGTATCTGTACAATTACAAGCCTGAACTAATGCCAGTCTCCTAAGATTTGTTAGTTCTTACTCAAAGTGCATACAAGTTACCAACTCTATAGGGATGAAAACAGAAGTAAGAGCTGAACAACAGGATAAGAAAGAGGAAGAGTGCCGAAGAAAGACTGAAATAGAGAAGAAAAAATTAGTAGAAAAGGAGGAAATGCTAAAACAAAAGGGAAAGAGGACCAAGCTCAAAAAGCTGCTGGTAAACTTGTCCTCGAAGCAAGTAATGAGTTGGAGGAGGCTTTGAAAAACGGGGATTTTACTAAAGTGAAACTTGCTCAGCCTATGTTTCATGGTGTTTGCCGTGTCTAAGAGTAGGAAATTATCGAAAGACAAGAAACAGATGTTCTCTAGAAGAACATTTATAAAAGAAAAGCATCTGTAATTACACATTTTTGTGCAAAAAAAAAACCAAGGATATAAAAATAAGTATGGATCATCATTTTGTCATTCACAATTTTGAATTTTCTGTAAGAAGTATTGTAGTTTAATAAAAATGTATTATATTTTGGCCAGGCCCTATCCAAGACCAAGGTTAATTTCTATGCTCATAATTGCATCCCTTATGATGCAGCAACAATTTTCACCTTGTTTTCACCTGGCGTTCTGGTAAGGAACTTTTTTAAAAAGAAATTTTCTTCTGCCACAAATTAATACTGCACTTCTTTTTGCGAGTCACTTTTGATCACTTTTTTCATTTCATCAGTCACTTTTGGTTACTTTTTTCCTTTAATTAGTCACATTTCTCAATTTTTCTGGTGCTTAAACTTGTTTGCAGGCCTATAATGGTTAAATCGAAGAATTCATTAAATCAGGGGAACACATCAGAACCAATGATGCACCCACGAGAAAGGGGAAATGATGGGTTCTAGACCTTTCCTTGGGCTGAAAATTTACATGCAAAATACGTTAAAAGTAGCAACTATTACATTAAAAAAATAACGATGTACAGTAGAACCTCCATATAGCGAAGTTTTGGTAAATCCACATAGTCATTACATATGAAAGTGTTTCTATATAACGAAATTTTTAACGACCAAAACAGAAAATCGAGTGGTCACGTCAGTGACATCGGGTTTCCTATTACTATACTATTGCTATACTATTGTTGCTATAGTATACTAGTATTGCTATACTATACTAGTATTGCTATACTATACTAGTATTGCTATACTATCCTATTACAATACTATTGGAATATAATACGAATTTAAGGTAATTGGCAAACGAACAGAATGAGGCACATCTAAGGAACTCTAAACTCCCTAATAAAGAGTTTTCCTAAGCATATATATCTTTACCTGGTTGCCCCATACAGTGCGAAACTGCTAGGCTTGGAACAGGTCCCAATTGTCCTTGAATACACTGTATTGTTTGACTAATAGTACTTGTCATGTTTTTGCTCGGTTGATTACCAGAAATCCAGACCTTGCAAATTTCCCACAGGGGTGCTAACACTTGTATGATGAATCAACACCGCCATTTGTTGTGCAGCAGGATGTTAGAAATTTTTCTACAAAAGCATGAATGTGTATGAAAGAAGCATTAAATACGTTTTCATTTTAAGGTAAGAATTGTTCCACTTGTTTTTTAATACATAAGTATATTTCACATTTAAAAACGTCTATTTTTAAATGGTTGAATGTTATTTGTGAGAAACAGTCGTTAACTGAAAAATGAAATTTTAATTGTGGTATCATATTACCCTGCCCTGGTTCATGAATACATCGTTTCCACATAGCGAATTTTCTATATAACGAATTTTTTTTTATGGAACCGTCCATTTCATTATATGGAGGTTTTACCTTACTTACATTTTCGGCCCTCCCCCGAGCAAAAATCATGGATGTGATATTGATCAGAACTGAAATAAGAAATTATCGAAAAGGAGAACAATAAAAATGCTTACCAGCATTCTGAAGAATACATGTTAATTTTAATAAACATAAAACACAAGTATGTATGTAATTACTACAATAAAACCTCTCTTAATGACAACCTCTATTCAACGACCATCTCTCTTAATGACCATTTTTTCTGGAAACAGATTTTCTCCCTCCCCCATAGATCCAATGGTGAATGTACATCCATTTAGAGACCACCTCTCTGAGTGACCGCTTTTTCATGGAACTGATTTTGGTTGCATTGGGAAGGTTTTACTGTAGAAAGAATTCTTTGACTTTTGTTTTTCTTGGGAGTTGGCATTTAACATTGCCTTTTCGATTTTTTCAAATGCATCGACAAGATCATTGTTGACGTCAAAACACAATAAATACTTTTTTACACACTATAAACTAGGATTCACTTTGAGTGAACTCAATTGAAGTTAATTTTCTAACTAAAATTATATTTGCATTTACAGGCTAATAATGAAAAGTTATCGTTAATTCAAGGAAAGTAAACATTAAATGAAGGAAAATATAACACTGGACTCAATATAACTTATTCCAGACCAATAAAAATAATCATTAAATTAAAATTAGACTGTATTTTTTTTTAAATAGTAGTTATGGATTTGTAAATTAACTAATCGAATTATAAACAGTTTTGGTTTGTGCTAGTTGATTTTATGGTCTTGAAACTCATTTTGATTATGCAAAAAGGAATTGTTATGTCAGGGTGTCTACCACATGCAAAAGTCATGAAATTGAAAAACAGTCATGAAAAATTCACGACTTTCATAGCCAGTCATGAAATTTTTATAAAATGCTATTTTATAGCTAAATCTAGTCATTTTCCAAAATTTATCTATTTTATAGCTGAATATTGTCATGTAGCTTTTTATGGTGTGGCAACACCAACATCTCCTTTTTTCATCTTGAGTCCTGTTTTAATCTGTGCTTGCGTATGTTTTTTTTCCTGTTTATTTGATACAGTTTATTTTGAATAAGCCATTGGCACCATTTTTATATGGTTCTGTGTATTCAGTGGCCCATGCTATAGCAAATCGCTTCATAAAAAAGGATATTATGTCCACAGTTATTAGTGGTCAATAACTTCAGAAAGTTGATTTTACAAAAAATCATGTACATTTGCCATTGCAAGCAATGGACATTGGTTTTGGAGCTATCTGTGACTGAACTAGAGAAAACATCTTTCTTAAATGGGTGTAAAACTTTTTTCATGCAACTTTTTGAAAAGGTAGCGATAAGCATAACGTCTTCTTATCTAAACTCAGTGTTAAGTGTCCTACATGCATTTCTCTTAAAGTTATGCTTAATGAAGCTGTTAGGAATGGGAGAACATCGATTGTGCTGAAAGAATTTGTAATTAAAAACTATATTGCACCTGTAGAAGGAGATACCATTAAAAAGAAATACCTGGAGTTATGTGAGAAAGTTAATTTTCAGACCAGGCTGAAAGAATTTAACGATAACAGAGATAGATTGGATGACTTCTTTTTTCCCAAAATTTAGATGAAGATGAACTTTTTAAGTTCATAAAGTGAATTCTTTGTCTTTTCCATAGTAATGCAGAAGTAGAGAGAGGGTTTTCTATTAATAAACAATGCCTTGTCGAAAATCTACAATAACATTCTTTGATTGCTCAGCACTGTGCTTATTCTGTAATAATGTCTGCATGTGGTTTAAGAAATGTTGACATAATAATAAAAGCATGATTTGCAACGTCATCCAAGCATCAAAGAGGAGTAATGATGCTCTCAATGACAGAAAAGCTGATATGTAAAAAAAAAAGACCGTCAAGTAATTCTTAAAAAGTGTTAAGTTGTTGGAAGAAAAAAAAAGAAACTTCAACAAAAAAACTGATACTGAAATGAGCACTCTTTTATTTGAACTTAAAGATGTAAAGAAAAAACTGAAATTGAGTGCATACATTAATAAAAGTGCATGAATGGTGCAAGTCTTAGCTTAATGAATTTTACGTTTAAAACGTAACTGTGTTGAGAGGTGGCTACATGCATCTCTATGGCAGTCAGTTACTTCAACTCTCTAGTCTATATCTTAGAACTAAGATTTTAAACTTATACCACTTTGATTTTCAATGGGTCATATTAATTTGATGATGGTTATTGTTGGTTTCATAAAATGTAACTTTTTTTAATGCTATTACAAGTTATTTAAAAAAATTGCGAGTTTTTTTTATGAATCTTACAAATCATTTAAATTTGCTTTTGGGTAATGAAAAATTCATGAAAAGGTCATGAAATTTACTTTACTA
>QLNU02015360.1:93835603-93858613 GCA_006491805.2 Dysdera silvatica | reverse complement strand
AAAGAATACAACAATTTGTCAATTAATTTTTATCAATTGACCTGCAAAAGTGGCACCAATAGTGGGGGAGTCCAGGGACACATGTCCCCCTTGAAGCAGTTTGATTAATTTGCAATATTATTTTGGTTTGGTATACACTATATTTGCCCCTCCCCTCCTACGAGAAAGGGGTTTGCCATGTAGGGGAAATTCCAGCACCAGCAGTGTTAACTGAAAACCGTATTTCAGGTTTCTTTGGTATTTTATTTACTTTTGTAGGATATTATTGCCCTTTTACAGGGGTAACACAATTTTATTATATTTATATATTTTCACATTAGTAGGCCAAATGTAAAGTTTCTTTTGGTTTTCATTACATAAATCTGATTAAGTTAAATTACAGAAAATAATGAATTTTAAAATGGCCTTTCACTAATCAATCATTGACTATGATATTCCAACCAGACACTTTTTAAAACTATTTTTTATATATATTTCTTCTATTATATGTATCCGAAACATTTAAATAACAAATGTCTGTAATGTTATAAACAAAAACTTTTGTTGCAAAAAATGTAAGCCATATGTTCTTTTTAATAAGATTTACGATTTTACAAAAATCACACAAGGAATACACATGATTACACGGAAAGAATTTCGCCAATGGCTCCAAATCCAGCCAAATTTGGCACCAAATGTCAAAATTTTGAGAATTAATACAAAATAAAAATTTAATTTTTCTGAAAAACTGATTGCGAATTATTTACTTAGATACCTTTATCTATCAACTGATATGAATTTGAAATCAAAGTGAGGGCAACACTTCCCTAAGGTTCCTTGTCCTGTATCAAAACACATCAAATGAACGTTGTGCGAGCAATAACAGTAGGCTGGTGTTGCAGGCATACGACAAGAAAAAAGGGTTTTGTACACACAGCCAGCATGTAAAGAAATGCAACAATCAGGCAACTGCTAATCATGTACAGGATGATGTAATGGATGTTGTTCAATGTGACCATCGTTCACTTGTAACAGTTCATAGCCCTGTCACATGTTCTGTGACGGCTCTTCAGTACAATGAATTGCTCCAGACATTTATTTTGTCACAACTACAGCAAGACCAGTGCCTTATATCAGCCCTTTTCAAACAAGATGGTGCATCCCCACATTCTGCATAGTCTATCAAATTTTTTTGCTCCAATATTTCAAAGATGAGTGTTCTATCAGTCGTTTCTCTACAAATTTCTGGTGACATTTGCTGGATCTCACTCTGTGTTACTTCTGGTTGTGGGGTTATTTAAAGAATTTGGTGTATCGTGGAAGTATTAGTGTGTAAGCCAAATTGAAGGACTCCATCATGCTATATGTGCGAAGCATCACAGAGGATCAGCTGCAATCTGCTGTCGAACACAGTGTCCATCGGTTTAAAGTTTTACAAGTGAATGATGGCAGCCACATTGAGCAACATCCATTACATCGTTCTGTACACAATTAACGGATACTTAATTGTTACATTACTTTAGATGCTGGGTACATATACAAAATCCTTCCCCCCCCCCTCATCATATGCCTGCAGCACCGGCCTACTGTTATTGGTCGCACAACGTTCATTTGAAAAGTTTTGATACAATAAGTGCTACTAAATGATCAAAATGTCATTTTTGTTGCGTGTTGATCATTTTATAGACTGCTTTTGCTGTATTGCACTAAAAAGGATGTAGTGGATGTTTTTGAAGCAATTTTCTTTTTGCAGATTCCTTTTACACATCTTTTGGATAAGCCTATATACCAATTTTGGTGTCAATCCGCTATGCATTTTAAGCTGCAGGGTGCTCTAAATACACCCAGTTTAATTGTAACCACCTTGTACATATATTAATTAGATAAAAACAGTTCAAATAAAAATATAATGCCTAACAATAATAAATAATATTGCTATATATATATATATATATATATATATTATGTTAGAACATAAAATCCCAACATGAAGAACATACTTTGAGAATATGCAACCCTCTAATGTGTAGACTGGTAAAAGTGAATAAACATTGAACGAAAAAAAGAACCAAGCAAATGAAATTAATACCAGAAAAGTCATCTTCTGGGGAGATCCCCCGACCATGTTTCTGTTGGTACCCTGGCTTATTGAAAAGGATACCACTCAATCTCTCAACACACCGGGAAATAAATAAGATTTTTTATATGGAATTTAAGACTATTTTGGAACTCTGTAACATGGACCTGTCATTGCCAAAGAATTATCAAACTGTATAAAACAGAAAAATGATATACATAATATGTATACACCAATAAAGATACAAATAAAATAAAGAGAAATGAATACATTGCAGCATAGACCTACTCATACCACCTTCAATATTGGTCTAACTTCAAAATAAAAGGAACAAGAAAATTAAACTATCATCCCCAACTAAAAGTTAATTAAATTAAATTGCACATTTATTATTCATGGTAACTGCTCTGTGTGTTCTCTAGTTATCCTCTAATATATTTTTAACTTTATCAAACCTATTAAAAATACTGAAAATAGATGTCTTAGGCACTGAATTCCCATCAAGTATTTTTTCCAATGCCATGATAGCTTTCCAGAACATTTGATCATTGGTACCAATGATCAAACTTTTCATGGGAAATTGATGGGTAATATTTTTGACATCTGCGTCTTATAGCTCAATGTAGAGCTTTACCCTGGCTCAGAATCAAACTGTGGACCCACCGTATGAACAGGTGTGTCTTAACTGAACTCTGACGAGCAGTTTAAGGCACACCGGTTCATACAGTGGGTCCCTGGTTGGTCTCCAGGTAAGGGCGGTCTCTTTTTCTTCGATACATAAAAAGCTCTAGCTTGAGCTATAAAATGTGGGCATCAAAAATATTATCCATTTACTTGATGAAATAGTCTAGTGACTGCATCAAAAATTGCTGATGACTTTATGTAGCTATCACAGACATTCTTAATAAACCACTACACCAACTCTTTCAGCAATCATCTCACGCTAACTTTATTTGTTGGATAATTGCTTCTCCAAAATATTATGAATAGTTAACAATATTAACAGAATTTCATCTTTAATATAAATCGAATTGTTAAATTTATAAAAAATAAAAGACAAAGCAAGTACTGAGAATGAAAGGAACATGCCAATTAGCAGGTAGGTGGATAAAGGGTTATATTGAATGACAGTAAAGAGCAGAGAATGTCTATTTTATAATGAAAAAGGAGTCATACTGTACTAAGAACAAAGAATCTATACTTCTATTAGCCTAAATAAATCAAGGGTTATAATGAAGAACATAAGCCAAGAAAGTTCCATAAATGGCAAACATTAACTCATAATCTCATAAGCCAAACAAGTTCTATAAATGGCAAACATTAACTCAAAATCTATCCACTGTCACTAAAATGCAGCTCTTCTTAAACTTGGCAGAAAAAAGTTTATAACAAAATTTCTCACAATCACATTCTTGGAATTCACTCATTAATGATTTTTAATGTTCACTTACTATGGTGGTTTATATCCTAAAGGATGAGCAGTAACAGGTTTAAAAGATTTTATACGATTATGTTGGGAGCAGGAATAACATCGCATTTTTCTGTTAGCACATTGTCCTTGATGGTCTTTTTCAGAGTTTGTCTACAAAAAACACAATGCAATTTCTGAATAGAAACTGTATTATTTAGCACACATATAAGTAAATGCTTTTTAAATATTTGACCTGTTTCACTGAAGTAAAACACAAGGAATTTTACAATACTTTTACAGTCAAACTGTGTTAAAATGAACACCAAGAGGAACAGAAAATCTATTTGTATTATCCATAAAGGATGGGGGAGGGGGGGGTCTATCTCTGGATACCATATATACATTTTGCTATTACGTTATTAATTTATTATTGTACCTTATTATATTTTATCAGTAATATTTTATCATAGCATACACATTTTACAACAAAAACAACAATATATATACATACCTTCAACATGAATATTATATCTCGTAGATGGATTTGAAAAATACTTGTTTTACTAAATGTACACATTGTGGTTTAGTAAATGTTTATTTGTACTGGATTACAGACTGATGCCAAGAAAACATTTTAAATAGTAATAGTACGCTTAAAGAATTCAGTAATTGCAGATTGTTTTCGCTTTCTGTCAGCACAATGTCGCCAAAAATTATCAAGTTTGTTCCCAGTTTTAGAGAAGTCCCAGAATCTGCCACATGCATCACAAAATGATGCACAGTTTGCAACGCAATAAAACCTTCATCACACTAACAGGATATTTTCATCTGAACAGGGTTCGTACACATTTCTTTACATGAAATTTAAGGACTTTTAAGGACCAGAAAAGAAAAAAAATTAAGGACTTATTAGCAAACAGGAATCGAACAAATCAGATATAAGCTATGAAAATGACTTTATATTTATAATAACTTTTTAATAATAAAATAAAAGTTAGGGTGTGTTATATAATTAAACAATCTCAGAATTAATAATTATGACACAAGAAGAATTGAGAATGAAAAACGGTTTCCTAAAATCAATCAAGCAGTTAGCTTTAAACAAGACAATATAAATCGAAATAAGGTCGATAATTAAAGTTAATTTGTTTCAGATTTATATTAAAGGTCAATTCAATATATACTATTTATAATTAGAATTTAATTTGATCGACGAAATTAAATTTGTGACAGCACAATCCCAGCTGCAGAATTTAAGGTGTACCGGTTTTTAAAAAAGTTGGGCCAAATTCTGTAAAGGCGCACTGGGTACTCTTTTTTAGTTCCTCCTGTTCAAGATACGACGGTCAATCACAAATATGGCATCTTCGTCATGAAACTACGTAAAAAAAAGTTCTAAAAAATGCCACTAGATCACCAAATTGAATCTCTCTCAATCGGTGGAAAGGATCTTTGCCACAACCCGTAGGACTACAGTTTCAGAATTTCAGAAAATAGGCTAATTAAGCCCACCTCCCTGTAAAAAGCATCTAGCTGCGGTCCTAAGAGGGTATCTCCATCATCAGCATTAAGTTGGTGATAAAGAAAGCCCCAGGCATATTATAAAGAGGCACAAAATTTTAAAAGATGACTTTTTCCTTTAAATTATAGTCAACCTTTACCACAGAATTCTGGCGATCATTCCGCCCCCACATCCCTTCTTTACCTTAGCATTAAGTTGTGAAAAATAACTCACGTACCTTCCCAAACAACGAAAATAAAATGTTAGGTTATTAAATAAAATAAATTCATTGATAAAAATATCATTTTATAATAATGGATATAAGGTAATCATAAATGACCCCCTAATCAACTACCATTTTCCGTCACAAAATATTCTCTTGTTTAGGTAGCTAGCTTAACTATGAAGACCAGGTAGGACGATCTGCCCTTCTGAAAATGGCTGGGGTGAACACCAGACATATACAGAGTAGGGTAAAACTTTTCATAACGGATGTCTAATTACAAAATATACAGTGTGGCGAGGGCAAGGGAAAAGGCTACGGTACTAAGAATGCTCGAGGTACTGAAGTTGTGCTTAAGGAGCCTTGCACTTTAAATTTGGGTTTAGAAAAGGTGTCAGATGTATTGGTCATTCTTGTTCTAAAGAAATACTGAAGCAAGTTCTGGGGGGGAGGAGAGTGCTCAATGCATATTCCCTGAGGGAGTTCTCTTCTATGCATGTTCCCATTGTTTGTAAAAAAGCAAATCACAACCCGCATGCTGTGTAGTTTTATTTTCGTTTTTTTTATGTAGATATACATTGAGAAGAATGGCAGAAATAAAAATTAAAACTAAAACATACTTCAGAGAAATGTTGAAGAACAAGAGAACAAAATTAAGGACCTTTTCAGATTTTGGGCGAAAATAAGAACTTTTAAGGACCATAAGAACCTTGCTGAAGTTGCAAAGTTGTCAATGTCTTCACTGATATCTGAAAAATAGTGATTACTTTCTGACGAGGGTTTTATTGTGCAATTAATGACCTAAACTATTTTGGCATCCATGGAAACATATAAGTCATGATGCTGTTGTCCATTGAGACATATTCATCGCATGTAACAGAATAAGGAAGAACACCACAATCTCATGAATGGGATATGTCGAATTCAACCCTCTCTTCCATTATGATATCTTCCATGAAATTTTTAACAAATCCTGCCTTATTGAAACAGTTGATTGTTTTTGACGTTATTTCTCGTCATGCAGTTCTCAGTAGCATTTTACAGAACATTTGGATCTTTTAAGGATAAAGTGTGATTAGGAAGTGCTCACCATAAAATTGCAGTCTCATCTACAATTTATATATAAGCTGCGGTGGATTGCACATTTTTACCACTAGATATCACCTGCTCGGATAACTCAGTCGACGTAACTTGCGATGTCAACAGGCTGATAGAATAAATAAAGCATTCTTTTTTAGCTATAATACAAGATAACAGTACAATAATAGTTGCTATTATCCTGCAATATTCTTTTCAGTTTCCCTTGTTCTGTTGACAAAAGAATAAAAATTTGCTACCAATCTTTGTACCCATATATTTATTCAACAATGTAGATTCACCAAGAGTAAGAATCTACATTGACCTGGACGTGATTAATGAAGACGCACTAGAACCACCTTCTACAGTGACCCAGTCGTCAGTTTAATGCAACCATTAGCTACATTAGAAACATGGCGGGTGTAGATTCCTTCACCAAGCATCTCCTTCACCCTCAACCTCTCTTTCTCAATGACGACACATTGAAGTCCTTCAACAAATAGAGGATCCATCTGCAAGAAAACCTTTTATTCTTTACAATGGTCTACATCCATCCTCTACAGTAAGTCCCAGCAACAGCCAAGTCTACTTTCACCAAGCTCAAAACATGCACACCCAAAACCACATACCAACTGTGTGCACCCAAAATCACAGCGCTTTATACAACTCGTGCTTTGAATGAAAACACTCAAGCAGAGCCAAAATAAATATCCGAGTGCAAATCAAGTCACTCAATGCTGAACACAACTGTTTTCTACAACTGAAGCATAAACATCCTCGTCAAGCAATCAATGCACTGCGAGACCACAATGTGTGCACATCTTCCACCATGCCTGGTCATGCTATCTACTTACAGCAATAGATTGGTTTATCTGGTGGATCTTTCTAGTTTTCTTTTTAATGAGAATAAAAATTTATTACCAATCTGTGTATCCATATATTTACTCAAGTACATAAAACCACCCAGAATCAACGATCTACAAAGACATTGTATATTTCTTCAAAATCATAGTCAATTTGTCTTTTAGGAATTCATTTATTGTCTCTCTCTCAATGTTTACACCAGCTGCTTTACCATAAACCTTTCTGCAAATTATCCCATGCCTATCCTTGAATCCTTGTAATCCTCTAGATGAGCATTTAAAATCACTTACATTCAGAGCATCAGCAAAAAGTTTGTTTTTTTTAATTGCACCTGTAAGTGTAAGATTTTGTTCTTGGACCTCTCTGATCCACCTCAGAAGCACTATTTCAATTTTTTCATTTTTAGCAATTCTCATTCCTGATCAAGCAAGATCAAATTGATTAACTGCACAAGCAGCTTCAATTTTTTCATGAATTCTTAAAATCATCAAAGTACTCTTTGCAATCTTGAATTTTAAGGCAAATTCTGTTTCATTTAACTTTGCATAATCCACACCATTTAGAATTTCTAGCTCCCTTTCCTAAACTCGACTTCTCTGCTTTGCAATTCGTTTCTGCACTTAACCATTCAAGGAATCAAGTAGATGGATAAATAGCGAAGAAAAAAAAGACTTTACAAAGACTTTGGACTGTCTCATAATATGAATTTAGCCCTCTAATGCACTTGATCACCTCAAGACAGACTTCATTTGAATAGCATTTATGATAACAGAAAACACTTTTCAGTTCTTATAACAAGTAAATGTCAACAAGAAATGTTCGTTATGCAATTGTATATAAAGTTGTCACTCCCACATATTTAATCTGATAACTACAGTCCGTTGAAATTATCAATGAGAAGCTCTAATCTTATAAAGTGCATTTTGTTTGTATTAAGTGGAGGAAAATTTCCAAAGGCCAATGATTACCAGTTCATGGTAAACGATATTTCGTCTTGACTGTTTTCACATTAAAGGAAAAAATAACATGGGGATTCCTAAACAATTTGATGGGACTTAAAAAAACGGTTTGTATTACACATAATTCGTCTTAAGCATGTTCATATTAATTAGGTACAACTGTATTGTCAAAAATATTAAAAACACTGTAAACTTCATAGTCACAATTCTATAGAAAAATTATATATTATTGTACAATTTATTATTCGATATTTTTGTTAAAAAACAGTCTCCATGTTTTACTAAATTCACGTTAAGTGAAAAATTATACACTGCAATAAGTTAAGAGGAGAATAAAATTGAGCAAATATACTATTAACGTGTTTAAAATGAAAAATTCATTAAACATTGTCAATATACTGTGTTTAGCTTTAAAATAAAACCATTATTGTGAAACAGATAAAATTAATCTCTTTTTTATCTCTATCGTAGAAGTAATTTTATTCTGAAGATTGACACATGTTCTGTTGAAAACGTTTTGCAAATTGGAAATTCCAACTGCTGTATACATTAATGCATGCTATAACTAAAGAAAATATGCACTATCTCATCATATCGGTACTTTTGACAGAAGAAAGAGATAGATTTTACTTGTCTGAATTTTAGTAAAGGAAATTGAATTCCATTTAACAAAACACAAGTAACATCCAAAATGTCTGAGTGCAATGTATAGATTAAACATATAATACATAACTGAGTTGACCATTATTTGGCAATTGTGTTATCCCTGTGAAGGGTAATAATATCTTACATCTTCATATACGGAGAAAAATGCGTTTGTTCTTGTCCTCATTCGTCTAGTAGGTCAAGACACCGCGGGCTCAACGTGGGGACCCTGGTTCGAGCCCAGGATGAGGACGGCGCCTTTTTTTCTCCAAATATAAAAAAAGCTCTAGCTTGAGCTAAATATACGTGGGTGGCAAACATTATTGTATAATGTAACGTTTGCTTAGATACTTTCCTAATTTAAAAGAAAAATTTACATAAAAGACAGTGCTTATACAAAGAAAAACTTCTGAATTTAAGATCATTTGCATATATCAAAACAATTACGTTTCCTGACCCCCCCATAAAATTGCGAAGTACATGAACGTTAGATATAAGAAATTTCTGACACACTATGCAAAATATACAAGTTTTAAATACAAAAAATTACTTTTTTATTGCACATAAAAGTATTATAAACTATAGCATTTTAACCAGTCATATGTTAGCTTTCATCATGAGATAAACACTGCAAATATGAATATGACGTGTTGCCATTCCTCAAAAATTTTATTATGTGAGTGAGCTGGTATCCTCTGTCATTAGAGGCTCTAACTGGAGAACTGGTAATGGGAGTGATTTCAGGTAGTAGGATGGTCCAAGCATTACAATACTTATCTCCTGAAGAAAATCAGTGCATGAGTAGTTGAAATGCTGTTGAGTTTTTATTGATTAAAAATTTTATAAATAATAAAAGCTTAATTTTTTGTTTGAAATTTATATGAATGTTACTCTTAGACTGACGCCACATTCCATACGAAATTCTTATAAGGAACAAGGGCAGTAAAATAAACTTTTCCCTCTAAAATTTTACCCAAAACAATGTTTCGAAGACTTCTTAGGTTACATAAAACAGAAGGAGTAATTCAGTATGTGACTTCCCTCAACCACTGTCAACCTACCTCTCTTGGGAATCAGTATTAAAATTATAAAAGATGTTGAAAAAAAAAAACTTATAAAAGAGAAAAAGGAAAATAAAAAAATGAGAAAAAAATAAAATTAACAAGGAAACAAAATCAGAGAAGGTTAAAGGGGAATAACATTAAAGAGGCAAATTAAAGACGTAACTGAAAAAAAAGGGGTATAAAAAAAGGAAACTTATAAATTCCATTAAAAATAAACAAAGACCCTTGTTATGTGACACCCATGGAGCTTATATCAAGCAATTTTAATTATTTTTGCAATTAAAGTAAAGCACTGATTATCCAAGAATCTAATTATCTGAATTGCCCAATCATCCAAACTAGTTAACGAAACTATAACAAATGGAAAAAAATTACACATAGATTAAAGGGATGTTCATATAAATTAACCCTTAGCTTATGGGGATGAAAATCAGAAATTTGTTGTTCTGTATGGGGGAAATATCGCTTCCCCCCATACAAATCAACCTATGACACCTAAAATATAATTACATGGGGTCAGTGGGGGAGGTGTAGCTACACTTAAGTACAAATAAATGAAGTCAAATAACTTTAGTAAGCATGTATTGTACATCAGTGAAAGATAAGAAACCTACTGATAATGGAAGGTTTTTAACTTTCATACAAAGGGGTGAAGAAGAGGAAGGTAGGGACAAAGGTGCTAGTTGCATAATAGGCTTTATTTCACAACCCGTTTCGTTACCACCCGCGATGAAGACATTTGTACTACTAAACTGACCATTGACTTGGAAAGAACACCAAAGGGAGGGGGAATCCCTGGGGTAAGCTTATCCAAGCCCCGTTCTTTTGGGAGATAAATCTGCTGGGATATACTCTGTCCCACCCATAAGCTAAAGATTAAACATAATACGTATATTGAAAACAAAAAGTGTAGGTGATGAACAAGCCATCATATTCAAGTTTCATTAACTTAAATAGTTTTTAGCAAGCTAATAAATCAATCATAGGGCTTGCTCAGGAAGTCAATAGAATCCAAATGAACAGGTACCTAACCATCAATATTCTTGACGCCTGGGAAAGCTATAACACTGATCAATCACAAGTGAGTGTGACTATATCTTTATCAATAGAACTCAAATTTTTAATGCCTACTAGTATTACTGTTTTCACAGGGTGAAGGAATGTTCTGGCGAGCTGAATGGGCAAAAGAACTTTTCCTGCAAAGAAAGGTAGCAGGATTTCATCCTAAGATGGGAATGTAAAAAGCAAAAAATATTGAAAGAAAAAGTGCAAAACTTGGGAGGGGAAAATCCAACAATTTTAAACATGTCTGTGCTGTGTTTGAGTAACATAATATTCTGACAGTCCTAAATCTACATAAAATGTGAAGAACAGTACATTTTTACATCCTGTATTCAAATCTAATAATTTTTTAAATTTACAGTGTTAAAAAAACAAACGCACTTAATACTTATGTTTGCAAAATTAAAGAGATGTATTTAATATCTCAAAAACAGTTTTAAATTTTTTTAAAAATAACTGCCCAATTATTTATACTTTTGATTATCTATACTGGCTTTACTCTTGACAGGTTTAGATAAAATCAGCACTCGACCACATTATTTTATAAAAAGCATGATACATTTTAAAACTGATTATAATATACAAGCAGAAAAAGTTACATATAGCAAATAAATAATACATTGTAATTTAAAAATTTTCATAAAACTATAAATGAAAATTGTGTTTCAATCCCTTTTTCAAATAACAGATTTGGTTTTACCAAATATTAAAAAATGAGATATTTCGATTTTCAATAAATAAATTATATACATACATGTAATGCTCTTGAAATTTTATTTGCAGAATATGAGGGCATACATTGATGTGATTCTATCACTTTAGATGTTATAGAATGCTTTGAACCATTTGAGATTGGACTTAAGTTGTCAGTAGAGTGCACTGCAGTATTAGATAAATTTGAAGGTAGCTTTATGTCAAAAGCTTCCAACTTGGTTGAACAGGAAGACTAAATAATAAAAATATTAGAATAAAATAGTTGACTACTATGCTCAACTAAATTTAAGGAAGGTACATAAAAATAAACTTTATTTAATATTTACACTTTCTAGATTACATACAACTAAAGGTAGTTTTCAGTTAATATGTAATAAATGGCACTTTGCCATAAAAGAATTGCAACAAGAAAGGCAAATTTTAGACTTACTTAAAATTATACTAGGTTAGCAGTTTGAATAAATGATATGTTATAACAAGAAATAAATAAAAATAAAGTACATATTTTCAAATGTACTACTTACAATAATTTATCTTATAAATTGTATAAATAGCGTCTGCTAATAAATCATATAACACTACATATTTAAAAAGCAACCAGCAGGTAGTAAATCAAACATATTTCAATAGAGATGGAGAAAAACTACTAAGATGACATGTGATTTTCTAACACCAACAAAATGCTTTTTATTGCTTTTAAATATGACAGTGTTTAACAGCTGAAAATTAAAAAGAAAACATAGTCAAACATCATTAGCATGAATTACTGTTAACATGAACTATTTCATGAATCACAGTTAAATTACACTGTTCAACAATTTTTCACTTTTGGTTTTTTACCAAAATGAAAGTAGCTACCTTTTATAAATTTTGGGTCGCTGAAAACAAAAAAACACCCTTAAAATTCTCTCCTAGCTCAGAGTTTTGAGTAATTGCACTGTTTGTATTTTACATGTAACATTACAAGACGTTATAATTACGATACATGAAATAAAAAAAAAGAGGGGGAATAGGAATAAAATAGGCACTGTCATTCTTGATTAAGCTGCTATCGACTCTGTACCATTGCTTCTGGCCTTCGTTTCATGAACCATGTGATCGAGCGGTTAAAACCAGTTCCATCAAACAGCCTCAATCTTGTATGTGGCAGTGCATGGAGGAGCTCATATTGCGCCATTTGTTTCTGATTTTTTTTTACCGATTTGTTTAATTAGTGACTTACTGCACGAGTGACTGTACATTTTAACATTTTACATAAATTTTGTGGTCCACTGAATGTGCAGCAATGCCCCGCTCCTGTATAAATTCGGCGGACAACTTTTGCTATATATGCGCTGACATCATTTGTGGTTCAAGGAAGCAGCCATTAACTTCTACAGTGAAAAGGCATATGTACTGTACCTTGGGTGTCGTGTCAGAGACCAGAATAAATCATGGGCTACCCATGTTTGTTGTATGATTTGCTTATCCACCCTGAATGCTTGGGGAAAAAGTTTCCATGCGTTTTGGTATGACCGTCGTTTGGTGTGAACCAACAAACCATACCACCGATTGCCATTTCTGCATGGTACCATGCTTGAAGAAAGGAATTAATACGAAGATGATGATGATGATGGAAGTTGAACTTGATGTGTTAGAAAGTGTTCAAAGCACTAGTGATGTAAATCCAACATTTCAATCGACAAGTACCTCGTATAACTTACACCAAATCACACAATGTGAACTTCATTACCTGATTAGGGATTTAGAACTGCCAAAGAATAAAGTTGAACTCTTAGCATCCAGATTGCAGCAGTGGAACCTCCTGGCGGATACTGATAGAATATGTACTCTTCGCAATCGTCAAAAAGTACTGTCAACGTTTTTCAGCAGTGATGATGACAGCATTTTGCAATGATGTTGAAGGTTTGATGCTGAAATTGAACATTCCGTATAAAGCAGGTAACTGAAGACTGTTTATATGAAAAGGTAAAACATGGAGATATTTATAGGTCCCCAGATACTCAAGCTTTATCAGGACAGTTTGAATCCAGTCTCAATCCTGATGAGTTACATGCCTGGCATTGTTTCTGGAATGTTAGTACATAATTTTTGGGCAACCTTTGTGCTGAAAATTACAAAGACCTAGTGGAAGAACTTGTGTCTGCCTACCAGAAAATTGGATGCAACATATCACTAAAAATGCACTTCCTGCATTCACATATTGATGTCATCTCAGTGAATTGTGGCGCTTTCACTAACGAAAAAGGAGATCGATTTCATTAGGACATTTTTGAAATGGAACAGCATTATGAAGGAAAGTGGTCAGTTTCAATATTAGCAGATTTTTGCTAGATGATTCAGATGTTCCCCACAAGCGACAGGTAAAAAGATGACATGTATAAAAAGGAACGGATGTTAACTGTTATTCTTATTATTGTATTCCCATAGCCTTATATGTAAAATGTAAACAGTGAAATTACCCAGAAACCTGAGCCAGGAAGCAATTTTAAGCATAATTTTCACGTTCAGTGACCTGAAATCTATAAAGGACAGATATTTTCACCTATGTAAAATTTTCACTGTTTAACAGTGTTATATAGTAATACAATACTATTATTTCCAGATAACATAAACTACTTTTAACACAAAAATTTATTTTGTCACCATTAGTGTTCACATTAGACTTTCTACGTGTATGTATAGTTAAATAAGCTTGTTAACAATCGTAACTCTATGCACACCTCCTGTATTGCATGGAACACCCTATCAAACTTCATTCTCACGAATTATCAACCACCCCACCCCCAAATATAATTTTCCTTCTATTTGTCGGCTTCCAATATTTTCTGCCAATTTAAAAGATGCTGCCAGCAGACAAAGTAGTAAAATGAAATAGCGACACTCTGTGTTCACTTGGAGAATTCGCTGAATTCTCTTACTGACAAAGTATAGTTATGTCTGTCAAGAATGCACTGATATGTTCTACTCAACATCAAAAACTATGCTACACAGCATTGAAACTAATATTTAATGTACTTAATGTACATGGGTGTTACTCAGGTGCAGAGGCCAACACTGAAAATTGAGGTTCATTAATCAGGGAGGAGGGGGGGAGAATACAGTGAAGAAGATTATTAAACGCATGCCTAATTCAAAAAAAATTTTTTAAGTTTTTTCCTTCTTATTAATCCACATGTAAATTTATATTACAACAGAAGAAATGTTTCTTCACCAATAATTATTCCAAGTTCTTGCAAGTTAAAATTCATCTGAATAGATTAATGGTTTATTATTCTTAGTATGGTTCATTCTCACGGATATGTAGAAAGTTCATAAGACAGTTACAGAGCTACAACTCCATATATTCATATGTATGCATATATACAAAATTGTACTGCAACAGGGTTATGACACCCATAACCCCCTCCTGCATAAGCCATGGGTTTGTTCAAACATTAACTTTTGGTGAAAAAAAAAAAGAGTGAAAGCTAAGTTATTTTCAATTTCAATAGAAACTTTAGACTCAAAGAGAAATCAACTCATTACAATTACTAAATTTTATTAGAGCAAAACACCATCCATTTCAAAGTACAGTGTACTTTTCAGTATCAAAAAATCTACAATAGATATCTCACAACAGGAAAAGATGACAAATTAGTACATAAAGGATGTTTGTCCCACTTGAAAAGTAGGGAAACAGAAAGCTTCATTATTATTAATATGAATTAGAAACACTGGCTAAAACAAACAAAAAGATGTAAAGTAGGCTATGCAAATGAACTAGTGGATGGCACTGAGCTTCCTGGATATGAATAACAGAAAGATGACAGTGTGGTGCTTTCATAATGAGACAAAGCTCAAGGTAAGACAGACTGCCTAATTGATTGCTTCATCAGCAGTGCTAGAGAAAAACAGTGTGTATGTATGTGGGAGGTATCTACAAAACTTATTACTAAAAGGTAGGGAAGGGAGCACTCCCCTAGGAATGGAGAAAGGTAAAAGGGGTGCTCTCCTGCCCCACACATGCTCAGTTTTACTTGAGAAAACCCCCTGGGGAAGCAGGGCTAGCTGGCCAGGTGGGGGTGGCTTGTTTTGGAAGGACTTTTTATGACTTTTCTTTCCGGAAACACAGTCCACCTCTGACCTTCGGTGGGCACCTTTCCCCTAAACATCGCTGCTCACTCAACGAAGAAAGTTTATGACTGTTCATGAGGATGACGACTTTTTATCACTCCTCAGGCAGTAGCGGCATATGCAAATTCGTATGCAAACACTTAAATAACTTCTGTGCAGCAATTGCCAGTGACCAATCCGTGTACTTTTAATTATATGAGTATTCATGAATGATCGATAATTTTCAGACATCGAAATCTTTTAGCATTTGAGAAAGGGTATAACGCTCATTATGACCTGTCATAAAAAGTGCCTGCAAGCCGATTACAATATAAAGTTTTATATTTGGCATAGTATATAGCCCAGATGCACTTGCGCCATAAAACATCTAAACAAACAAACAAACCGATTACAATAACGTGCGGTGCATCTTCTGTTCTTAAAAGAAATAACATCTATGTTGCAAATGCTAGTGACCAGTTAGCAAGGGATAGTACCAGAGAAGTGTGTATTAATAGAAGTGTATTGACACTCTTAACGGTTATGCCATAATTAATTATTCGTACTTATGATAATTTAATATATAAACTTTAAAAAAATTGAAGGTTACGACTAAATTTGTCGAGACCAGAACCTCGTTTTATCAAGAGAGAATTTACTGAGCCTTGTCTAACAAAAAAAACTTACCGGGACCTCATCTTATAAAAGAATTTACTGGGCCGCGACCTTATAAAGGTTGAGAAACACCAACCTAGGGAACCAATCTCTGGACTACAGTGAGCAGTTAATAAACTTTCTTTTTTTAGGCATTGCTGGGAGATGAACCGAGAATAATGGCATGCTAGGTGAGCATATTACCACTGCACCACCACAGAGCATTTATTAATTGAACCATTTTAATATACGAAAACAATCATAAAACATTTTTATTTACAGTATATGTAACCCATACACTTACATGTGATGCTTTAGGTAGGGTAGATGAAGATAAGCATAATTGTGATTTTTTTGTTTTGCAACTTGCAGACTGTTTCAATTCTTTTGAACCTGCACTTAAATTATCACCAGTTCCATATATGTTGAAAGGCAATTTGAAATTAGAGGCTTCCAACTTGGTACAATGACAAATACACTAAATAAGTAATAAAAACAAAGCCACAAATTAAACAAAAATATTTCCTGCAATTGCAAGATACATCCTCAAAATAATATAACACAGTTTAACATTTTGCTTTCTAACTAACATATCAACTTTTTTTTTTTTTTTAAGAAGCTCTATTCAGCAAGGAATGGCTCAGTTAACAAAATATACATCAAAACACAGTAAGTTAGCATTTGCTATTTTTATTATAAGGGTGAGCAACCTAGGATGCGCATGCTAAGCATAGCATGGGGATGAATTTTTAGTGGCATACGGAGGGGTTTAAAAAAACATCTGGGCATAATTGTTCAAATTCAAAAAAGCACTTAATTTGTTTTGATTTTTTTTTTTAATTTGTGTAAAATCTATTTCTGATTTCACACCTTTTAAAGGGGAATATGGTTAGATATTTGTGGAAAAGGTGTACAAAACCATATATTTGCAGTCAGACTGACTTGACTTCTCAAACAATTCTTTCTTTTATTTCCACTCAAAACTTCATTTTTTACTTATCTCAACTTCTCCACTATCACTCACATTTGTCATAGATTTAGTGTTACAAATAATTACTATGGCCAAAAAAGTCTGCTGTAAAACTTCGTTTTTTTTTTAAGAAGCTCTATTCAGCAAGGAATGGCTCAGTTAACAAAATATACATCAAAACACAGTAGGTAAGTTAGTATTTGCTATTTTTACTGTAAGGGTGGGAAACCTATAATGTGAATGCTAAGCATACATGGGGATGAATTTTTAGTGGCATATGGAGTAATTTAAAAAAAAAATCTGCACATAAGTGTTCAAATTCAAAAACGCATTTAATTTGTTTTCAAACAAAATCTATTTCTGATTTCACACCTTTTAAAGGGGAATATGATTAGATATTTGTGGAAAAGGTGTACGAAACCATATACTTGCAATCAGACTGACTTGACTTCTTAAACAATTCTTACTTCTATTTCCACCCAAAACTTCATTTTTTACTTATCTCAACTTCTCCACTAACACTCACATTTGTCATAGATTTAGTGTTACGAATAATTACTATGGCCAAAAAAGGTCTGCTGTAAAAAAGCAAAAATTCGATATCTGTTGTTTTTGAAACCCTTCGACTAGAAAATAGGGTTTCATGCATTAAAAATGGATTTTAATTAAATTTTAATGGATCATGTTGTTTGCACTTTATACTGTCAAACTATTGTAAATTGTATGTCGAACATACAAGGAAATTTTCAGAAAATACCTTGTATGGTGCAGAATGACTGTTCTTGTAGCATAAAGTTCAGCCAACCATTTTCAAAAAACGCAATTCTTTTAATGAACTAGAAACATATCTAATGATCTACTTAAATTGCATTAATAAATAGATGGTAAAATAAACAGTCATAATTTGATGAGTGGTTTCACTAGCATGCAAAATGAATCTGAAGTATTACTTTGGCACAGTACACCAAAAAGGTTGTCAATTCCTGTTCTATCAAATGATGACTAAATTAAAAAGATGGGTCACAACATTATAGGCAGAATACTAATATAGGTATTGTACCTATGTTATGGTTCATATTTTAAATTTACTCTGTGTAGTGTTATGTTGTACTTTTAGTGTTAAATGATGATTGATAGGTGCATAGGCGTAACTTGGGGGTTAAATATAGTATAAACTGGGTGGGGGCAAAAAAAATTTGTATGGGAAAAAGCAGGATTTTGCTTTTTTTTCTAAAAAAACTGGGGGAGGCAAGTCGCCGCCCCTTGCCCCTCCAAATTATGCCTATGGGTATGTGTGCATGATCAGGCAAAGAGTTCAATACTTAAGAACCCATGTTCTGACAGCATTACTCAGCCATTTACAACATGGGTCGTAGTGCCCTCTTAGGAAACGGTATGATTACAAACTTTAAAGGAGCATTTGGATTCATTAAAGGGGATTGGTTGGAGAGTTTTAGAGTTTTTCTGTGGTGGCATAAGTGAACAGAAATACTGTAAGGGAAGTAGTTTTAAGGAAAAAAAAAAGCGACTAGAAAAGAAATGCAAGAATTTCCAGTTACACCCTAAGCTGAATTATACTTATGTACTTGTTACAACTTTGTGAGAGTGTAGTTTTGTTATTTAATACATACCGCATTTATATCCCATAATGCAAACGTCCCTGAAATTATATTTATCATAGCAAGTCTCCAGCACAATAACACAAATTGTATGTTCACTTATTAATGTTTTACTTCAGGTATGGGAATATACCTGCTTCTTTTTTGTGCTTAAACTTGTAAGATATTATTACCCTCCTCGGGGCTAACACAATTGCCAAATAATGGTCAACACACAAAGCCACCGGGACGAGTTTTTTGTGGAGAATTTTTATTATGATTAATATATTTGACACCCATGTTTAAGCTCATAATTATACATATATTATTATTAATCATAATAAAAATCCCCCACAAAAAACTTGCCATGGTGGCTTTGTGTGTTGACCATTATTTGGCAATTGTGTTAGCCTTGAGAAGGGCAGTAATTACATCCTTATATACGGAGAAAGAGCATTGTACCTGTCCTTGTTAGTTTATAGATTAAGGCACTCCAGGCTCAACAGAGGGACCCTAGTTCAACTCTATGACAGGGACGATGTCTGTTTTTCTCCTATGAGATAAAAGCTCTAGTATACGATTAAATGTGAGTGTCAAATTTATTAATCATAATTAAACTCGTTAATGAAACAATGCTGGTAAACTAAATGAGTTTCCCATTAAGTAACACTGTGTACTCGATTAGTTTCTATTGTATGGTCACACACAGTATATCGATACAGTAGGACTCTCTTATAATGAGCCCACATTTAATGAGTTTATGGATTTAGCAAGATAAAAAGGGACTTGATTTTATCATTAAAAAATAATCAATGATTAGGAAAACCTTTTTAACTGAGGGTAACATGATGAAATAGACTTTGCAGCACTCGAAATCGACGAAATTCTGAGAACTCTAATCCTTTTAAGAATATATACTAAGGATTTCACTTTTTTTTTGGAAACAATGAATTATACTGATGACTATGTATTTAATGTAATGAATAAATTTATGGCAAAAATTAAATTAACAGATACTGCATAAAATGAGTTAAACAACTACAGATCATTTTTTAAATATCTTAAAATAAAGCTATAATTTTGGGAATAATTACTAACATAAAAGTTCCTTTATATATGTGTATATTTTTTTTTCATTTAGCTTATTATAATGAAATTAAATAGTAATACATGTCATTCATTAAATTTAAAGCAAGTTCAAGCTCAACATTACTATATGCATGCACGTTGCTTATACAGACTTTATTTTCAAAATTTGGAATATTAAATTTTACCAAAACAGATTTAGCAGGCATTTTTTGTTGGTCCCAAGCTTCATGTTACGTATGTAACCTATTGTATATGTATATTCAGCAGAACTTGTGGTGAGTGTTTGAGATGCCTATCTCAAAATTATATATTTCTCTGCATTTCTATGTATATTGTATACATCAAACAGGGTGTCCCAACACCAGGGTTGCAAACATCTAGGAGGGGTAGGGTACACCTAGACGAACAATATTTGTCATAGAACCTAGGGTCGCAAACCACTCACAGCGCCAGTTCTAAAACCGTCCAGCATGCACAAATAGTGACAACCAGTGCATGAGAAGCGCAAAATGAGATGTCCTAATCATCTATGCACTTGAGCAGCTGACCTGAGTTTTATCTGGCGCTTTTCACGCACTGGTTGTAAATATTTGTGCATGCTGGACGGTTTTAGAACTAGCGCTGTGAGTGGTTTGCGACCCTAGGTTCTATGACAAATATTGTTCGTCTAAGTGTACCCTACCCCTCCTAGATGTTTATAACCCTGGTGCTGAGACACCCTGTACATAGAGATCTCTCTATTTGAATTTTTTCCCTGCTCTCATTAGATTTGAGATAGGCAGGTTCAACTGATTGCATTACAACACATTGACTATTCCTTCATTACCTTGCAAACAGGCGAGGAAGAGTGTTTTAAGGATGGGAATATTTAGGAAACATCCGGTTGCTATAACATGAACAAAGGATAATTAATAACTGCGTTAAAGGCACTATGCTGAGTTTAATAAATAAAAGGTGATCGGAGTGCTGGCAGGCGCAGGATACTTTTTTTTTTTTACTTTAAAAGCAAGAATGGTAATTTTTCATTTAAAAGGTTATATATATATATATGGCCTGCAAAAGGGTTGCTGGTATCTAACTGGAAGGAGACCCACACGCTGAACGTATGTGACGATGTGTGGAACCGGCCAGGCCAGTAACCTAGTGTCCTACCCCGCCTTCAAGTGGTGCAGGCTGAGCTTTCTATTTATGTGGCAAATTAATATTTGCTACACGGATAGAAAGGCGGAAGGGGAGGGCTAATTCACCAACCCGTCTAGCCAGCGTGGTGAAATTATGGCTAATTCCTCCATTATGTTGACACACCAGAAACCATGGCCCCTAGTCTCCAGGTGCTGGAGTGCTCCTGATCAAGGCAGCGGTCAGTGTGGCATGAAAGCAGGGGGTGCTAAGAATCACTGGAATGGCCCAGGCTGCCGTTTGTTATTGACCTTGGCTACGTTTAATGGACGATCCCTTGCTTCTGAAGCAAAACTTCAGGAATTGGAAGAGGAACTAGACAAGATCAAATGGGACATTGTAGGACTCAGTGAAATTAGAAGAAAAGGTGAAGAGTTGGTGGAACTGAAAAGCGGACATTTGTTTTATTATAGAGGAACGGAAACTGGAAGAACAAGTGGTGTTGGCTTCTTAATCAACAAAAGAATTAAAGACTACCTTCTTGAAGTCGAAAGCACGTCAGATCGAGCAGCGAGGCTCGTTGTTCAACTAACCCAGCGATACCAACTTCAGATAGTACAGGTATATGCACCAACATCAAGCCATACCGACGAAGAGGTTGAAGAATTTTATGAAGAAATCAAAGAGTTACACACCAAAGGGAAACAACATATCAAGCTCATCATGGGGGATTTCAATGCAAGAATTGGACAACAGGAACAAGGAGAGACATCGGTTGGTAAATACGGATATGGGGAAAGGAATGAACGTGGCGATCAACTCATCGAATTTGCAGAAGCTGAAAATCTTAGCATCATGAATTCATTTTTTAAGAAGAAACCGCAAAGAAAATGGACATGGAAACACCCAAATGGGGGAACTAGTGAAATTGACTATATCCTGGCAAACAAGAAATCAATTATTGAAGATTGCAGTGTACTGAACAGATTTAATACTGGAAGTGATCATCGAATGGTGAGATGTAAAATGCACTTAAATACTAAATTAGAAAGGCAGAAGCTCATTAGGAAACAAGTATGTAAGAGGGTGGATTTAAAGAAATTAAAAGAAAATACCGAGGCATTCAAGTTGGAATTAAAAAATCGCTTTTCTGCACTGGAAGGACTTATTGAAGAAGTTGACATCTCAGAAGCAAATGAAAACATTGTTAAGACAATAGTTGAAACTGCTGGGGAAATTGGTGGTGTAACCTGTAAAAAGCACAATAGCAAATTATCTGAGAAGACGAAACAGCTCATGAAAAGGCGAAGAGATATGAAGGTGGACAATCGAAATACCAGTTCCAGGATTGAGTACATAGAACTTTGTAAAACTCTGCGCAAAAGCATGAAAGAAGACATAAGAAAATTCAACTGTGAGCTAGTAAGGAAAGCCATTGAAAATAACAAGAGCCTTAGGGTTGTTAAAGGAAGTTTATCTGTTGGGAAGAAACACATCATTGCATTAAAAGGAGAGGATGGCACCGTAACAAGAAATAGGGAAGAAATACTTAGAAGAGTTGAAGAATTCTACAAAAAACTATATGAAAGTAACAGTGAATTAAACGAAGACACTGAAATAGTCGAAGGAACAGCTCCTAAAATCTTAAAAGAAGAAGTTTCATTTGCAATAAAAAATATGAAGAAAGGAAGAGCCCCTGGTGATGATGGTATTACATTAGATATCCTAAAAGAAGCTGGAGAATATGTAGAAGACATACTTGCAAAATTCTTTACCAAATGTCTTAACAGCGGTAACATACCAAACCAATGGGATTCTGCAACAGTAATTCTTTTGCATAAAAAAGGTGATAAAGAGGATTTGAAAAATTACCGACCAATTAGCTTGTTACCTGCTATTTATAAAATCT
>QLNU02015360.1:93816554-93831995 GCA_006491805.2 Dysdera silvatica | reverse complement strand
TGCTTTGGGGCTTTCCATGTAAATACCAGAGTTTGATAGGATTTTATTTATTTGTTTATTTATTTTTGCTAAAATTTACTTTTGTAAGACTGTAAAAGTGGGTTTATTATACACCGAAAAGAAATAACATCGCAATAAAAGGTAATTTCGTTTAATGTTTTTGTTGCAATTTACGAGTTCTTTTTTCAGCATTTTTACTGTCAACACAATATTTTTTTGGCGTATATTGAATGTATCAATTATCATGTTCTTATCACTGATTTTGTGGGGTAGGAAGGGGCGGCAGAAAGTAGCATGGGGGCGGCAAAGGGATAAATCCGCTCATGCTTACACACTCTTGTTGTATCGATACATGCTGTAAATTTTTGAATTCCACGAAACTAAATCCTGGCTACAATCTTAATGAACGGGTCCTGTTCATGGCCGACGTGGGGAAGCAGGGGCTACATCCCGCGGCCTGAATGAAGTCTAGGGGCCCGCGCTGGCAAGGCTCTGTGATGTGGGGGCCCCGGCTCTGCCCCCAAAATATTTTTGATACAATATTTTTGCTTTTTTTATTTAAAAAGGAAAAAATAATAATGTGGTCCCCAGAGAATTTTCCTGAGAGTTACGGTTTTTGATTATTCTTCATTAGCTTGTTTCAATTATTAAAAAATAAAATAACGGTAGCTTACGTTAGTTTCTTTTTTCAGCAGTGATTTTGTAAAATAATTAAGTAATAAGTAAGTAAAAAAAAATGCGTTCTTATTTCATACTTTTTGTTCATTATGATGTTCAACCCCCAAAAATGCGTGTGTGTACCCTGGAGGGGTCATGGGGTCCCGCGTTGTCTCTTGTGCTGCATTGGTCCCTATTAGCAATTACACGGGCTGGTGATGGTTCTAGACGGGTGCCGGGGTCACACCCCCAACTATCGGAATTTATTATCCTGCCTATGTGCACGGTTGCCGCTGTGGCGCCTTTGTACATAGGCAGGAATTTGTACCACTTCATATTTTTTTTGTCTAGAATCGTCACTGCGCAGGCTTAATTTATCTTACAAGGGGTCCGGAAAAATTTGTCCAGGGGTCCCACGAAGCCTTACACTACTGTCTCCACGAGATTTTTACCATTTTCATTTTTGGAATGAATATATGAAACAAAATGAGACGAGGGTAAGACAAATTTTCATAAAAATTATTATTTTGTGAAGTATGTGGCGCCATCTATTGAATTTTTTTGGAAATACTTGTGGAGTTTTTAATATTTTTTTCGTTTAATTTCGGGGTTGTGAAACAAATACACTAGACCAAGGGCATAAGCATAACTGGGTGGGGGCCGGGGGGGCCATCCTCTTGAAGGCTGACTGCCTAAAATTTCCAGTATTTCTTTTTTTTGTAGATAAATGTAAGCGCGTTAGTGCTAAAGCTCAGATGTCCCAAAATTTTCTAAAAATGTAAGCGTCAGTGTGTGTGATTTTAGGAGAGTTTTCTTTTTGTTTAAAATTTGAGTTAAATATTCACAAGGCTTGAAAAAAAAATGCTTTATTTTTTAATCTTGGCAGATAGGGTGAGCTTTTTACTTTAAATTATTAGGGGAGAATAAGAACTTACTTTTGAAAATGGATTTGAAAGTGAAATATCCTTTCAAAAAATGTTAAAAAATATGCATCGATTTCAGAAAAATCAATTCAGATTCATTTCAGATCCATTTAGTGTAATTTACAGTTTGGAAAACGGATGAAATTAATTTAAAAAAAAAAAATGGCTTGTGCGTACAATGGGATTCAAATCTGGAATTCGTTGGTCCGAATGCGGTTAAAGCTCGTCCGATGTTAGAGATTTTTTAAAAAGATGAATGAGAAATAAACTATTGGTTTAAGGGCGATCGTTTCTTATGCGCAAGCTGTATAAAAATGTGCTTCAATTTATGCAAGTAATTCCTCATAGAGGGGAAAATAGATCTGAAACGCGTTATTAAGAAAGCCCTCCCCCTTTTTTTTTTCAAGATTTTAATACAGTTGTCCTTCTGTTTAAAATTCGAGTTAAATGTTCACTATGTTTGAAAAAATGCTTTATTTTCTAACTTTAACTAATAAGAGAAAGCTTGTTTCCTCTAACTTATTAACAAAGAATAAGTAATTAAATCTTGAATTTCAGGTAGACTTAAAAACGGATTTTAATATGAAATACCTTTCTTAAAAATGTGAAAAAATATGCATTGCATTCAGAAAAATACGATGTAGGCTTATTTAATGCAATTTACGGCTTGGAAAACCTATAAAATTTGTAAAAAAAAAATGGTTTGTGCTTACTCGGGGAATAGAACCAGGGACCTGGTTATCAGAATGGGGTTAAAGATCGCTGTAATGTTAAAGATTTATTAAAAGGATTAATAAAAAATAAACCCTTGGCTGGCAAATGTGATTTGATTTATGCATATGGCATAAAAGACGGAGGATTGACGTGAAATATCTTACGACAGAAAAATGGATTTGAAACCTTATTACGAAGGGCACTTTTCAAGATTTGTGATAGCTGTTCTTCTGCTTAAAATTCGAGATAAATATTAACGAGGTTTCAAAATAAATACTTTATTTTTTAACCCTTATATGGGAAAATAGTAGTTTGCTGAAATTTTGTTTTCCGGCAACATATAATGTATTTTAACCGAGTGAATTGAAACATTCAAAACATGTTCTCTTTGCCTGTTAATAAAATTTGATTATGAGAATATCGACCCTGTTGCCTGTTTAGAACCGAGAGATACATGTGTGAAAAATATCTAAGTAAGTGGGAATATATTTCCGGTTACCTATTTAAGGGCTAACGTTGGCGGATGAGAACAAGCTTTTTCTTTAAATTATTGGGCGAGAATAAGGACTTTAGTCGTGAATTTTAGGTGCTCTTAAAAATTAATTTAGGAATGAAATAATACACTTTAAAAGTGTGAAAAAATATGCATCGTATTCAGGAAAATACCACCTATTTAATGTAATTTACGGCTTGTGGAAAATGGATAAAATTCGAAAAAACAAGTAGCTCGTGTGTACACGGGAAATAGAACCCGGGACCTGGTGGTCCATGTAGGGTTAAAGGTCACTGCCATTTTAGAGCTTTCTTTAAAAGATGAATAAAAAATTAAGCATTGATTCAAGGGGAATTGTTTTGGTGCAAGGCTGTATAAAATTGTGCTTTGATTTATACAAGTATCATAAAAGTCAGATGTTTAAAATGGAATTTCTCATGGGGATAATGGATTTTAAAGGTTATTAAGAAAACCATTTTTTTCATAATTTTAGGATAGTTATCCTTTCGTTTAAAATTCAAATTAAATATTCACAAGGTTTGCAAAAAATGCTTTATTTCTTATCGTTGATAGATGAGAGTTTTTTCTTTAAATTATTAGGGAAGAATAAGTACTTAAGTCGTGAATTACAGGTACTCTTAAAAATAGATTTTAAAATGAATTTTATTCTTTAAATTGGAAAAAAAAAATATATATGCATCGCCTTCAGAAAAATATTATCTAATGCAATTTGCGATTTGGAAAACGGATGAAGTTTGAAAAAAGAGATTAAGAAAGTAGCTGGTACGTACACGCGTATTTAAACCAGGGACCTGGTGTTCCAAATAGAGGATTAAAGCTCATTCAGTGCTAGAGCTTTCTTAAAAAGATGAATTAGAAATGAACTGTTGGTTTAAGGGAGATTGTTTCTGGTGTATAAAAATGTGCTTTAATTTATGCAAGTGAAATAAAAGATGAAGGTTTGAAGTGGAATTTTTTATTAGGAAAAAACGGATTTGAAAGGTTATTAAGAAAGCCCTTTTTCAAGATGTTAGTATAGTTGTCGTTCGATTTAAAACTTTAATTAAATATTCACAGGGTCTATAAAATGTTTTATTTCTTAACGTTAATTGATGAGAGATGGCATTTTTTTTTAATATATTGGGCAAGAATAAGTATTTAAGTCGTGAATTTAAGTTACTCTTAAAAATGGATTTAAAAATGAAATGCCGTTTTTGGAAATGTGAATAAATATGCATCGCATTCAGAAAAACACGATGTATTTTATGCAATTTACGGCTTGGAAAACCGATGAAATTTGGAAAAAAAAAGGTGTCTTGTGAACACATGGGGAATCGAACCTAGAAGCTGATGCTCCGAATGGCGTTAAAAATCGGTGTCATGTTAATTTCTTAAAAAGATGAATGAAAAAGTAAATATTTGTTTAAGAAAAATTTCTAATGACTTGAGTGAGAATGTCCAAACTAAAAGCACTGAGGAAACACGACACTTAGATTTGGATGCTCTTAAGAATTTGTCCATCTCGGCCTCGAATCAATTATCCAAAGAGTCAGTTGAGAGATAGCGATCCTTTTCAGCTAAATACTACGATACGTAACAACTGTCTTGAATATAGTATAAATAAAAACAAAATCTATTACTTTTATATGCAAGTAATTGTCGATAGGTGGCACACGTGAGCAAAATGAAAAGTTCGCAAGAAGTGGGTTTTGCAAATGGAAAAAATAACTGAGGCCCTTAGAAAATTGGGGGAATTCATGGCCCAAATGTGGGGCTCACGATTAGGCCATAAATTCCTGAACTGCATAAATTTGGCCATCGGAAGTTGTTTTGGGACATAGTAAGTTGCAGAGCCTTTTCCAATATAGTTCTCGGTTAGAATGGAAAATTTTCTAATTTTTGTTACATGATTAACTAATGTGGATGCAAATAATAGCATCCCTACATTTCCAGAATGGCTCATTTTTGGACATAGGTTCACTAGACCGAAGTTGTTTCTTTTGATCTCCTTCACCTATTACACATGCTTGACAATTCCCAATTACCTCCAGCGTGGTAAAACAATCGTTTTCCATACCTTTGATGACTAAATGGCAACAGTACTCAGTGCCAGAGAAGGGAATTTTTTAATTTTTTTTAATCTGCTGCATTATTAGGTCAATCACTTAAATTATGCGTCAAAAAAATTTTTTTGTTCATGTAATTGCCTACATAGCGACGATGTGGATGTAAATAATATTGTCATTCGACAGCCAAATGGGGTCCTTTACGGACGTGGGATTTCATAATATATGGCTTATTTGAATGTCCTTTAACCGCCCTTTTCAGTTTGTTTTCCATTAGTTTCTGAATCCCCCTGTATAGAAGGCTAAACTCAATAGGCTTTAACAACTTATTTCCATATAAAAAGGATCATGCTCCCACCCTAGAAAATTGTCATAGTTATGCCTATGTGCTATGATCGCTCTTTCCTTTCTGTACATATAATCAATTAATACAAATATTATTTTCTGCATACACTAGTATGTTAATGACTAAATTATAACTCTATACTACGAAAAGGGGAAAAGTTACGTGTTTCCTAGTATAGTTCAATGAAAAAATACTTAAAATTAATTCTTTGAAATTGAGGATGTTTAAACGTAGCGGGTGTATCGATTTTCTGATATCTCACTGTAGGGGAGTATCGGTACGATTTTCTGGGCATAGGGATTATCAATACGTTTTTGGGAAATGTCGATATAAAACCGATAAGCTTTTATGGGGGGCCTTGCACCCCCCCCCTCAGAAAACTGTCGTAGTTACGCCTATGATGCTCTTCCTCCAAGTAGTTTCTTCAAATTGGAGACCTTGTTACGAATCAGTCTTAAAGCACGTCGTTGACAACATTTCTTAATAATTTATAGTTAGAAATGTTTTTATAAGAAAGGCGACTGCATGATAAATTGCTAGTTCAATCAACCGTTTCAGACTTATTAATCGAACATTTATCTACTCGTTTCGAAAGATCTTTGACGTCTGAAGCAAGCGTGCATGTGATAAGTGTATTTTTAATGATCAACTAGAAAAGATAAGCCTCTGATTGATCCAAAGCAAACGTTAGCCGCTTTTGCCCGCCCAGCTCATTGGCCGATGGCGAATTAAAACCGCCACACGCCGGTGACATATGTAACCACCCAACCCACCCTTTCCATGACTGTTACGTCAGCGGATCAACAGACGTTTTTGAAAGAAGGCTGTCAAAGGGAATACCATTGGTCCGACGGAGGTATTACTCCGACCGATTCCTTCCCCCCCCCCACCCAGGTGTCGAAGAACATTCGTCGAATGCATGTCAGCATCTGTCACAAAAAATAATAATATTTGAGAGGATTACATCACCTATATTTGGCGCAGTAAGATGATTGGGAACTGCACCAAAACCAAGAAACGAATATCACACAAAATTACGTGCCGTTCCATTAATTTTGTTAGCAGTAATGTTTTGTTTTTTGTTTTTGTTTTTGTTTTTCAGAGTCTATTAAAACTTATATTGAAAATATAGAAATATGGTAACATAAAACTGTGTGTCAAATGTATGAACACTTCAGTAACGATGCATAAAATTAATATAAACGTGGCTTAGCTAACATGCGGGCATTGGGATGCCTTTCATTTTCTTCCTCCGTTTTCAATGGAAATGCTTTTGAAGATAAATTGCTAAGGACACCGGATGTGGTTTCTTGGATTGCTGCAGTAAGTAATGAAAGACAAAATCAACCCCGTACTTATTTACATACGTCTTTTTTTCTTGTGGGAATAAATAAACTGGAAGATATTTTTTCATTTCCGCTTTAAAACAAATACCACAAGAGAGCATAACAAAAAATATGAACAGAAACAAAAAAAAATATTATTTTATGCCGCTTGCATAAGCTTTACATAAGCTTGTGTACGCGAACTTATTAAACTCATTAGGATCTTATCATGTCCAGTAATTTTAAAGTGAAGGGCATAGGAATCACTGTCTCTCCTCCAATACCCTTGGAAACAAATAATAGAAGGGGGTCCTACAAAAAGAGAGAGAAAAATCGAGCTATTTTAATTATGACTGGGGAGGAGCAGAAATTTTCACAGGTGCCTGCCTGTTATCGAGTCTGGATAAATTACTAACAGAACTATAAAAGCATTTTCGAATTTACGTATTTTTACAAACGCTCAAGTTTTTGGTGTTTTAATAAATAAAATACGAGCAAATTTATTTAGACGGTAAATCGATGTTGTGAATTATTGTCGAAATGGTTTTTGCAACAGTGGAACCCTGATTCTCTCTTTCTGAAATAAATGAGCGAACTTGATTTCAGTGAAGAGAAATTTCAAATAATCCAGAAATTTAATTTTCAGTGTAAAGGTGCACAGAAACTACAAAATTTATCCAAAAATACATTTGATTACATATTACTAAACTATTAGTTCACTAAACCGACATAATGGAGCTCAAATAATGTTTTATTCGTTTCAAACAAGAAAACGGTCGTTCAGAAGAAAAACTGCTATGGTCTTAAAGCTGTGTGTCTATATTCTGCGGCTGACGAATGTTCAGAGGACTGGCAGTGCGCTAGATTTTCTTCCTTTGTTTTGAATTTATTTAGTGAGTTGCGGTGTTTTGGCAGAACAAAAGATAACCTTATTCGCCGCCTCTATTTCCATTTAAATGAGTGTTCCGGCAGACAGGGAAATCTTGTCATATTTCGATAGTTAGAAAACATTGCTGATAAATTAATAATTCAATTTACCAAAAAATACAATATTCAGGCCACGCCTTCTCAAACTTCCTGCTGTCGAAAATTTGCCGATGTTAGAAATTTTCCGCCATAGGTTTCAGCCTGTTTAGCCTTTCAGTAAATCCGCCACTGTTGGTTTCTCTTTTAAGGCTATAGTACGCTAAAAAACAAATATGAGCGTTTTTGTTGGAAATGCTGAACGAATATCTACTGAACAAAATAACGATAATAAAAGTAAGTGTAGCAGGAAATTTCGGTTAAGTGAAATTCGAATAATCGGGGTCCTATTTTATTACGCACTTCTCTGCTAAAACGCAAGCGTTAGAAAGGAAACGTATTCAAAACAATATTATTTCTTGTTAATGCAACAAATAACTTTTATAATTATTGCTATGACGAAATATGGCAATCGTATTATTTACATTGCGTAACATTAAAGGCTGGAAAGAAATTATTCAACAATAAAGCTTCAAAGCAAAGCGGAAAGGAATTTTTAAGAGATGTGGGGGAAACTGAAGTTCGTTAATAAAACGATTTTTGACAAATCTAATGGTAATTCAACTTAAATAAAGACGACCATTGTTCTTTTCATTCTCCCCTTACCGATTTTTGTTCTTTAGCAGATTTCCGATCAGGATTGTTCCTGGGTTGTTGGCCGCCCAGATGCAAACATAATATCGCCGCCCTTATTTAATGTTATTTAATTAAAATTTGATACATGTAGTGTTTACTCTTATATCTATATGTTCATTGTTTTAAACAGTTATCATACAAAAGAGAAATATTTTTTAATTTTCATTTTCCTACTGTGAAATAAAGATCTGTGATATCGTCTTTGGAACAAAGACGATATCACAGATAATATAATAATATAGTAAATTTTCTGCGGCCGCCCAAGTGCGGGGGGCACCTTCTTCATCCCCGCTACGAACGGCCCTGTTTCCGGTTTTAATTTTGTAGAGACTAAACTTTTGTATTTTTTGGGGAATCTACTCAAACAAACTGAAGAATTTTCTTTTATAAAAGAGCCAGTTTTAAATGCTCCAAAACAACAGTATTATCTATCACGTCAAATCTGATGAGTGCGAACAAACACTAATTGGTTTTTGAAGTACAACAAACAGTCTACGATTGATGGATTGCATTTTTTATGGTACAAAAAGAGCAATGGTCACTCTGTGCCAAACAAGGTGAAGTCGAACGTGCACTTTTATAAGAGACAAAATAAATCGTCTGTGTAAATGTCTATACATACTTTCTATATATCGTTGGCAGGGCAGTGTCGAGGATAATTTTTGCAAGGTTGCTAAATTTAATTTGACCATCTCTTCAGACATTAACTTCCGTTTCGCGTCGGGTCACTGGGTGTTTGCTTCTTCGTCCCCGGCCTTTATAGTAATATATAACACATATATATAATACACAAAAGTTTGCTTTACGGCGACTCGGCGGCAATCTGTTCACCCAGAGTGCCGTTAATCCGGGTTTGACTTCCAACGTTGCTAAAAAAAGCGCTTATCGTTTAACTCAGGGGTCGATATAACATTGTCAGGGGTCGATATAACATTGTCAGGGGTCGATTTCGGCTCAGGGTCGATTGGGAGTAGTATCAATTGGGAGTCTTATCAAAATTAATTGTCACTAGTTTTAGTCACCTGAATTCTTCAAGTCATTTTGTACTTAATTTGTCCGTAATTTTTAATCTTAGGGGATAGTATAATTTAAATTGAACTATTGGAATTATATGAATTGTTAAAATTATATGAATAATTAAAATTATACGAATAATTAAAATTATACGAATAATTAAAATTATATGAATAATTAAAATTATACGAATAATTAAAATTATACGAATAATTAAAATTATACGATAATTAAAATTATATAAACGAATATAATAATTATATGAATTATATTAGAATTAACTAAAGTTTTAAATTAACAACCACAGGTTAAACAATTAGACGAGACATATTCGTAACTAAATATCGATTTATTAAAAAAAAATGGAAAAAATATATACAGGGAGAGAGATTATAAAGCAACCTGCCAACTAGCTATAAAGCCTTAGTATGATTTTTTTTTTACAGATCCCATACGATTTAAATAAGCATACAAACATTTTTTAATAAGCACGATAGAACCTCCATGTGTCGAAGTCTACTATTCCATAAAAACACTTCTATACCGGGTGTCTCAGCACCGGGGCTACAAACTTCAAAGAGTATAGCATAGGCGTACGCAGAAAGTTCTCAAGGGAGGTTATAGGCTCAATGGGAGTTACAGAGCTACAACTCACGAAATAATTGCAACTGCTGAGAAACGTTAGTTGTAATCGATGTCAAATAACAACCTTGAAAAATTGTACATAGCTTTTGTTTGCTTATCATTTTTGCATTCATTTTAATTTCTGTCCCAGTTTATTTAACTAAAAATTGATAACAGTTTAAATTTTACTTCTACATTTTTTTTTTCCTTTTTTGCAATTTTATGATCATAAATTTAAAAGTCCTTTCATTTTTCATGATACAATCCCGGCTCAAGGATGGGAGACGATGGCCCACCGCCCACCCCCCTTGGATCCGTAACTGACGTAAGATTATCTTTAGTTGACGTTACGATTTTAAAGAATAAGTTTTTTTCGTAAATTATAGTTTTCCGGAAAAAAATATGCTAAATTTTTTAATTGCTAAAATTAACCTAATTATCAAAAATATTCAATGAATATTATTGGGATTTAACCTAAATATGTTAACATTGTTGAAACAAAAACAAAATTGTATTTATTTATAATTTTTTAAAGAATATTCAAGGGCAGTCAAAATAACCGCAACCGCGGTTCTAGGTATAATGAAAGTGCCGCGGTTCTGGTGTTAATGAACCGCGATTTCGGATCATGCATTATGCTAGCCATAGGCGTAGAGTTATATGGGCCCGTGGGGCCTGAGACCCTCCAAATAATTTGAAATAAATTGCAATTTTACACATATTGTAATGTATAAATGTATATAATAACTGCTTACCCCACACAAACAGACATTATTTATGAAAACTACGCCTATGATGCTAGCACCTTGTGTTTAATTTGCAATCTGTTAAAACGTAGATGTATTTTTTAAGTGAAATGAATTCTGTTATCCCATTACTAATTCCATATTAAATTCAGCATTAGCTAAATAAAGCACAGAACCTTCGGTAGTCACTGAAGAATTTATGAAACGCAAAGAAATTTTCTCTGTAGTTGAAAACTTGATTTTTAAAGACATTATAAAAGAAGAAATTAGTTTGGATTTTGAAGTTGGATTTGAAGTCTTAATATCACTGATTGCTATGGAAATGAAATTATTTTGGGGCAAGATATTGCAGTGAACAATTATACTGATACGGAATACAAAGAAAGTTCAAATGAGGCTAAACAAAAAAAAATCAATTGCCATCGAAATGATGAACAATATTGTTAAATTTTACGACTTATGCAAAAAAACTCTCGGACCTAAACCCCATAATTAACGATAAAAATTTCATACCAAGATTTAGAAAATATTTATCTAGCAATGGTACAAATAAAATGAAATATAATACGATCAAGCAATTTTTATTAAAAAAATCGTACGTGCAAAAGAAAGATGTCTGCTACTTCATGATTTCGATATAAGAAGGTGGGCCATTAAATTTTTTTTGTCTAGTTAATTTTTTTTCTTCAAGAAAAGTTAAAACTTACTTGAAATTGCCATGAATCCGAAATTTTGCTGTAATAATTGTCTAAAAAACAGGTCTTTCTTATCTGGAGATGACCCGTTTTCAAAATGAACATAGGTTTTTCAAGATAAACTATAATACTTTTTAATGAATAATGTTTATTTTTACAAATTAAATGTTTAAGACATTTGCATAAACAAAACGTCAACATAAACAGGAAAAAGAGGAATTTGAAATATGACAAACAAACAAATAATAAATTAAGTTTCTTCAGCAGTTTCTCCAGTAGACGTGGTGGGCCAGTTGTAAATCGCCTGATAAAAATTCTGATGAAGATCTGGGATGTATTGATGTAATTTTTTTATATCCATAATTTTCTTTTCGTTTATTGGAATTTTTCCTTGGTAGGCGGGATTGCTTGCTGGGTCTGAGATGAATACTTACGTATCTATAGATAATTTTTTTAATAGGCAAAACTGTTCTTTTATAGTGGTGTCAATGAATAGTTTGGATCTAACCACTCCAGGTTCTTGACTGGTGAAAACAAACTCATAGAAGTTATTTACAGCAAAATAAGATTTTTGCTCCTTGGGAACCGCTTTTCCGTAACTTCTACTAGAGAGGGCTTTCTTTTTAAAATAGGCTACCCACCAATTTTTAAAATTATCAAGATCCTGATGTTCCACAGGTTTTACTTTGAACTTCTTATTATTTGAGGAGGATACAATGTGATCTTCGTATTTTTGAGGTGCATAAATCCGGTCCTGACGGCGAATTTTCCTTTTAACCGTTGCAAAATCTGGGTCACAATCGTTAAAGGAATGCCCACGTTGAGGGGAAATAAATTGAAACTTGTTCAAACCTTCCAATTAATATCACGCAAGTAAAAAGCGTATCACTGTACCATTGCGGTTTCGCCCGGGGCAACCATCACAGAAAAGATGAAGCTGTTTCACATCATTTGGAATGTGTTCCATGCTAAAATCATTCAAAAAAGAGCAGACTTCATCAGGGACCTTGTGGAATTTCCCTTCTTGGTATGAATAAAATGTAGCTATTTCGGTCGTCAAATTATGTATACAAAACTCGCTGACCCAAAGCTGATGGTAATAAAGTATTTATTGTACTGGCAAACAAGGAAGTGGGAAATTCTGCATATAATCAAAACATAATGCGGCTACTTTATCTTATCCTTACATAACAACCTTATTGACTCAAATTTTTTGAAAAATTTTGAAGCTCTTCGTTTGTGAACTGTTCTGCTATTGCCGCTCTTTTGTCATTTTCATTAAGATGACGATCTTTTACTTTGTTTGGTACTGAACTCTTCGCATTTAGAGCATACATCGATTTGTGGTCGGCCGAAAGATAAATTAAAATTTTCATGAAAATACTTTAGAAAAAATTTGTATTTCACAATGTTCAAGCAGTCAGGATGTTGTTTTATAAATCCCTCATACATAATCTTCATAGTTAGCTCCGCGGGCAGATATTTTTTTAATGTCGAAGCGTAATGGACTTGTTTGACTGGAATGCCATCGATGAATTCGTGAATTTTTTGACAATTTTCTCCTGACATCATACCTGAATGAGAGCCGACCGATTTTCCACTCTTGTCTAAAGGAGTGAGATTTTGATTCTTCAAAGAGCAAAGACGTCCAACTGTTTTTTAGTGACTCCAAAAAAGACTGAAACGCGACGTGACATACAATACGATTGTTAAATTCAATGTGATATACAAACACGCTTGATTAGATTCTCCGTGCCTTAGACTTACTTTTTATCTGAAAATCTGTTTCGGACACTCGCTTCTTACAATCCTTTGGTTGGTGTACGTCGATCAGTTCTTGAAAGAAAATGTCTTGTTCGTCTTTGATCGTAAATGTATTCATTTTTTCGATCATTGCCTGTTTCATTTGTGCAAACACAGTCGAGAAACACTTGCGGGGGCACCTAAAAAGAAAAACACTCGTTATGGGTGAGCAGAAAATAATATGAGATGCTAATTTAATGGATTTTCGATACCAATATAATAGATAAGAAATTACGAATTTATTCCTACTTACTTGCAGTCGTCTGCAGCTTTTCGGGCTGAACTTCTTTTCCAGCATAATTTACATGTGCTCGCCCATGCAATTTGTCCTCACGAATCGCAATCTGTTTGTATTTATGGCTATTGATCACACCTTTATTGCGTTTTTTCGCTGGGGCGCAAGATGTATTGGATAAACTTCCACTGTCTGACATGATTATATCAATAAATCGCACTAAATCACCTAAAACAAACTATACAAAAACAGCTCATTAGCTTGTAGGCTCCCACAATAGAAACAATATGTTCACTTCGCAGGCTTTCTTAACTGTTGCCACTTAGAAACGCAAGGGAAGCAAAATTAATGATTTCAATTTCTAAAATTGGCAAAATGCCAAATTGTTCCTTTTATTACATGTTTTCCAAATATACATGATTTCATCTTCCATACTTGGCGAAATATTTTGTATAATTATATTTTCAATTTTTATATTTGGCAACAGTTTTTTTGTTATCCGAATTCTAAAAAAACGAGTCTTCAACTTACCGTTGCAGTGTGCATACATCATTGACAGAGGCTCTTCCAAATAGGCGTACTTATTTACCCCAATGTTGTATTTTAAATAATTTATATTTTGGCGTGTATTTATGAATTAAATTAAACATTTAAAGTATTAATAAATATTATTTTAAATCGATGGTGCTGCTGCAATTCTTCCATGATTATTTCTTCAAGCTGACAACACGTGGGAGAAAATTAAACTAACGATCCTTTGCACATAAACAAAGGGTTTCTTTCAACCACTCAATCTGATGTAAACATGCACAGTATCATCAATGTAGAGTTTTCAAAATTATTGGGGGACCCAAGCACATTTTATGTACGTTTATACATTACAGTATATGTAAAATCGCAATTTATTTCAAATTATTGGGGGGAGGGGCTTGGGCCCCACGGGTCCATATAACTCTACGTCTATGAACAGTATTGCGCAATCCCATTTGAGGAGAGGTGATGACATCCATTGTGAAAAGGGGTCATCTCCCAAAGATAACTCCTTTTCAAAATGAACGCTGGTAGTGGCCTTAGATTGAATTGCCTTAGAAAAATAAATTTGACCCGTTTTCACATAGAATCGAAGTATAGAAGTTATAGGGATGCTAAACTGCCAAAAACTGATCTTGAAAAAAATGGAGTTGACCCCTTTTCAAAATGACCGATTCGATTAATAGACACTCCCCAATTTTCTAATAATTAATCGATCAATCCTAATTTTCTAATAATTAGTTGATCAATGTTAATTTTCTGATAATTAATTTATCAAGACTAATTTTCTAATAATTAATCAATCAATCCTAATTTTCTAATAATTAATTGATCAATGCGAATTTTCTAATAATCAATTTATCAATACTAATATTTTAATAATTAATTGATCAACCACTAATTAATACTTGATTATAAAAAGAACTAATTAACCAATTAATAATTACTTAAATTATCACCCATCATTAATCAGCTGGGCACTAATCCAATAATCTTTATGAGAAAATCTAGGATCGTTATATTATAGAAACCCATTAATTTGAACAGACAGACAGACAAAACAAAAATAATAGCGATCCTTTTTCACGTAATTTTTCTACGTGCGTATTTTTGTGTGTACGCAATGTTCCATGTGCGTATTTTCTTTGTACGTATTTTTCCCTATGCGCTGTTTTCTGTGTGCGCATTATTCCGTGTGCGCTTTTTTCCATGTGCGCTTCTTTCTTGTGCGCATTTATGACCGTGCAGATTTTGCTATGCGCAATTTTCGTATGCGCTTTTTTCCTTTGCGGTGCTTCATTTTTCTGTCGTTGTGCCGCTTTCTTCTTTCTTTGAGCCTACCTCCATGGTATTTTCAAAGGAGCGCAAGATGCTAATTATACTAGACGCTAACAGCTGAGTAAACAGACCAACAAGGCAATCCTTTTGCGCTTGTGCGTGGACTCGTAAGCACGTCGCCTCTTAGGTACTAGTAATGCCAAAACACGCTGTAAAATAGCTAGATCTTCTAGCATATAGCCGTTAGATAGCGGAAGGGGAGGAGCTCCTCTCGCGTTTCTGCGCTTGTGCATGGACTTCGTCGTGGTTTTAGTTCTCTAAGTTTGAATTTT
>QLNU02015360.1:93803357-93813694 GCA_006491805.2 Dysdera silvatica | reverse complement strand
CTGCAGACGACTGAGAGAGCGGAATTTACGCTCGCGCCGACCGTTACGCCGCTTACCTCTCACGCCTTTACACCGTCAAGTCCGATTACAGTGGTGCCGGGCTCGATCAACTTGGAACTGCGCTGACTGGGGACGTATAGTCTTTAGTGACGAGTCCCGTTTCCAACTGTGTCCTGACGACAACCGCAGACGTGTCTGGAGACGTCCAGGGCAGCGTGGGGATCCTGCCCTTACTATCGCACGCCACACATGCCCACAACAGGGCGTTATGGTCTGGGGTGCCATCTCCTTTGATAGCCGGACCCCTTTGGTGGTCATTTCTGGCACACTTACAGCACAGCGGTACGTAGACGACATTCTACGACCGGTTGTGTTACCGTTCCTTTTGCGACACCCTGGACTTACGTTTCAACAAGACAATGCCCGGCCGCACACGGCACGTGTTGCTATGAATTGTCTTCAAGCTTGCCCAACACTTCCTTGGCAAGCTAGGTCTCCTGATCTCTCTCCCATAGAGCACATTTGGGACGCTATGGGAAGGCGATTGCAACCATCCCGGAATGTTGACGATTTAGCCCGACAGTTGGAGACAATTTGGCAAGAAATTCCGCAGGACACCATCCGGGATCTTTATCAGTCTATGCCACGCCGGGTGACAGCTTGCATCCAGGCCAGAGGTGGACCAACGCCTTATTGACTTCCTCCCTTTGTAACGGTCAAACTCTGCAATAAATCATTCAATTGTTCTGAAATTTTAATCGTTTCTTTTTCTATGTATGTTCTTCACATCCACCAATTTTTATCGCAATCGGACAACTCCTTCTTGGTGCGTCGATTTATTTTGTTATAGAGTGTATAATGCATTTATTTATATACGTCTTATCACATGGCATGCATCCGTAATGCCTGCACATCAATCAGCATCTACAGTATCATATAGGATGCAGAAACCAGCATGCAGCTACTAGTACAGTACGCTTGCATCTTTAAGAATTGTTACGTTGGCCCCTAAAAGTATCTCATAGAACTAGTGTTAATTCCAATTGACGAATTTTCGATTTTATGGACTCTTTGACTTTTTTTATCTTTACGAGCTTGTAAACTCGAGAGTCCACTGCATTTAAAGAAGATCTAATGCACGCTTAACTTTAACTTTAAATCTTTCATTTGTTATCAACGTTTACACACTCCCCTCCCTGGGCCACACATACATGCATATATTTGAAATGAGACCTATACATTCATATTTTAAAAACGCTTTTTCTATCAATTAATGATCTAATGAATATCTTATAAGTATAATTATCATTTAAAAATGCACGTACTTAACAATTCCGACTTACAGGCTGGTTTAGCAGCAGAATTTTGGGGTGAGTCCTGAAATATCTGTATGATTTATTTCGATATTTCGTAACAAAATAATTAATATTTTCAAAACATTTTGTCTCATTATTCTCATTAAAAAGTCGCATTAAAGTGAAATACTTTCCGCTGAATTCCTGTGCAAATCAATATTTGCGTGGTTTACAGCAATATTCTTTAATTTCGTTCAACGTGAGTGTGTACGTGTATTCATACAACACTTCCATGTTAAATGTACTCCATAAAAACGTTGCATGCTCTTAGGCAGTGCTCAAAATAGACCAGTAGGCACAGGAACGACATTTCGGTCGATACAAATATAATCCCGTAAATCCATATAAATATTGCTGTTGTTGTTAGTATTCTGAATATTTTCAAATTCGGTCACTGTCCTAAAATTCACAACTTCGTAGGTTTTAAATGAAAAATATACAAAAAATATAATTAATAATAATAATAATAATAATATTCCAAAAAGTATTTAATATAAATTCAATAGTTATCTTAATAACACTCAATGGAGGAAGTAGTGATGGAAAAAATATTTATTTGATGCCCGTTTTAAAGACCTTGGGAACCGAAAAGTTTTTTTAGAACACGGGAGAAAATAGTTTTTTTAGAACACTTGCGACAAAAATTTTTTTTAGAACACTTGTGGCAAAAAGTTTTTCAGTTAAGTTGTGACAAAAAGTCTTTACATCGGCCATAACCGAATTAGTTATCAAAACGCTCGTTATAACCGAATTCGTGATCAACGCGCTCGTTATAACCGAACTCATATCCATCATGCTCGTTAAAACCGATATGAGTTCGGTAAATGTGAGCATAGCGGATTTGAATTCAGTTTCAACGAGCATGATGAATATGAGTTCGGTTATAACGAGAACTTTGGATATGAGTTCGGTTATAAAGAGAAATTTGGATATGAGTTCGGTTATAACGAGCATGATGGATATTTTTATAGAATACATATAACAAAAAGCTTTTTTAGAACATTTGCAGTAAAGGGTTTTTCGAAAACGTGCGAAAAAAAATGTTTTAGAACACTTTCATCAAAAATTTTTTAGAACACGTACGACCAAAGATTTTTATTAGAACACTGGTGGAAAAAGTTTTTTAGAACATGTGCGAAAAAAAGTTTTTTTAGAACACTAGCGACAAAAACTTCCTTTAGAACACTAGCGACAAAAACTTCCTTTAGAACACTTGAGACAAAAAGTTTTTTAGAACACGTGAGAAAATAGTTTTTTTTGGAACACTTGCGACAAAAAGTTTTTTTAGAACATTTGTGAGAAAAAGTTTTTTAATAGAGTTGCGAAAGAAGTTTTTACATCAGTCAAATTTTTTCAGAAATAGCGCAATTTTTGGCAAAATCTTTTAAGCCTGAAATGCTTCATTTTGGTCCGAAAAACGTTTTTGTATCGATCATATTTTTTGGAAATTTCTAAATATTTCGAAAAATTGACTAGGTGTAAAACACTCCATTTCGGTCAGAAAACGTTTTTACGTCGATAAAATATTTTCGGGGATTTCGAAATTTTTGAAAATTTTTTATTTGGAAAATATTGACTAGGTCTAAAGCGCTAAATTTAGAACCTAAGAACGTCTTTCCAGCGATCAAATTTTTTCAGAAACTTCGAAATATTTGGCAAAATTGACTAGGTCTAAAACGCTTCATTACGGTCCGAAATACATCGATCAAATTTTTTGGGATATTTCGAAACTTTTGTAAAAAATCGATTTCAGACTAACTGAGCTTGCTCGTTATAACCAAACTCATATCCATCATGCTCGTTATAATAGAACTCGTGTTCAACACGCTTGTTACAAACGAACTCACATCCCTCAAGTCGAGACGTCATGAACTGCTGTTTGAAGCCTGTTGTTTGAGATGCCTTGATCCAGTTCGGCGTCTATTTATTAGATACCCCTGCTAGCATCTTTTGGTTACACTTTCCATTCCACTTGGAATTCCAGTCACTTTCTTAATTTCTCTTTGAGAAAAATTCTATTTTTCTAATTTAATAATAATTTTTTTCACCTAAACTAAGCTCTCGCGTTTTCGCCATTTTCAAGTTCGATTTTATGACTTTTGTCACTCTAGACGAGATTCTTTTATTGGCTTTGTATAAACATCGTCTAACGTCAAACTTATGACTGCAATTTGCATATACAGTAGTATACGGGAAAATATAGCAAAGGAATAAGGCAGGTGGCCGAATATATACTTTTATATACCGAATAGATACTTTTGTATGGTTTATTTAGTGCATTGTGTTGTTTAAAGTTGCTATTTTCGAATTTTTTGTTATTATTATTTTTGCATATAGTGTTAGAGAACGAACATAAAATCTCATATAAAAAGATTTTTTATTATTGATTAGATTTAGTACTTTTAAGCATATAAAGTCATGAAAAATGTTAGGTGGCCGAATACTTTTGTATATTAATATTTAATTTGAACACTGTGACTTAGTTTTGCAGGATTACTTGATCTTCATACCTGAATTATTGCTCAAATTACTGTATTTTCGTTCGACATAAAGCTTATTGATACCTAAAGTCGTTGCAAATACTTTATACTGTTTACTTACTTTATGCGTCTATAGCGCGTTAGGTAATTTGGGATGCGATCGATGGATTAACGAGGCCTCCAAATAAATTACGTTTACACGTAAGTCTTAACAACGGGATGGGTACTATTTATTATCATTCTTTTTTTTTTTTTTATTCTCTGCAGTTATTTCGAAATTCAAAAATAAATTAATCCAAACGTGTCACAATTCGAAGACATACTTTAATGACAGTATGGAAACTATTCCCTAAAAAAATTCTCTCCTTTTCAATCACATGCCGACCTTATTGACAATTTTTTCTCCCTTTTCACGTTAACTGTCATACTCCCTTCCCATTTATAAACCATAAATTAAACTTCGTTTTTTGTTGTAGAGAAATAATATTTTGTAGAGATTCCCTACTTTCTTTTAGACATAGAAATTTTACACTATTTGGAATTGCTACTAGTAAAGTTATTTTTTTATTTATTTTTTAATATAACAAATATTTGAATTTTCGTATAAAGTTTAGAAAAATTAATACAACTGGTGAACTATTGCTCAAGGCCCCAATATCGCGAGGCCCTAGGAGGTCGCCTGACTCGCCTTACTCCTAAGGCCATCTTTGGGCATGAACATGTGGCAAGTGGGGCCGTTCCCCTTCTGGCCCTGGCTTGGCTACAAGCATGAGGGCCAGCCCCTCCAGAGGCTGGCTGGCCCCACGAAAATTGCAGTAGTTCTTTCTTTCTTTTTCTTTAATATTGTAGATAAATATAAAGGCACGTTATTGCTAAAACTCAGCTGTCCCGCCAAATTTTCTACAAAAATGTGAGTGTCAGTTGTGTGTGTGATTTTAGAGTTTTCTTTCTGTTTAAAATTCGAGTTAAATATTCACAAGGCTTGAAAAAAAAATGCCTTATTTTTTAACCTTGGCAGATAAGGGGGAGCTTTTTTCTTTAAATGATTATGCGGGAATAGGTACTTGTGTCATGAATTTCAGTTACTTTTGAAAATGGATTTAAAAATTAAATATTCTTTTTAAAAATGTGAAAAAATGTTCATCGTTTTCAGAAAAATAAGACTCATTTTATGTAATTTACGGTTTGGAAAGCGGTTTGTTTGTTTTTTGGTTTTACGGCTCAAAGACTACAGTGGTCATGCTGCGCCGGGACCTACTGTTTTCCGAGGAATCCGAACCTCTTAAGGCCTAGGGAACCAAACCCCGGACTACAGTGAGCAGTGCGATCTTTATGAGATCTCTGAGTAAGCGTTCTTTTTGCACTGCTGGGAGTCGAACCCGGATTAGCCGCGCAATAGGAGAACGCGTTACCACACTGCGCCACCGCAGGGCGGTTTGGAAAGCGGATGAAATTAATTTTAAAAAATGGCTTGTGCGTACAATAGGATTCACATCCGGAATTTGTTGGTCCGAATGGGATTAAAGCTCGTCCAATGCTAGAGATTTCCTAAGTCGTTGGATGAGAAATGAACTATTGGTTTAAGAGCGATCGTTTCTTGTGCTCAAGCTGTATAAAATGTGCTTCAATTTATTCACGTAACCTAAAAGGTAGAAGTTTGAAGTGGAATTCCTTATAGAGAGAAAATAGATTTGAAACGTTATTAAGAAAACCCTATTTTCAAGATTTCAATATAGTTATCCTTCTGTTTAAAATTCCAGTTAAACATTCACCATGTTTGAAAAGAATGCTTTACTTTTTAACGTTGACTAATGAGAAAAAGCTTTTTCCCTCTAACTTATTAACGAAAAATAAAATAATTAAGTCTTGAATTTCAGGTAACCTTAAAAACGGATTTTAGAATGAAATACCTTTCTTAAAAATATGAAAAAATATGCATGTCATTCAGAAAAATACGATGTATTTCATTCAATTTACGGCTTGGAAAACCGATGAAATTTGTAAAAAAAAAAAAAATACATTACCAGGGAATAGAAACAGAGTGGAGTGGTCCGAATAGGGTTAAAGATCGCTGTAATACTAGAGATGTATTAAAAGGATAAATGAAAAATGAACCCGTGGCTTAATGGAGATTGTTTTAGCGAGTGCAAAGGCTGTATGGAGACTGGCAATTTAATTTATGCATATGAAAGATGGAGGATTGACGTGGAATATCTTACGACGGAAAAATGGTTGAAATGTTAAGAAATGCCCTTTTCAAGATTTAGGATAGTTGTTGTTCTGCTTAAAATTCAGGAATGAAATATTAACAAAGATTTCAAAATAAATAGCAATTTTTAACCCTTATATGGACAAACAGTAGTTTGCTGAAATTTTGTTTTCAGGCAACATATAGTGTACTTTAAACACGGGAATTGAAACATTTGTTAAAAATATGTTCCCTTTGCCTGTTAATAAAAATTAGATTATGGGAAGATCATCTCCGTTGCCTGTTTAGAACCGACAGATACATGTGTGAATAATATCTAATTGGGAATATATTTCACGTTACCTTTTTAAGGGTTAACAATGGCAAATGAAAGTAAGCTTTTTCTTTAAATTCTTGGGCGGGAATAAGGACTTACGAAAGAATCATGAATTTCAGGTACTCTTAAAAATCGATTTCGAAATGAAATATCCACCTTAAAAGTGTGAAAAAATATGCATCGTATTCAGAAAGATACGATCTATTTAATGCAATTTACGGCTTGGAAAATGGATAAAATTTGAAAAAACAAGTGGTTCGTGCGTATATGGGAAATAGAACCCTTAACCTGGTGATCTATGTGGGGTTAAAGGTCGCTGCAATGCTAGAAATTTCTTAAAAAGATGAATAAGAAATGAAATATTGGTTCAGGAGGGGATTATTTTGGTGCAAGCCTGTATAAAATTGTGCTTTGATTTATGCAAGTGACATAAAAAGCAGATATTTAAAGTGAAATTTCTTAGGAGGGAAATTGAATTTTAAAAATTATTAAGAAAGCCATTTTTTCATAATTTTAAGATAGTTGTCCTTCTGTTTAAAATTCGAGTTAAATATTCACAAGCTTTGCAAAAAATACTTCATTTCTTATTGTTCATAGATGAGAGAGAGAGAGCTTTTTTCTTTAAATTATTAGGGGAGAATAAGTACGTAAGAGTCGTAAATTACAGATACTCTTAAAAATGGATTTAAAAATGAATTTTATCCTTTAAAATGCGAAAAAATATGCATCGCCCCCAGAAAAATATTATCTATCGAATGCAATTTGCGATTTGGAAAGCGGATGAAGTTTGAAAAAAAAAATAAAAAAGTGGGTGGTGTGTACACGGGTATTCAAACCCGAACAGGGTTTCGAATGGAGTTAAAGCTCGTTCAATGCTATAGATTTCTTAAAAAGATGAATGAGAAATGAACTATTGGTTTAAAGGTGATTGTTTCTGACGTGTAGGCTGTATAAAAAATGTGCCTTAATTTACGCAAGTGAAATAAAAGATAGAGGTTTGAAGTGAAATTTCTTAGGAGGGGAAAAACAGATTTGAAAGGTTATTAAAAAAGCCCTTTTTCAAAATTTTAGTATAGTTGTCCTTCTGTTAAAAACTCTATTTAAATATTCACAAGGTTTATAAAAAAATGCTTTAGTTCTTAAAGTTAATCAATGAGAGAGAGAATTTTTCTTGGAATTATTAGGGGAGAATAAGTACTTAAGTCGTGAATTTCAGTTACTCTTAAAAATGTGAACAAATATGCATCGCATTCAGAAAAATACGATCTACTTAATGCAATTTACGGCTTGGAAAACCGGTGAAATTTGAAAAAAAGAAGGTGTCTTGCGCGTACACGGGGAATCGAACCCGGGACCTGGTGGTCCGAATGGGGTTAAAGATCGGTGTCATGCTAGAGAGTTCTTAAAAAGGTGAATTATAAATCAAAGATTGGTTCAAGGGAGATTGTTAATGGCTTGAGTGATGATGTCCAAACTAAAGACACTGAAGGAACATGACTCCAAGATTTAGGTACTCTTAAGAATGATCCATCTCGGCCTTGAGTCAATTATCCAAAGTATGAGTTTGGAGATAGCGATCCTTTCCAGCTAAATATTATGATACACATACAACTTGCTTAAATATAACATAAATGAAGACACAATCTATTGCGTTATATGCAGGCAATTCTAGATAGGAGGCATACGTGAGCAAAATGAAAATTTGTAAACAGTGGATTTTGCAAATGGACAAAAATGAGGCCCTTAGAAAATTGGGTAATTCATGGCCCAAATGTGGGGGTTCTCGTTTAGGCCACAAATTCCTGAATTGCCTAAATTTGTCCATATGAAGTTGTTTTGGGACATAGTGAGTGGTAGGACCTTTTCCAATATGGTTTTAGGCTAAAACGGCAAATTTTCCAAATTTTGTTACATGATTAACTAATGTGGATGCAAATAATAACATCCCTGTAGTTCCAGAACGGCTCGTTTTCGGACATTGGTTCACTCTGCCAAAGTTGTTTCTTTTGATCTCCTTCACCTATCACACATGCTTAACAATTCCCAATTGCCTCCATATAGTAAACCAATTGTTTTCCACACCTTTGATGACTAAATGGCAACACTACTCAGGGGGAAGGGAATTTCCGATTTTTTTTTAATCTCTGCTGTATCATTAGATCAAACACTTAAATTACGTGTCGAAAAAAAAAAATTCATGTAATTGCCTACTTTGCAACGATGTGTGTGGATGTAAATAATACTTTCACTCTACAGCCAAATCGGGTCCTTTGCGGACATGAGGATTTCACCAAATATGGCATATTTTATGTCCTTTACCACCCCTTTCAGTTTATTCCATTAGTTCCGAATCTCCCCTGTATAGGAGGCTAAAACTCAATAGGCTTTTACAACTTATTTTCATATAAAAAGAATCATGCTCCCCACCCCAGAAAATTGTCATAATTATACCTATGTGCCTATGACCGTTCTTTCCTTTCTGAACATTTAATCAATTAATACAAATATTATTTTCTGCCATACGCTAGTAGGTTAATGAATAAATCATAACTCTCTACTACAAAAAGGGAAAAGTTGCATGCTTCGTAGTTAGTTCAAATGAAGCATTTAAAATTGATTCAAAATTAGGAATGTTTAACGCACTGGTACCGATATTCTATTGGTATTAGCATAGCAGTCATCGGTAATTGCCGAAGGGATTACCGTTTTTGGAAATGCCGATTATGAAACCGATAAGCTTTATGGGGCCTGAATTCCCCTCAGAAAACTGTCGTAGTTACGCCTATGATGCTCTTCCTCCAAGTAGTTTCTTCAAATTGGAGACCTTGTTACGAATCAGTCTTAAAGCACGTCGTTGACAACATTTCTTAATAATTTATAGTTAGAAATGTTTTTATAAGAAAGGCGACTGCATGATAAATTGCTAGTTCAATCAACCGTTTCAGACTTATTAATCGAACATTTATCTACTCGTTTCGAAAGATCTTTGACGTCTGAAGCAAGCGTGCATGTGATAAGTGTATTTTTAATGATCAACTAGAAAAGATAAGCCTCTGATTGATCCAAAGCAAACGTTAGCCGCTTTTGCCCGCCCAGCTCATTGGCCGATGGCGAATTAAAACCGCCACACGCCGGTGACATATGTAACCACCCAACCCACCCTTTCCATGACTGTTACGTCAGCGGATCAACAGACGTTTTTGAAAGAAGGCTGTCAAAGGGAATACCATTGGTCCGACGGAGGTATTACTCCGACCGATTCCTTCCCCCCCCCCACCCAGGTGTCGAAGAACATTCGTCGAATGCATGTCAGCATCTGTCACAAAAAATAATAATATTTGAGAGGATTACATCACCTATATTTGGCGCAGTAAGATGATTGGGAACTGCACCAAAACCAAGAAACGAATATCACACAAAATTACGTGCCGTTCCATTAATTTTGTTAGCAGTAATGTTTTGTTTTTTGTTTTTGTTTTTGTTTTTCAGAGTCTATTAAAACTTATATTGAAAATATAGAAATATGGTAACATAAAACTGTGTGTCAAATGTATGAACATTCAGTAACGATGCATAAAATTAATATAAACGTGGCTTAGCTAACATGCGGGCATTGGGATGCCTTTCATTTTCTTCCTCCGTTTTCAATGGAAATGCTTTTGAAGATAAATTGCTAAGGACACCGGATGTGGTTTCTTGGATTGCTGCAGTAAGTAATGAAAGACAAAATCAACCCCGTACTTATTTACATACGTCTTTTTTTCTTGTGGGAATAAATAAACTGGAAGATATTTTTTCATTTCCGCTTTAAAACAAATACCACAAGAGAGCATAACAAAAAATATGAACAGAAACAAAAAAAAATATTATTTTATGCCGCTTGCATAAGCTTTACATAAGCTTGTGTACGCGAACTTATTAAACTCATTAGGATCTTATCATGTCCAGTAATTTTAAAGTGAAGGGCATAGGAATCA
>QLNU02015360.1:93776095-93803257 GCA_006491805.2 Dysdera silvatica | reverse complement strand
TATGGCTTGATGTTGGTGCATATACCTGTACTATTTGAAGTTGGTATCGCTGGGTTAGTTGAACAACAAGCCTCGCTGCTCGATCTGACGTGCTTTCGACTTCAAGAAGGTAGTCTTTAATTCTTTTGTTGATTAAGAAGCCAACACCACTTGTTCTTCCAGTTTCCGTTCCTCTATAATAAAACAAATGTCCACTTTTAAGTTCCACCAACTCTTCACCTTTTCTTCTAACTTCACTGAGTCCTACAATGTCCCATTTGATCTTGTCAAGTTCTTCTTCCAATTCCTGAAGTTTTGCTTCAGAAGCAAGGGATCGTCCATTAAACGTAGCCAAGGTCAATAACAAACGGCAGCCTGGGCCATTCCAGTGATTCTTAGCACCCCCTGCTTTCATGCCACACTGACCGCTGCCTTGATCAGGAGCACTCCAGCACCTGGAGACTAGGGGCCATGGTTTCTGGTGTGTCAACATAATGGAGGAATTAGCCATAATTTCACCACGCTGGCTAGACGGGTTGGTGAATTAGCCCTCCCCTTCCGCCTTTCTATCCGTGTAGCAAATATTAATTTGCCACATAAATAGAAAGCTCAGCCTGCACCACTTGAAGGCGGGGTAGGACACTAGGTTACTGGCCTGGCCGGTTCCACACATCGTCACATACGTTCAGCGTGTGGGTCTCCTTCCAGTTAGATACCAGCAACCCTTTTGCAGGCCATATATATATATATATATATATATATATATATAATAAATAATAATGTAAAAAGGCAAAACACAGTAATCAAAGTAACAACAGAATGATTAAAAAATATAGCAATTAATAATAATAAAATGAATACAGAAATAAAAAGACAGATAAAGCAACAAATGGAAGAAAATGAAAAAAAAAATGAACCAATTTCAAAGACTTTAGAAAATTCATCATCAGGGGAAACATTTTCTAGAGGTCTGAATAATGAGGTATTTCTAATTTATAGACAGAATTTAGAACCATTATTTAGACCTCTAGAAAATATTTTCCCGATGACGAATTTTACATAATTTTATATAATTTTATATAAGGTCTTTGAAATGCGGTTCATTTTCTTCCATTTTGTTTTGTTGTTTTATCTGTCTTTTTATTTCTCTATTCATTTTATTATTATTATTAATTGCTGTATTTTTTTATATCATTCTGTTATTTTGATTACTGTGTTTTGCCTTTTTACATATATTGCTTATTACATAATAACTTTATTTCTTCTATCGTTGTTTCATTGCAGCTTATAGCTCAAACTCACAATTAGTATTATATCGTTAATAGCATTATTTTCTTAAAAATTCTCCTGCTAATTACCTTTAACTTATTTTCTTTCTTTCTTTTCACTTTTTAACATCTGTATTCTCTATCTTTCCCTTTTTTTCCTTGGCTTTGGTGAATAATGATTAGAGGGAATGATAATTCAAAGATTCTACAGATTGGTTCAATTGATGACCTTAATAATATTTATTGAAAATTATTTAATATGATGAAAAATGAGGGAGATGGAAATGGACCTGAAGTGTACAACAATAGAGTAAATGATCTCAATCAAAGATTGGGTAACGAGTTAATGGATAAGAAAAATATATCTGGGAGAATTCAACATAGTAAAAAAAAAAAACTTTAATGCTAATAAACAAATTGATAAAGGGAAGGCATTGAAAAATAAAACGGGTTATGGTATACTTTATCCTTTTTTATCCTAAATACGGCATTGTAATTCATTATCATCACCTTTGAATATCGCGATATCTAAAAATAATATATAGACCAGACTCTTAGTTTCTTTGAGCTTCAAGCTTTTCGATTAAATGACAGTACTAAACTTTCTGAAGTCTTTGCAATTAAGAACCATAATGTCATCTATGTACTTCATGAATATCCAATAATTCAGGAAAAATTTGCATTTTTTATAGTGATTTTTATGACGCATTTAATTATGATCAATGAATTGCAATAATTTTATAATATGCTATGCTGATTTTTGGTAGAATTTGCGCACCAGAATCTGCGCAATTAGCTTAATTAGATTTATTAGCATATACCAAATAATCCTTATAATACTAGTTTTTCAATTAAAAAGATATATATATATATATATATATACAATGTTCAATTAAAAAGATATACATATATATATATAATAATTTGTTCAATTAAAAGATATATATATATATAATAGCTCTTTCCAATTAAAAAATAAATATATACATATATACACACAGGGTGAGGGAGTAGACCCTGTGGGACACAGAAAATAAACAAAGAAGAAAGAGCAATAAATGTTATAATTTGAGACATTTACTGAAAATTTCGAATGCAAGAGAAAAGTAACGCTTTCTAGATTGAACATACTCAATGAAGCCACCTTCAGCATTAATCACAGCCTCCACACGGCCCCGGAAGCGAGGCCAGGTACATTTTACGATCTCGGGAGACAAATCTTTCAATGCCTGATAGATTCTTTTCCTTATCTCACCTTTATTATTACGGGTAGCCTTGTTAGTGATCCCTTTAACTGTGTTAAATCCTTTAACCCCACACGTAATAGTCAAGAGGCTTGCAGTCAGCAGTTTAGAGGCCACATTCAGGAGTAACATTGTCAAAAAAATTATCCTCGAACCACTTCTGATTTTTCCTGGCCGTGTGGGGCCAGGCCATAAATATGGTTATTTAAATATATTATAAATTGATGCCCTTGGGAGAAAGTGTTTTCGTCAAATGAGACGCACGTAAAAGGAGTTGAGGGAATGACAATTGAAAATTTTGGAATTAATAGTCTATATTTAAACTTTTGATTTCCTGAATATACATGAGAGAGTTTCCTGTTTAAAATAATGCCGTCATTTTGGAATATCACGTGCAGTTTTAACAATGTGCGAATATTTTTAGAGATGGCTGTAGAACATGGATCAAAATAATATCTTTTTCTCTGATGAAGTAAGCAGAATAATCATCCTTCCATGTCTTTAAGACGACTGGGATATAGTAGATAGCAATTATTAAAATAAAAACGAAATTTTGCAAGAAAGTTTTAGATTACTATATTTCATATAGTAAAATCTCGTTGGAACACGCAATGGTCTCCCTGCGACAACTTCTTCAATCCAATGCTTGATTATTAACACCAGAACATTTTGGTGCATATTTTGGTTCACATTCAGGACTTCTTCAAAGAAAATTCTTACTCCTCACCCTCTATTCATACTGATCTTGTATCTTTCTAGCAACCAAGACCTCCAAATCAAAATCTGAATCCTCTAACTGTTTCCTAATTCTATGAATTGTCTCAACGGCCACTTCAAACTGTTTACGATGTCGTTATTGGTCATCCCGGCGCCGATGGAGTGGATCATCACACCTTCTTTCTCAACTCAGGCCACTCATAATCATCCAACGAAAAACGAATGATGTGATAAAACGCAAAAATATTCCTGATAGTTACTGTAGTTAACCTCAAAATATGGGCTTGGTAACTTAACTGGTTCTCAAGATATAGATTTTACTTTCACGGAGATTATTATAGGTCACCCTGTATATGCTGCCACAAAAAAGATGGAAAAGGAATTCCCCTTTCATGTGTAACATCAATGTAAGCTTAGGTACGAATGGCTAGCCAATAATTTTTAGGACTTGTCATGAAAGAAAATAAATTTGCGTTTTGTTCTATGAAACCAGTCAATAGTTCAATAATAGATATTAAAGCAGATTGGACCCTAATTTAAGAAAAAATATATCGATTGGGCCAACAACGAAACTAAATAACATCTCAATTCTGATCGTTCTTCTTCTCGTTCCAGAAAATATACAAGGACATCGCTCCACTTGATTGGAATGACTACCTGTACGCCATGATGGAGTACTGACTGCCGAATTAGATCAATTGATTTGTGGGTTATTTTCTGCATTTATTGACAAGAAAAGTAGGTTTTGTGAGAAAAAGAACAGATGGGGTAAAATAATACAAATAATAAAATTTTGACGGATTGCGGTAGTTTATTTCATGCTATGATTTCGTGTAGCGAAAAATAAATAAAGAAATGATATGAAAATTCCAAAAGATTGTAACGAGAATATTTCAAAGGATATTATTTCAATGAAAAGGTTTTTATAAATTTTTCAATGAAATTGGAAATAAGATTAATATTGAGAACATTTCCTCACAACTATTTTTTTCCTTTTTTCAAAATAAATTAAAAACTTTTGAACGCATTTATATAATGTATCTGGGATGCTATCAGGTGACCGGCTGAGATATATTATAAGCATCTCTCACTTTAACTTCGATGACTCCGTTAGTGACGTAATAACAAGGATTTGCATATAAAAGATAGGCTCAGCATCATGAGAACTATTTATCATTACAGTTAGCCTGAACATGGGTAAGACGAAAGATGTAAGTAACTTTAAACGAGGTATGATCGTGGGAAGAGGCGGCCTTAGAGTAAGGCGAATCAGGCGGCCGCCTATGTGTATATAGCCTATATGTATGCCGCCTATATGTATGTATATAGGGTATAGCGCTATTGGGGGTCTCGCTCTATACTTCATTAACTCCATTAATATTTCTAAACTTCAAAAACTATATGAAAATTCAAATATTTTTCAGGTTAAAAAATAAATTAAAAAAATTACCCGTGATAATTTTAAATAATGTAAAAGTTCTCTATTTCAAAGAAGGCAGAGAATTACTACAAAATGTTATGCCTGTGCAGCTAGAGTTCTGGATACATATTCATATTTATTTATTTAATTTATGGCCTGCGAATGAGGAGAAGGGAGTCAGATAGTTATTGTGAAAAGGAAGAAGAAACTGTAAATACTAGAAATATGTAGTTGAAAAGGAGACAAGTTTTGAGGAATAGAGTTTCCATATTATCATTAAAATGTATCTTAGCATTTATAAGACATTTGGATATATTTGAATTTCGAAGTACCTGCAGCGGATGTAGAAAAAAAAGCCTTGCAAAAAACATAAATGAGTTAAGATTAGAGCCCGAACTATATGCAAATGCATATGTCAGAGGTCATCATCTCTCGGCCCGCTGGCTCATGAAAAATTAAAATTATTTCACACAAAAATAACGCCTCTTGATCTCTCTGAGTTTTTTAAATCTATGTATTTTATTTTGTTCTCATTTTTATATTTCGTAATAAATACATTAAAACGCTAGAGAACAAAATAACAAACGCTCTTTCCTCAATCGTCTTTTACTTTAGTTTTCTAGCGTATATGGACATTAGTTTTATTGATTTGCAGTGTAACTGTGATTTAAAACGATTCAACTTAGGACTCACTGAATTCGATTCTAAATACATCGATAAGAACATCTTCCCAACCATCCGACTGCATGCTCTGAAAACGATATCACTATTCGGGAACATACACGTCTGCGAACAACTCTTTTCAAGATGAAGTTAGTAAAATCAAAATTTAGGACCAGAATAACTGACGGCCACGTTAAAAACATTCCTGGGGTTTGCGACATCAAAAATGAGACCTGATATTGATTGGACTGTTAAAAATAAGCAGTGACAAAAATCTCACTAAAAGGTTTGATTTCGCTTTACATATTCATAACTAAAAGTATTGTAAATGTATTTTGCTTCCATACGTATTTTATAATATATGTATTGTCCTAGGGCGGATCCAGAAAATATTTCCACGGGGCACAAAACCAATATGGGAATCTAAAAAAAAAAAAATAGCAACGAAAGCGGGTCCGGGGCACACATTGCGGCCTGCGGGCCAACAAGAATAAGCAAAATTGGCCCTTGGACTGAAAAAGGTTGAAGATCTCCGGAATATGTGCGTATGCAATTGCATATTTTAATCCTTTTTTTTAGTGTTTTTGCATATAAATGCATAAAAACGATGAATTTCCAGAATAAATGCATATTTTAAGGGTTTTAGTAATTTTAAGAATTTTATTATTCTTTATTGGAAAATTTTTACAACAACGCTAAAACTAAGCGTTCCTCTTGCTTTTAATCTGAGAAGAAAAGCAAAGGAATTTGTAAATGCACACTTTTAATTGTGTCCTAGAATAACAAAAATGTAGTCATACCTGAATTAAATTCACTATCCCTATTAGGGAAACCGAAGGTTTGGTTCTATTCTGCTAGACAGGCAGATGACTCGAGGTCAGGTTAAAACAAACATTTATTTCGAGTAAAATTCCACATTATTGTCTATCAATGATATACATGGGTGATAGTCTATCATAGATAAAATATCCATAATAGCTAACCCACAATGATATGTTGATGACATCCTGTGGCCGTTTACGTTACCCTTCATGACACGACAGTTTGGAGTCATTTTCCAACAAGATAATGCCAGGCCCCATACGGCTCGCATATCTGTGAGCTGCCCCAGTGCTGTTGATACTCTTCCTCGGCAAGCATGATTGGCTGTCAGATTCGGGCACCGCAAAATATCGCAGATCTGGTGCAACAAGTAAGGAATGCCTGGCAGAATGTGTCGCAGGATGACATTAGGAACCTTTATCATACCTTACATAGACTTACAGAAGCATGCATCGCCGCCAGTGGGGGGTGGTCACCAAGTGTTGATTTGAACATTCAATGTGCAATTCCTAGCCACTGATGGGTCCTACGGCCCTGAATTTTTATCATTTCCTTACCTGTGTATGTGCTGGATGTACATTTAATTTTAATAAAAACAGAACGTCTAGATAGTGCTTTTTTTTTTTTTTGCAAAATGGGTATATATGCATAAAATTGTCATGAAAATTGCGCGACGTGGCGCTGATTAAAACAAAGTTTTTAACCGATTAATCCATTATAAAAATTCTTTCAAAATTAAAAAAGTTCTTTCGATGTAAAAAAATTAGAACGTTTTTTATAAAACATTATTATTAGCAGTTGGAGCATAGATTATCAGGCAGAAATTAATAAAATATTGGAAACTGACCTGTAGTGTGTTTATTTCAACTTAATATATAACTGATGTTTAGCCACTGGAGTGACATAATCATCGGTTTATTTTGCCCATGTTTATAATTTACACCAAAACCGTCATTCAGTTTTAGCTATCAATTACTCAGGCATTAACGCACAATTTACAAAATAACTGGGGGGAGGGGGGAGTGAGGCAAGCACATATTATAAACGTTTATACACTACAATATATGTCAAATTGAAATTTATTACAAATTATTATGAGTCGGGGCCTTGGGCCCCAAGAACCCATATTCTACGTCTATGTACTCAAGTTTTCTCAAGTTTCGAATATACCTCATATACATTCCGTGGAATAATTTATGCTTATAAGCCGCTACTACACCATTCACAAATAAGCGCAAATACAAGCATGGGTGTGAAACATCACGAGTGGTGCAAGTCTGGTTTTATTCAAACTCGTGTTATTTAATCACGAGTGGTGGGAAACCGACTTTACTATCGATTTACTGGAAAAGAACTGAACCCTATAAAACCATTTTGAAAGATACTCCACTTTTGTAAAAGAGTTGGAAAATGTACATTGAAAAATTCAAAATCCCACATTCATTCTTTAAAAAATTATGTCAACACGCTTTCCCAAAATAATCTTCTAGATAATTATATTCATTAAAATAAGGATGAGTTGACAGCTATCAAAAATATAATAATTATGATGAAACTTATAATGGAATCTTATCCTGTGCCTTTAAATTTTTTCAGGAGTTGGCAGGTGACGACATGGTGGTACACCATGGTATTGAGGATTGTTGCATGCGAAGAGTCCTTCCTACAACCAAATCCTGGGAACTTTAAATTAAACTACATAAAAATTATAATTAACTCATTAAAATACAAACGCATTTATGTAGTTTTTTGCTGCAATAATATAAGCAAAATAATTTCGTTTTCGTGTCATTTATTGTGAAAACTCTATCATCATTAAGCTAATGAAATGTACCGCATCGTGCAATTGTGCGAACGAAGAACGAGAAACAAATTAAGTACCGTTTCAATATTAATGTAGTCTCGGTGGTATAATTACATTATCTGATAGTGCATGCACGTAGTAAAAAAAAAAAAAAAGTGGGTGTAAGAACAAGCGAGGAAGGAAAAAAATAAAAACATTTGTCCTAATGAAGTGATATAAAAAAATCCCATTCCTATCTCATCGATTATGATGTCAGCAACAGCAGAACCAACGGCCATTACGACAATTCTAATAATCAATTAAAATTAGGGCTTCTGTAACAAGCGGAGCAGCAATAAAGATACTATTTAAATGTGCTTAATTGAATTTTACTTGTATTTACCGGAACCGCGTTCCGGTTTAATTCAACTGATTAAATTCGATAAGTCTATTTACTTTTTATTTCTATTGAATAAAACGACTAAATTTTGCCCACCTCGTTTTCAAACAGCACGAGAGATTGCAGTTCACTTTTTTTTTCCCTTTTTATAGTCCTGGAACATTGGATTAAAATATTCTCTTTTCGTTTTAAACCAATCGTAACAACGGAAGGAAGAAAACTTCGACCAATGAAAAGAGTCAGATGTTGAATCAACAACTGATGTCATCCTTAGTAAGCATGGCAACGCTGGATTTGGTGATTTTTTGCTTTTCCGGAAAGTATTCTGCCTTTCAAATGTTATTTGAGAAAGCAAAATGTAATCGAGAAAAAAAACTTCTGGCATTCTGAAATCCAAATTATATCTAGGTAAAGAGAAATTAATTAATTAAACAAAATGAGATGAAGAAGAGGAGAGAGAGAGAGAGAGAGTCAAGAGTTAGGTTTCGTTATAACGCTGTCGAAAGAAATGCTGTCACCTATGTTTGGCGAGTTTTGGCGATAATCGGAGAACCAGAATATTTTCCTTTTGACTTGCGGTAACCTATGGCATGGTTTTTGCCAAACATATAGATATCTCATTTACACAGTAAACTCAAAAGAGCTCTTTGTTTTGCAAAATGTGGCATGCAATTCATTCGCCGGCCCAAATGTAATTAATGCTCATTACCGCAGTTCATTTGCGTTTTATTTTTGTTTTATTGTTTAACTCATTAGGAGAAGTCGAATAAATTTAAACGCGCTTGTGGACAGTAAAATATATGATTATTTTCTTTTAATTCATCAAAAACAGAAAATTACATATATATTATATAACCGAAAGCAACAGTAGTGATGAACTACTGTCATTGAAATAATTGGAGATGTGCAAATATCATTATTACGTTGCCGCCTTTATTCTTTTGACGGCAGAGGCGGCGAAAATTGAAAGAATCGGCGGCAAAGGCAGAAGTAAGGCTACATCTGGTAAAGGTAAGCTATTATCTTTATGTTTATTATTGACTATGCAAAAGTAATAAAGAAAACCATTAATGTTTTTATGTCTTATATAATTACGAAGCTTAAAGACGAAAACAGAATATTATGCTAGTGATGGAGGAGCATCATGAATTTCCAACATAGCTCTGAATGTTCTAGTGCAACGCATGCGCAGTTCTTATTTTGAGTATTTATCCAATTAGAAAATTAGCATCATTAATCAACAAATTTCGAAAGGAAAACGCTATTTTCATTTTAAAATGTAATATTTATTTTCTGAATGAAACAAAAAATTAATTAAAAATTTAAATTAACATTCAGAAATTGCATTTAAGTTTCATTTCAAATTATTTAAATCCCGAAATTTTGACTAATGTTTTTACGTCGTTTTTTGAAATCTCAAATTTTAAATTTCTTTTTCTGATTTTTGTATGTAATGATTTACAACAAAATTTGATGATGCCATACTTAAATATTTTAGGAGATTTATAAAAATATATTATTCATCCCCCAAAAAATTAAAAGGTTAAGTAAATAAATATAAAACCACTAATAATTAAAAGCCGTGTACTTACCCAAGTTAGCAAAATATATTATTCGCTAATTATGCATGACAATTTGTAAACAGGCTGTTTGAGAACCTTCAACTTGCCCCAATAAATGTATCACCTTCGAAAAATTGTATACAAAATTTAAGTAGCCCCATGCAGAAGGAGTGAATCCCTTTTTAATGAATAAATTTCAATACCGCATAGTGTAATTCAAAAAATGATTTTTTTTTTATTTATTGTATTTTTTTAGCATATACCTTACCTGTTATTTCTAAAAATTAAACCTTTATTTCATTTTTCACAACTTGATACAGTCAATTTTACAGAAACTGTCATTTTCTTAACAAGTACAAGTATTTTGTATGTTGTTTTATTATTTATTATTTCTTCCCTATTCCCCTATATTCTGCAGACTTGGTTATTTTATATTAGAATTTTTTGCAACGTCCCACATAATTTTCCCATTTCCCTGATATAAATAACAGTTACCTCCACTTCCACTAAGCATGAACAGTGAAATGATGTTATTTTTTAAAATAATTTTACTGCAGTACAAGGATTTTTCCAGTGATTTATGCTTTTCGTCAAAAGCCTGCCTTTAGACCCCTTTTCTTTATTTCATTTCATCTATATTGACTTAGATATATTAGATTCAACATAAAATCTGGTGACAGAAATTTCAACGATTTACTCACTACACATTCTCATTATTTATAGTTAATTCAAAATAATTTATTATTTGAGATATTTAGCTTATAACTTTAAACAAATAACTTACTTTACCCGATTTAATCATCTGGAATGGAGAAGAAATGCCTTGAAAACGGCGTAAATATTTGTGAAACAGGAAAAATAAAAGAAACACATCTTTTCCAAATTTATAATTTGTAGTCTAAATTTTTTGGTAACAAATTATCATAATTCCAAATTAAATAAAAAAATATCTCTTATACACCATTTAATAATTTTCGATTTTTTTCTGGCATGGATATTCAAACTTAAGATGGTAACATAAAATTTTGGTCTTCCATTTGCAAGGTTTTTAAACCCCCGAAGGCAATATCGAGAAGCTTAATTTAATAAGATTAATTTATTTAGGAGCTAGCGTGCATGCTAAGATTAGAGTGGCATACACTATCCATTTTTATGAACGATGGAGACTTCTTTATGTTGGATGAGAATTACTCAAGAAAAATTGATCTTCCTCACTCATCCAGCATACATGACCTCTCAAATACAGACATCAAAACATATTCGCCTAATAATGGGATGTTATATTACACAATGAGTTATTTTTATTCCTAGACGATATAACAGAATCAGTAATAATGGAATTTTAGTTTGAAGTTTTACATGTTGTTGTCTTGACAACGGGACTGCAGACACAGGAATGTAAACATCATTAATGTAAAGCATATCTTCTCCGATGAAATTTCGGAAGTGGGCGGTAATGAAAAGAAAGGGTTTGTAGAAGAACGTAATTGGAATGTCAATATGGAGCGCGAGAAGCATGTCATTTTCGGCCTTTTAATGTGATTTTCGCTTTGCGATATGGAACATTTCATGCCCCGAATTTTCTGACAATAAACGCGTTATATAACTGAAATTGCCAAGCCTTCAGTTTCGACAGTGAAAGATAAGAACAGAGTGTTCTGTTAGAAAAATTGGGTAGTATTACATCTATTTCAAGAACTACATGTTTTTAACCAAGAACTGTCCCTGTGTCTATCTTAACATGAATAATTACAGCCCAAATTTGCATGCGCATTCAGCTAGATGATGTTTTCTTATTATAAAGCATAATAAGATTCAAAGTGTTTTAAAATATTTTCAAAACATGCATTTCGATTCAGGACATCAAAACAATTTTTTTCGAAATTAATAAATTTAAAAATTTCTCAGATAGCATATCATTATTAAAAATGTAATTATAATATTTTGCTATGCTTTATAGATATATACGTGTGCATACATTCACGCATGCACGATTTTTTACTCATTGTAATCAGGAATTACAAATTATATACCACAAACAATGCAAGTTTTAGTATTACATGTATTTAAATATTGTGAAAAGGACTGATTACATATACTCAAATACTTTCAGAATTACATATAAACACTTGCTGAGTGTAGTTCATTTATTATCAAGATTTTGCGACTGCGATTGGGCAATTTCAGATGAATCTTCGTTTTACGACCACACCTTTTAAGATTTCTGCCCTTGCAATTCATTGCATATATAAATGCTTTGCTGTTTCGACTACTTTTTTGGGTCTTGTGGTGTGAATAGAGTTTCCGAGAAAGGAATTCTAATTCATAGCATTGAAATTAAAATTTGCTTTATCACGGTTCGTTTAACGACTGTCTCGTTACAAAACCCTAGCGAACTGCAAGAACTGGGTTCGCTTGTATTTCCGAATTCTCTAAATAAAAGCTATATCAGTTTTTATAAACATAAACAATGTCTCCCGTTTCAAAATCTCGATTGTGTAAAAATATCAGGCAATTCTACAATACTCTTCGTTTGGTACAAATAAAAGCACGTTAGTATGCAAATTCGCAGATTCTATAAATTTATTATTTCGTATTAATGACATTAGTTTTTCTTCATTACCGTAGACGCCAGTAGGAAATTCACTTCGTAACAGTTTTGAGGTTATAATGAGATAATTATCTACTCTCAAAACGATATCGGCAACACATATTAACCCTCTGACTGCTTATCCCGTGATTTCCACGGGCAACATGAAAGTAACAAAATTTTCTTTTCAAGCGATTTTCGCGGGTATGAAATTTTTCCATCTTTCATCTCTCATCATCTTTGGTTACAAAAATGTGCTACATATTTTAACTCTCAATTACATGTAGATTTGAAATATATAATAAAAAGAAATATGCAGTTTTTGAAGCGATTTTGATAAAAAAAATCGAGCAGTTAGAGGGTTAAGAGGTTCATCGTAAGTATAAGAACTTTATTACGAGTAACATTTTGACACTGATCGGAATGCGAAAGAAAAAAGGAAAGGAAAGCAAAGAAACTAGAAAGAAAATATAAGTAAATGTAGAAATAGTAAAAAAAAGTAAATAAGTAAATGTAAAAAAGTAAATTGGGAATAGGGGTAGTAAGAGTAACGAAAGGGGGAAAATAAATTAGAAAAAGTTAAGGAAATAAAGAAAAAGAAGGCCAAATAAAAAGAAAATTAAGTAGAAAGAAATAGAGAAAGAGTAAGAATAAGTAAAACTTACCAGCAGCATAAGAAAAATATCGCATATATATACTGCGATATTTTTCTTATGCTGTTAGTAAGTTTTACTTCTTCTTACTCTTTCCTAAGTTCTTTCAACTTAATTTAATCACGTATAATTATTTTTCTTCTTTTCCTTTATTTTCCTTAACCTTTTCTAATTTATTTTCCTTCTTTCGTTACTCTTACTATTGCTGTTTCCAGTTTACTTTTCTACTTTACTTATTTTTCTTTCTATTTTCCTTTCTTTCCTTCCCATTTTCTTTCGCTTTCGGACCGGTGATAAATTTTTTTTTTTTTACTCGTTAAGGTAAGCCCTGGTCATTTGTTGTATTCGTTTTTAAGAACTTCATGTAATTTTAATTTACATTCATTACATATCGGCTTTGTGATGTCGCGGTAATAACACGTTTACCTAACGAGCCGTTAATCCTATTTCGATTACCAACGGTAACAATAAAACAAAAACAAAAACACTTACTGTGCATTCGCGCTCAATTGGCGTGTGATACCGTTAGCAGACGGTCAATTACGCACCTATAAAAATTAGTATGAATAAAAATAAAATTAACGTAAACAAAATTTGTTGTATCTTATTTATTAGCATTTTGTGTACAGTGTGCTTACGTTTTTTTGTGGGACTTTAAGTGTGCCACAACCTCAAAAAGTTCGAAAACCGCTGCTTTAACCTGTTATTTAAACATTTATGAGTGTTAAACCGGCATAACTTGAATGTTTATTTATAGATTCATCGCATCTTCTATGATTATGACCCTAAACCCACCGAAATTTTAACTGGAAATTACGGAGATTTTAATCCGCCCTTGCTTCAAACGTTGGCAAATGGAACTTGTCCGCTTTTGGAACTGCCCTATGCATTTTAATCATTATCACATATGGAAAGGACTGCATCGCTGTTAATTCAGATTTATCATAAAGATTATGAACGTTGTACTCCTTGCAGCTTATGGAAGATAGATTAGGGATTACGTCGTTCGGTAATCATGTCGATTTCAATATGAGTTGCGTCATAAATCAAATCAATTGATTTCACTGAGAACGATGCTGAATATTCATGGGTCCTTAAAACAGAAACATTCTCGAAATCGTAGAAAATAAATCTATTTTTTATATAAAGAAAATGCATTAAAATGTTTATTAATGTGAATGAATGATAACATTTTTTTAATTTTATAATTTCATTTATTAAAAGAGACATTAAACTAAGATCGTCTTCCTAATAATCATCTTCGTTTGTTCTTTTTAAACATAGAAGCAGAACATACGGACGCCAAATTAGTGGAGAAGTGTCTATTCGTCTTAATTCTCCCTACTTCTGCTAGGCATTCCTTATGCTTGCTGGGTGTCTATTTTCTATTTTGTATATATATATATATTTCTAATACATATCCATCAAAGTATTTTATAATTAATTCTTCCTTGGTGTTTGGGACAGAGGAAGAAATTAGCGGAAAGTGTTTATTTGTCTTTATTTTCCCCAATTCTATTTGGTGTTTCTTACGCTTGATAGCGATTTTTCCCCCTGACATATACATGAAAAGTACATGAAATACTTTATTTATTCTTCTTGGAACAGTCGTTGTGACAATACATGACCACACAAAGAAAGGTCCTAAGTAAATATCTGTGATGAATATAACAGGCTTGAGATCCTGTGACTGATTTAACATAACAATTCAACTCTGTGAAAAAAGAAATCCGCGCACTAAGGAGGCATTGGAGTCAAATGAAAATTTATATACAGGGTGTTCAAAAAACACGGCACTAACTGTATATTTTCGTAATGCTTACGCCATACCGAGAAAATTGGCAAATAGTTACCATGGTCGGAAATCAATATTTAGTAAGGTATTTCAGATAATATGTTGACCAATCGTCATACGCGAGCTGCTCTAGAAAACCAATTGAATCGTTAATCTGGATTTACTGGAAAGAAGATAGCTAAAGCTTGTTTTGTTGGTTCGTGAAAGCTTTTCGGGAATTCCTACTTGGCGCTTTTGCAAAAACGAAAAGGCTATGTTCGCACATTTTCGTAACCGAAACAGTAAAATATGAAATAAAATATTAAAAACAATTTAGAAGTTTTATTAAACATTTTTCTCTCTTTGCGGCGGCTCGTGTAAATTATTTGTGTCGAGTTCAGTGGGATACGACAGGGGCGGATTGAGGGGCGGGATGATCGTGTCCCCCTTGAATGAAAATGTAACATTGAAAAGATACAAGGTAAAGGTCCAATGAGGTATCATTTCCAAAAATCAAGTCATTAATCGCCCCCCTTGAATGACCTCTAAATCCGCCCCTGGGCTACGATCTATACATTTCACCCACTGGGCGGATGGTAGTTTTTGAGACCTGTTGTTCATAATATATTCATTGAAAGAAAAGTTGAAACAATTCAAAAATATAGTTACTTTAGTCCAGCGGTTCTTTAACTGCGATCTGCGGTCCCATCCGCGGGACCATATCAGGGGGTCCACGAGATTCTCCCAGTGTTCCACAAAGATTGGGAAAATATTAAAAAAAAGAGCATTTGTTCTTTAATGCTAAGAATAAATTATGAGGGGACGAAAAATTCCTTCCTTAAATGGTGAAAATTAGTGATGAAACACTAGAAATAAATATGTATGATGCAAATTCTGGGTTTTAAACTTTGAGTTAATTCTTGGGGGGTCCGCAAGGGCGAGTGATCTCTGAAGAGGGTCCGCGGTCTAGGAAAGTTAAAGAACCGCTGCTTTAGTCAATGCAGTATATTTTACCCCTTGTGTATAACTGTGAGCTTGAGTTAAGCTTAGCTTTATCTTGTTGAAGTTTTAACTATGTGTACAATATACATAGTATATTCTATTTATTTCTTGTTTACTTTAAATTGTCTTATAAATGCAAGTTTTTTCTTGTATTGCTTTTGAGTGTGAGAATAATTTTAGAAGTGAATATTATACTCAAAAGTGAAAAAATTTATAATTATGGGCTGAAAATTAAATTCTCAAATATTTTTAGATGTCATAAATGGAATTTTTTAAATACTACTTTATGCTCAATGCAAAATGACATTTAACATAAACCTAATACCAATCTACATAAACTGCGCCAATCTTAGTGAAGTCGTTTTTCATAATTTTTTTCCAATCTTTTTTTACACAAAGTTTTGGAAAAGAATGGAAGATTATAATCTTCAGAAGAGAGAGAGAGAGAGAGGAATTAAACGTGTTCATACTTACTTATTACCTCATGGTTGACAATCCGCGAGTTCACTACTAGTAAACTCTGTTGGAATGCATACAGACCAAGAATAGATTTCAGAATTGTCGCTTCCTTGAAAACAAAATCAAACCGAATATAAGCTACCTATTCACAAGAAATTGCTATTCATAACACGCAATATTTTTACTTTTTCTTAAAAATAATTTTTCTCTCTTTCAAGCAAAAAAAATTTTTTTTCAGATATTAATCTTCTATATGCTATTTTCAAATCTTAAATAAAACAATTTATATTTCTATATATCTAGAATTTTTATCCCCTAAACTACATTAACAACATTAAAAACCCGTTTTTGTCAATAGTCATAAATCAATCAGTAAACCAAACTGATAATTTTTATTTTAAAAATATCTCGTTTCTCATTTAATTTCATTTCACTTTTTTATTTGATAACTTATAACATTCATTAAAATGTTTGAATCAAGTTCTCAAAGAAATTTAAACGACGCCGAAGTAAAAAATTAATTAAGAATTATTAGGCTTCCTTTGTATAAAAAGCAAAATCGATAGCAATCTAATATTCATATTCAACGTTCAAATAATAATTACGTTTTTATAAGTTGTGAATAAAATTTTCCGAAAACATTTCAACTTTTGTTTTTACAGTTTGGTGGTTAACTTGAAACAAAACATTGGTGGTTTTATTGCGTCACACACGCCAATACCAAGGTTGCTTTTTTTCTACGCCAGATCCTCGAATTTCCAGATTGACGTCAACTTTAGACAACTAATGAAAGAAAAGTTCGTCTCAAGTTTGGAATGTCTCTTCCCTTTTCATTGGACAATATACTATAAATATGTAATATCTTATTAAATATGAATTTCCGACCATGGTAACCATTGACAAATTTGCTCGGTATGGCGTAAGGATTACGAAAACATACAGTTAGTGCGGTGCTTTTTGGACACCCTCTATATGTTGGGAACAATGATAGCACTAAGTGATTGCAATATTAAAGCAAATGGACAATTTATTACGCAACAACGGTGGAAGTTAATGTTTCCTTTATTACCTTGAAAGGCCGCCTCTTGCTTGTATACATGCTGCTATACTGTTGGGTACGAAACAAGGGCGTCGTTAAGGCAAATTACGGGGGTGGGCTTTTCTTTGCCGATGTTAACCCGAAGCAAATAACCACTTTAACCTTTCAATATATTAAAAACATTGCGTATATTAACTAATAAATCGTTATTTAAAAATAAAACCTTAAAGAACTATTTTTTTTTTAAGAAGAGAAGGGGGAGTACTCGTTCGTTTATTTTAAATTTCAGGGATTTCTGTAACAGGTATGTAATAAGTTTTCTGAAGAGGGCTTCCAGTTCGGACATCGATAGTTATGAATTAACAGTCAATTTTAAATTTAAAATCTAGCTTTACCCAAAATAAAAAAATCTTTTCAATTCTAGGGGCAATTGACCCCACTAAACGATGCCTATGGTATGGAGTCATACAGATACCGTGTACTGTTTTGAGATATTTGCCTATAGGTGTAGCAAGTGCTCGATAGGGCACAAATCTGGAGACTGCGTAGGCCAAGGAAATGTGACAATATGAGATGAATAATATTTATGACACTGACGTGTTTTTAGCTCAAGCGAGAGATTTTTTTGGTATCGAAGAAAAAGAGACACCGCCCTGGCTCTGAGTCGAACCGGGGACCCTCCGTAGGAACCTGAGTGCCTTAGCCTGCTCGCGACCACCAAGGCACAAGAAAGATGCTCTCTTTCTTCATATTTTGTGGTTTGTAATATATTATTATCCTTATCAAGATTAACACAATTATTAAATCGTTAACGCACGAAGCCCCTGGACTCAACTTCCCATTAAAAATTTACAAAAGCATGTCCCTGTGGCTTGTGTGTTGACCATTCGACAATTGTGTTAATTCTGAGAAGGTTAATGACAGCTGACAAATAATATAACGGAGATATTTCTGGGAAACCCTACGTCCTCATGCAGTGCCGTATTTATAAATGGGCACGTTTTGCACTTGCCCAGGGCGCCAAATTTCTAGGGGGAGCAAATGGCAGAGGATTTTTTCTTTTTTTTTAATTGCGATTCATTTACCATACGATTCTGTCGACCAGCTCTTCTCGAGAAAGTGCCTTCCACCCTTTTTTGTCTAAATCTAAAATTCTGTAAAATTGCATCAAACAACTCACGCCCGCAAGGCCAGATCCAGGCAGGGGCCTGCGCCTCACTGAGAATAATAAATTTACATTAAAAATTATTATTTTCAAGTAAAAAATAAAACTAAACTTACAAGTGAAATTTTCAAGATTCGCGCCCTTCCTGAAATTTTGTTCTACATCCGTCCTTGCCCCCTCCCAATATCCAAAAGAATCTAAAAACTCGTCGTCAAATAAACTAAATTTATTTATAAAAATATCATTGTTATATCTTATAATAATGCACATAAGGTAGGCTAATCATAAATGTCACCCCATCCTCCCCGATTTTTTGTCGCATTTCAAATTTTTCAAATTTGTTTCTGCTAGTACGGAGGGAGGGGGCATGGGCATAACTAGCTTCGAAGTCTAGGGGGCTAACTTTTTCCAACAGGGGCTAAACCGTATGCCTTAATGCTTAGCAAAAATTTTCTAGGGTGGTTAACCCCCTAGTTGCGCCAATATAGGGGGCGCCAAAAATCGTTGTGCCCAGGACGCCTCGTATCTTAAATCTCGCACTGCACTCATATATGTGCATTCATGCCAAAGTACTGCAATCATTTGCATATCTATCTTATACATAGCTGTATACGAACTTTCGCAGTAATCGGATGGTTGTCTTGGTTCATGACTTCTTTCTGGTTACGAAGTGTATATTTCTAATGTATGCCGATCATATTATAGTATACAGCTATTTATCATTTTTGGCGTAGGGGGAAGGGCGCAAAAACATAGCAAGGATGTAAGGAGCCGTGGCAAGGGCGGATCCAGAAATCTTTAAAGGGGGTGCGATTTCTTTCCTATTCCCATTCCCATTTTTAGCCAAGTGTTCGTTACCTTTCATTTCATTTTTCGTGATACAATTCCGGCTCAAAGGAGTGGGATCCCTCCCTCCCCCACTCTGGATCCGCCAGTGAGCCGTGGGCAGTAAAAGCTTGCAAGCCACTGAAATACAGTACTGCTGCTAGGTTGTGGCAACTCAGTGGTTAAATGTATAAGCTCACGGCTTTTGAACTCACAGGATTGAGTTCGAATCTCACTGAGCTTGAATCCGTGTAAATGCATCGCGCTTTAAAAATCACTCTAAGCCGTTGATCCCATTTCAGATAATTCGGAGCGCAATCTTCTAACGTTAAGCTCAAAGAGATGGATCTAATTTATTACGTTTCTTCTTAACACGTTTAGTTCTTTATAAAGTGCGTCAATATAGTACTGGATTTGGGTCGGTTATGTTACGTACGTAGGAAATGCATTTTGTTACCGTTATTACAGAGAATTTTCCAAGCAAGTATACCTTTACTTTCTTTTCAAACGATGCCATTAAAACTGCCACCGCTAACAAATTTCACTAAAAATGAGACTGGCGGGAAATTTTTAGCGTTTGGCGTAAGTTTCTGAAAGTTGGCTCTAGCATACTTTGCATACTACATTAGTCAATGTAATTTAAACCTGGCGTAAATTTCTACGACGTGTCTACTTTAAAACTAATGTTCTTACTCCTAGCAGGTTACCAAGCAGCAAGCATTTATCAAACAAATTTAATGAAATCAAAAGGCATTTTGTGTTTGAAATAAATAAAAAATATTCACAATTTTTATTTGTATGCTTTTTGGAAACTTGTACAGTAATTGCTTTGTATATACAAGAGAAAAAAAGTTGAATATTAGTCGATTTTAATAGTTATATTGTGAGGGAGTTAAAGCCAAAGTAACTTTTTTACATTTTGAAAAAAAAAATGAAATTCATTAAAAAATGTGAAAATAAATATAGCTCTGTAGTCTACGTAGTTGAGTTAAAACATATGTAAATTGGATTCAGTGCATTTATAAGGTGTGTCCCACCGAAATAAAGCCACCGTGATTATATGCCGTAACTGGACACGAAACAAACCAATAAGAACGAAACAAATATATTAAGAAAGTCTATATACAAATACATATTTGCAAGGAGTAACTCACTCCCTGCTCCATCTGGGCGGGGGGAAAAATGAACGTGTAAAAAAGAGAGCAGAAAAAGTGTCCCGCCGAAATAAAGCCACCATCCCTATTAGTGTTTTGGGTAACTCTCAATATTCGAGCTGCTACAGGTAAACAGGTTTATGACGTCAGGAAGTTGTCAAATAACTTACCTGTTCTATCCCAGTCGAATGTTGACTTCAGAAGGTTGTATTTTCTATTTCTCCTGCAGTATTGCAATGGGAAAACGAACCCAGCTATCAGAGTTCGAGAAAGGCCAGCTAACAGCTTTTAAGGAACAAAGTCTTTCACACAGACAAATATCTAAGCAAATCAAACGATCTAAAACCGTAATAGACAATTTTGTGAATCAGGGCAATGCGTACAGGTATAAAAAAGGAGGTGTACAGGCAGAAAAATGACTTCCAGGCAGGAAAGAGATATTGTGCATCGTCTTTCACAAGGTGGTATTTCCCTCAGACAATTGGCCAAAGAGGATAACATCCCTGTGACAAAATCAACCCTGTCACGGATTGTAAAATATACAAAAAACTTCCAATATAAAAAAAGGAAACAGCAGCCCATGTTGAAAGCTATCCACAAGCAAAGGATAGTAGATTGGGCCAAATATCATCAAACCTGGAAAGACCAGTGGCATCGTGTTATATTCTCAGATGAGAAAAAAATTACTTTGATGGCCCAGACGGCCTTGCACTCTGTTGGCGTGACATGAGGAAAGAAGAGGAAATCTTCTCCAAAAGATAATAAGGTGGAGGCTCATTAATGGTGTGGGGAGGCTTCGGCTATGGTGGTAAACTTAACCTGGCTTTCCCCTTAGGCCGCATAAAGGCTACCGATTACCAAGAAATGCTAGAAATCCAGTTACTGCCATTTGCAGAGAGAATTGGTGGCCCAAGTTGGATTTTCCAGCAGGACAACGCCCCCATTCACGTTGCAAAACCCTCTTGTGAATGTTTTTTGCATAATGGGGTGCATGTCATGGAGTGGCCTGCCCTTTCCCTTGATCTTATTTCCCAAGAAAATGTGTGGGGGTAACCTCAGTAGGGCTGTATATGCCAATGGCAGACAGTTTCAGTCTGTGGCAGAATTGAAGGCTGCCATCATTGAAGTCTGGGATAATATTGATGCCACTGTCCTCCAGGGATTGGTAAATGGTATGCCACATCGTGTTTTCCAAGTCATATATAATCATGGCGGATATATTGGCTATTAACAGTAGTGGCTTTATTTCGGCGGGACACTTTTTCCCCTCTTTTTTTACACGTTCATTTTTTTTCCTGCCCAGGTGGGGCAGGGAGTGAGTTACTCCTTGTAAATATGTATTTGTATATAGACTTTCTTAATATATTTGCTGCGTTCTTATTGGTTTGTTTCGTTGCCAGTCATGGCACACAATCACGGTGGCTTTATTTCGGTGGGACACACCTTATATCTGGAAAATATCCATGCTTCTTAATGTTTGAAAAAATGACATATACCAATCTTTAGCTTTAACACCCTCATATAATGGATAAGATTTTTTCTTGCTGAAATATTACAGACTATATATATATATGGGTGGGCCTTATTTTTAAAGGCAGGAATTTCATTTCTCCCAATTTTTCAAAATGTTCCATCATATGAGAAAATAAACCAGTTATTTTTTTATTTTTAAATCGCATTAGATTTAGAGGTCGCTACTACGGTTGAAAATATTACCATATTACGCATTACTGTAATCTCATTGCATGAATCTGTGTGGTAATGTTTTATTGCATCCATGATGGCACTGTAGAATCCCATCAGCTGGCACTGAAGTCACAAGAGCTTGTATTTGCACTAGGCCAGGGTTCTTCCAGCCCCTGGTCCCGCGAACCCTCGTGGCCAGCCAACATGGTTTGTGAGGCCCTCTGGCTCATGAAAAAATACAAATTGTTTCACACAAAAATAACGCCCAATGCTCTCTCTGAATATTAAATTTATGTATTTTATTGTGTTCGCATTTTTACATTTTATAATAAATATCTTAAAACGAACTAAAGCAGTGATTCTCGGTAGATCCGAGGTCAGTTCAGCCCTGAAACAAGCTGAACTTGCCCAGCTACAAAGATAAGAAACTGCATTTTTTCTAGGGGGCTAATTTTTTTTAGAGGGGCTAAAGCTCTTGCCTCAATGCTATTTCATTTAATCAGAAAATTTCAAGGAGGGATAAACCCCTAGAGCGCCCCCAATGTCTATATAACGTGTAAGTTAATTTCGTTTGCCTTACTTCTGGCCCGTCGATCGAAAAATCTGGCCGTGATGAAAACTAATTGAGAACCACTGAACTAAAGTAATACACAGTCTTCCCTCAATCGTGTTTTACTTTAATTTTCCAGCGCATAGGGTCAGTAAAGATAGTTTTATTGATTTGCAGTGCAACAGTGATTTAAAAAAAATTCAACTTAGAACTCATTGAATTCTATTCTAAATATGTCGATAAGAACATCTTCCCAACCATCTGACTGCATGCTCTAAAACGGATGACACTATTTGGAAACGCTTACGCTTGCGCACAACCCTTTTCAAGGATGAAGTTGGTAAAATAAATAGTTAAGACTAGAATACCTGATGTGCACCTTGAAAACGCCCTTATGGCTGCAATATCAAAAATAAGACCTGATATTTACAGACTTTTTAAAACTAATCAGTGCCAAAAACCTCACTAAAATATTTGATTTTGTTTTATACTGGATACGCCAGTCGCTCTAGAGATGGTGTGGATCAATTATTTGGCAATGATTTTGGGAATGAATTTTTTGGGATTTGATTTGGGAATAAATTTGCCCAAATTATTGTCAGGAGCAGGAGAAATGATTGCATCGGGTGTGTATGATACTGTAGAAATGTGGGGAATTTGTGATAAAATTAAGTGCATTACCTCTGTTACAACAGCAACCTACACATGAGTGAAGTCTGGGGCTTGCATTCTTTTCGAATATAAACTGAAAATTGATTTATTATGATTACCTTGTCGTCACCATATACTTGAAATTATTCTTGAGGATTTTATTGAATTCCTCCGAAAGGAATATCATTTAAAGCTCCTGCTGGATTAGATTGGGCCAGATGGATGGCAAAACTATATGCTTCTTCAGGGTTTAGATGTTTCAGGACCAGTTTAAATTAACAGTTGCCGAAAACAGGGGAATTATAGACATTTGTGAATTTATATGTGGTTTATATGTAGTTCGAATTTATGTTAAAGTCTGGTTTGAAACTACATCAGCGACGTGTACGCCACGTAATGTTTTCCAGCTATCGATGAATCTTGACAGATACAATGCTCTAAATGAAGCCATATTAAAAATTGCCTTAAAAAATTTCTCACGGCATTTATGGTATTTGCCCGAAGAACTCATTGCCTTTTCTTTTCTTTTTTTTTTTTTGATGACAAAGTTTCTGACAAAACTAAAGAAAAATGGTCCAAGCTATGGAAACATAAAAAAATAGAATATCCTCAAAGAAAGCAGTTGTCGATCCAGATGTTTTGCATTTAAAGGCACTACATCGTTTTGTTTCCTCTAACACTAAAATATTATTTGAAATTTTAAATATTTCTTCAGATTTTTTACAAAAAAAAGCAGAGACATGGACTGACAATGTTACGTACATCAAAGCAAAGGAAACTGTTTCTGTTTCGTGTATAAGAGTTGTAAATGATACAGCTGAAAGAGGAATTGCCCTAATCGTTGATTACAATAAACTACTTACGAATGATGAAGACCCAAAGCAATACTTGCTGCAAGTTGTAAAAGATTTTAGAAAAAAGTACCCAAACCGTAACGTGCAAACTTTGTTGCAGTAAGTTGTTTTGAACATTTATTCGAATTTCATTACTTCTGTACAATTTTCAGGTTTGTGTTCATAACTGATGTAGTCGTTTGGTATTATAAGCCAATTGCGTAGACTATTATTAACCAAAATATATATATTAACTCCATACTGTAAATACTCGTAATATACTCGTCAATACTGTACATACTCGCATACTCTAAAGGTGGTAGCGACTCTTAAAAATATTTCGATATTCGTAAAAAATTCAGCAAAATATTTTTGATAGATTAATATTTGGCGGTTTGGGAGCAAACAAATTAAAGAGTTTTTAGGGAATACATATAAGGCCCATAATATATATATATATATATATATATATAAATTATTTCATATTATTTTGGGACAGTCCCATAAGCAAATAAGGTTTACTGTACCTCCGAGATGCATTTAATATTGCGTACTTCACTGATGAGCACAGAAAACGAGTAGATGTGTTAACTTTCACAATTTTCTAAAGAGTTTAAAACTATTTATAGCATTTAAAAATTCTATCATTTACAAAGGCGATTTATCGCATTCCACGAGCTGAGGATAAAGATAAAGCGATTGTTCAGTACGACAAGCTTTGAAACAAAAAGAGTCAGTATATCAAACGAAGAATTTGGATAACTGTGGATTTAAACAAAGAACTTAGATAACCGCGAATTTGGTTGTATGTTTTAGATATTGAAAAAGTACATTATATTGATGGAGGCCATACAACAGAGTCTTTTTAGGAAGGAAAGACTCAAATGTCGGTTCTCTGCGAATAAAAAAAAGTAAAGCATATAAAATCTTTATGAAAAAATGTACAAAATCAAATTGGAAAGAATTTGTTAAAAAAGAAACAAATTAAATAAAATAATAATGAGTAAGAAAGTAGAGTACTTGAATGATAATCTGTTAAATAAAGATACTAAATCGCAATTGAAAAACATTAATAAATTATAGGGAAAGAATAAAAACAGTTTGAATATATTTGCTATATTTATGAAAAAATCATTTAGCGCATTTGCAACCTCTGTTTCATCCGTTAATTCTACCATGTACATTGTAAATAAACATGGTAGAATTAACGGATAAAACAGGGATTGTAGATACACTAAATGATTTTTTCATAAACTTAGCAAAAAATATTATAAATGAGAGAGATAGAGGACAAAACGAATATAATAATTTACAACAGTTTATACTTAATAGTATGTACTTAGAAACTTTCACTCAAAATAAAATACAAAAAAAGAATTAGAAAAAATAAAAGAAAACAAATCTGAAGGATATGCAGGACTTAAACCTAAAATAATAAAAAAGTGTGCTAACGAACTGATAAAACCACTATTCGAAATATATCAATCTATAATTAAAACAGGCAATATACCAAAGGAAATGAAAATAGCAAAGATTATACCTATATGCAAGAAGGGGAAAAAAACAGATAAAAATAACTACAGACCAATATCGATCTTACCAATCTTTTCAAAAGTATTTGAAAAATTATTATATAATGAACTAATAAACTGTTTTGAAAAAGAATAAAATTTTAAATAAAAATCAATATGGATTTAGAAAATTTAAAACCACAGAGATAATTTAAAATTGAAAAAAAAAATTGTAACAGGATTATATTTTGATCTGAGTAAGGCCTTTGATGTCTTAGTTAGAGGGATACTCCTCAATAAACTAGAAGAATATATTATCCGTGGAAATATATACAAATTAATATAAAGTTATTTAAAAGACAGAAAAAAATTGTAAAAATTGGAAATAGTCATGCAAGAAAACCACAAAATAACAATGGAGTCCCGAAGGGGTCAATTCTGGGCCCACTCTTATTTATTCTATATATGAATGATATAGTGGAATTAGATATCGACATAAATCTATTGGCTGATGATATTGGATTGATTTTTGGAGAACAAACACAACGGAATTTATATGAAAGAACGCGAAATAAATTATATAATTTGGGAAAATGGTTTAAGGAAAATGGTCTAATTTTAAATACTGACAAAAATAAATATACTTCATAATATAAACAAAAAAAATCGATATTGAGGAAACATGGACAGTATAAAATAAAATTATAGGTAGAACAAATGAAATAAAATTTCTAGGAATTGAAATAAACGAGCACTTAACTTGAAACAAACACATAAAGGAAATTTGCAAAACAATAAGAAAAAATGCAGTAATTACAAGGTTAAATGACTTAATACCTTACCACTGTAAAATAACGCTATACTATTTATTGATACATAGTCACATAATTTATGGAAATAGTGTGTGGAGTAGGGTAAACAAGGTTAATCTAAAAAAATTACAATCAATAATTGATAGATTATTAAAAAGAATAGGATATAAAACTAACAGAAATTATAAAACAAATAAAAATAGAAAATAATATAATGAATATAGAAGTAAACACATACAAAATATGAATAATGATATATTTAAAAATTACAACAGGTAAATATGAAACTATAAATACCTAGAAAAATTCAAATACAAGAAATACAAGATCAGGTAACACTTTAAAAACGGAAAAAATAAGAACAAATGTGGGGAAAATATATAAATTATTATGGAATTGATAAATGGATTAAATTACCAGACCATATAAAAAATTGTGAAAGAAAAAGCGAAGTTAAAAGGAAATTAAGAATTTACTTAGTAGAAAAACAAAAATATAATGGTCATACTGGCCATAACGGGAACTAGAATAATAATACTTGTTTTTGTTTTGCTATGCTTCCTCCGTGCACTAAAATGTAATTTTAGCAAGGAAATAAAA
>QLNU02015360.1:93742074-93754660 GCA_006491805.2 Dysdera silvatica | reverse complement strand
GAAACAGTGGATTAAACGAAGACATTGAAATAGTCGAAGAAACAGCTCCTAAAATCTTAAAAGAAGAAGTTTCATTTGCAATAAAAAATATGAAGAAAGGAAGAGCCCCTGGTGATGATGGCATTACATTAGATATCCTAAAAGAAGCTGGAGAATATGTAGAAGACATACTTGCAAAATTCTTTACCAAACCAATGGGATTCTGCAACAGTAATTCTTTTGCATAAAAAAGGTGATAAAGAGGATTTGAAAAATTACCGACCAATTAGCTTGTTACCTGCTATTTATAAAATCTTCACAAAAGTGCTAACACATCGCCTGCAGAAAAAATTAGATGCAGCTCAACCAAGAGAACAAGCTGGATTTCGAAGTGGATTCAGTACAGTGGACCATATTCAAGTATTAAGAGAATTAATTGAAAGAACACATGAATATGAACTTCCATTGTGTGTTGCATTTATTGACTATGAGAAGGCCTTTGACTCTATTAAAACATCAGCAGTCATCAACTCTTTAAGATCAACAGACATTGAGGATGTGTACATTGACATGGTGAAACGTGTGTATAAAAATGCAAGTGCAAAATTTCGGTTACATAAAGATACCAAAACTATCAAACTTGGCAAAGGGGTGAGGCAGGGAGATACCATTTCTCCAAAACTTTTTACTTCAGCTTTACAGATGATTTTTCAGCTGATAAATTGGAATAACAAGGGAATAAAAATAAATGGTGAATATTTAAATCATTTGCGGTTTGCTGATGACATTGTTATTTTTTCAACGAACCCATCAGAACTCCAAGACATGGTACAGGAGCTCTCAACTAGAAGTAAAGAAGTTGGACTCAAGATGAACCTACAAAAAACTAAGATCATGTTCAATAATTTTGTAGAGGAAACAAAAATACAAGTTGACAACATTGAGCTAGAAATTGCTGATTCATATATTTACCTTGGCCAGCTGATTTCAATGGATGGCAACATTATGAAAGAACTCAACAGACGTATTAAACTTGGCTGGAGTGCATTTGGAAGAAACAGTTTTATCCTGAAGGGGAAATTGCCTTTGTGTCTAAAAAGAAAGGTCTTCAACCAGTGTGTATTGCCAGTCCTCTCTTATGGATCAGAGACATGGAGTCTAACAGTTGGAGCAATACGAAAGTTACAGACAACGCAAAGGAGCATGGAGAGGTGCATGCTTGGAATAACTAGGAGAGATCGAAAAAGAAACACTTGGGTGAGAGAGCAAACTAGAGTAGAGGACATCATTGTTAAAGTAAAAGGGCTGAAATGGCGATGGGCTGGGCATATTGCAAGAAGAACTGATCAACGATGGACAACAGAAATTCTGAACTGGATTCCAAGAGACCACCGAAGACCTAGAAAACGTCCTCAAACTAGATGGGTGGATGAAATAAGAAAACAGGTTGGGGTGACGTGGAAGCGAATTGCTCAGGATAGACTTGTGTGGAAAGCATTTGGAGAGACCTTCATCCAGCAGTGGATAGATAATGGTTGAATATGATGATATAGTATATGTGTTATTACACTTGTATAATCATCACTAAAACTTACCGTGAAAAGGTATACACAAAACTAAAACAACAACAAAAAATCAGGATAACAATTTTAATTACATTAGCTAACTTCAGCAAAGGCTTTGTTTTTAGATTGTGCGATCCTTTAAACACTGATTCGGAAACTGTTTCAAAAAAGTACTGACATCTTTTAAATAAAATTGGCAATATCTCTTTATATATATATATATATATGTGTGTGTGTGTGTGTGTGTGTGTGTGTGTGTATGTGTATGTGTGTGCATTATAAACTGCATAATCCACATTTAATAACATACTCAACTAACACAGCTAAACAGCATGTCCAAAGAAATTAACCGCTGCAAATTCAATGCAAGCCATTATGCATATTATTAAAATGAGGGACATTAACAGTCTATAAATTATCCCGATACTTGGAAGCATTAAAATAAAATTATAAGCTCATTATCAAAAAGTAAGTAGCCAATCTAGATTGAAATTTTGTGTTCACTGTATATCATTAAATTTATAAATAGCATTAACTCATACATAAAATGATGATGGTGTCTTGCCGAATTCCATTACGCTTAACCCGAAATTGTCATGCATCTTTAAAAGCTACTAAATCACGCAAATTTTACCTTTGTGGACCAATATTGTCAACAAACCGAAGACATATGATGGTGGGTAAATCATATTTATCGTTCTATGTGAATTTTATATTTAAACTATCACTTTTTCAAATTTTAATCATATTCTCTTTCATAATGTTATTTCCGTCTTTTGGGAAAACCCTCCCGAAAAGATTCCGACGATCTTAAACATTATGATGTAATAGATCTGTTTATTAATTACCCCCCCCCCCTCTTAAAATAGAGCAGATTAGCTCGTTTCTTGATGTTTTAATAAAAACAGTCGGCAGTAAATAAGTTCTTCTGTTTGCAATAAACAGTTTTAATTTTTCTTTCTCCGCGCTAAAATCTGTCACCCCATTGATCAAAAAGTAATCATTTTCATTTATATATTTAACGCGCTTTACAAATTTATTTTTTACCTTTGTATTTTCTCTAGAGATCGCAGGTTTAAAATCCATTGTGGTGAGTTAGTATTTATTATCCATTATAATTATATTTCTACAACTATCAACTATAGTTACTATTATTATCGATCTTGTAAATCACAAACTTTTCTAAATCCCTTAATATGACTATTTTTTTTTAATATTTCTGAATTCCATTTTTTCAATGGCCAATAGTTCTACCACTTTTTTTCATAAAATTAGTTAAAAAAAAAAAGCAAGCAAGCAAACTCCTCCGTTTATCTTATTTCTAATCTTCAACGTTAGGAGTGTATCAAAAAAAATTTTGTGAATGAAATTAGATAGACATCCACCAAATAAATAATCCCTTAAATTCCAGTTAAACGAGTACAAAAATACGTTAAAAAGGCTGAATTTCAAAAATCTTTCTTCTGAAAAATCATTCATTGCTGAGGAAATAATCATAATTTCAAGTTAATGAAGCCTCCTATTATTTTCAGCCCGTATCATCTTCAGAGTTAGACTTTCTGGGAACTTCACATATTTATGTATGCTCAAATGACCACGTTTATGACCTTAAATCTACTCCTAAATTAAGTGATGCGCGAAAAATTACGTTAAATTGCACTCATTAGCACCAGTTCCTTTCTAATGTTACCTTTTATTTTTCGGCTTCCAAAATATTTTCTTCTAATAAGGGGCGCTGCTGTCACCACTAATAGGAACGTGAAATGGCAACTTGTTCGCTTGAAGTTATTCCAATCGATTCCTTATGAAGGACAGCGGCCTCTATCTGAAACGCATTCATACTCTTTTCCCAACCCAAGAGCTAAACTCCACAACGTTGTTACTAATTATTGTATTCTGCGTAGTACTCTATCGATTTTCAAATTCATTTATTCATTTTATTTTTATTTTTTTAAATTTTATATTTCATTGAGTAAAATTATTTCTAAGTTAGAAAGAAATCTAATATTTGCACAGTTTTAACTATTCACTCTCTTATTAGTCAGTCCTGCGATGGTGACGCGTTCATCTAGCAAGCCGTTAATCGAATTTTTGGATACAACACGATGTCCAAAAAAAAAAAAAGAAAGAAAAGAAAGAAAAAAGAAAAGAAAAAAAAAAAAAATAAAGAAAGAAAGAAAGAAAGAAAAAATCTTACCAACTAACTCTTCATTGTAGTCCAGGGGGTTGGTTCCCTGGGTAGCAGAAGTTCACATTCCTCAGAAAACTATATGTCTCGTGACGTAACATGACCCACGCTGTTCTTGCGCTGTATAAAACACAAACAAATCTTATTCAGTTCTCTACATTTCAATATGTGTGTGTGTGAAGTAAAAGCTTTTTAAACCGACGTTATAATCATTTACACTCATTTTATCTGATGCCTTTTGAAATGTTTTATTATATTCAGAATAGTGGCAATAAGTTATTATTTGCTCAAAATTATTTTGAAAATTCTCACATAAAATTAAATAAAGAAAAGGTGGAAATGGGAGTGAAGTTGTAAGTAGGGCTAACATCATAGGACGAAAAATTATGTTTTTTACTATTGCCGAATTTTCACACCCATAGTATCATTTCTCATATTCATTCCCTGGCCATATGAAACCAAAAACAGTAAAGGACTCCTTCACAGTCGTTAACAGCGTTGCTTTTCCTTTGAGACTGCCCCTAAAAATAGAGTAATTATCTCAAAATCGTTCTACGAATTTTTACCGTCCGTATAATTTTACTTTTCTAAACGATTCATTGTGCTTGCTATTTTTGACGTAAGATTGAAAATCCTCATGCACGCTCTCTAGCCTGCTAAGGAAGCTCTATTCGGAAATAGGTCTACTCTTCCTTACAAGCTTTGCTGTTTCCTGTTCATTATCCGCTGCAGCTATTTAATAACCTGGCTCCAAAAATATTATTCTAAAATACCCCCATTCGGCATCTGTGAGATCCTCTTTGTCACTCTAACACGCAGTTGCTGGCAAAAGGTGCAGTTACGGAGGCCGCAACTACTTATTCTTTGTTGGCTGAGGTTGTGAGAGCAACCCTTAACGTTGGTGACGGAGCACAAATCGTGAAAGATGGAAGCCGGAGATAGAACTATTCCCAGTCCCGCTTTTCTGAAGCCGGTTTCGGTGCCATTAAGGCAAATTCGGCAAGAAAAAAAAAAAAGGGCTTCATTTTTTTTCCGTCTCTTCCAGCCGTTTGCCGCGTTATCTTTTGGACATCGGGACGTCGCCGTCGCCAGTTCATCCGCGAAAAAAATCTTCTAGAGCAGGGTTCATCTGATCCGTTGGCCAACGACTTCAAATATACTCCAATTGGTTTCCTTTGTACAGAAGGGAAAATTTTAATATTCGAATAAACATACGTCTGCCTGTGCTTAACCAGTTCGCTATATTCTCCTTTTTCTAAAGTTCAATTTGGTTTAGCCCACATAAGACAATCGATTATAATAATGAGGTGATGATACTCTATCGAAGATGTAAAGGAATTTTTGTTAGGTTTAATTCTCGAAATCGTTGCCAATATAAAAAGGCAATTTGACTTTTATTCCGCTTTAGTAAAATGATCTCAGTTCTTCCTGAAATCGCACATCAAAATAACATTAATCAACTCTGCAAATTGATGTACGAATATTTGCAGCATTTGGTTTGGTTTTTACCTTCAAGCCTGCTCTGTAGCCTCTCTGAGAAAAGAGCTAGCTTAACAAACTTGTTTCTGAAATGAACACAAAGGTTCAAACTTCGTGCGATTCGAATCCAGAGCGGTAGATGTAAAGTGGTGAATTCAGCCTCTAAGTTATTGGAGAACCACATCTGCGGTAACTTTGTACATTAACTCAATGTCTTTTAATGTCAAAATTTGAAGTATGGAATTAATTAAATATTCGAATAGATTACTTGTGCAGATTTAGTTTCAAGATACTACAAATAATAACCATCCATGTATTAGTCATTATAACATGGAGTATTAATTTTATCTGCAGAAATAAATATACGCAAACATAACGTCCTCTTAATAAAGAGAAAGCTATTTTTTATTTGCTTCGACTCAATGTATTCGTTGTTTTCGTTGGCTACTTTTCAGTCACATGGCTCGTTATCTTCAAAGTTATTAAATGGCGTGTAATTTATTGGAGTTAAGATCCGAGAAGTGACACGTGTCATTATTCTCAGCATGCTTATGAAAGCAAGTCTTGCATAAAGAAAGCCACAAGAGTATTGCGTTTACTTTCGCAACGAATGCGAATGAAGATTTAGAGATGTTGAATGCGCATGCGCATCAAACATTAATTTTCCGCCTTATCGATATAAATCCTTAACATAATGAACTCATAATGGGGGGTCCTTGCCCTTACGACCTGATAAACTCGTCATTAGAAGACCCATCATCGAAGTTCCAATCCTACGTTATGACCGATATCTTTCGCTTGACGCTGGAATGGTTCGATAAAGTTATTTTGTATTTAATCCTGAACAGTTTCCAGCGAAAGCAAAAAATAATTGAAAAAGATCGGGAGAGGAAGATAGTTAGAGAAGAAGAATAAATGCGGATCAAGTTTAGGGTCGATGGGGGGTACTGGATCCCCTGGTGAGTTCTTCCATCACTCAGGGGCTTTCTATGCTGAGTGGCGAAAGCCACTCTATGAGGAAGCCTGTCTCCGCAGAAGTAAAAAAATATTTGACTCGGACGACCTTTGACCTCTTTACCGCTGACAGTCGTGGCTGAGGTATCTTCAAAGAATGGTAGTCTGTTTCTGTGGATTTTGGAAAACCTGCAGGAGCGGATGGTATTTAAATAATACCGCATTAGTACCAATTAGAAGTCAACTAGCCCTCAACGTATGGAAATGCCTTCTTTTATTTCTTCAAAGCTCAATTTAAAGAACCGTATGCACTGACGTTCGGAATTGAAAGATGAAGGAATTGATAGAGTTCTGCATAAAAGAAAAATCAATGAAATTCTAGTAAATTATAAGTGCTACTATTTATTTCTTATGTGTAGTAAAAATCTTCAGAAAATATTCCAGTTATGTGGATGAATTTATTTTCACATTGACGAAAGGAGCTTCTGCCACTTTGTTGCATTCAATTCATACAATATGTGTTCTTTCACAATTTCTAAGAAGCTACAGACAAATGATGTGACCAGCAATGAAATTGGAAGCATGACGAATTATAAGAACTGCAAATTTGTATCGTAGCGAATTCAAACGATGTCAAATTAATTTAATGACTTGGAACCAATAGGCCAACATAGAAATGAATCAGACATGATAGGATAAAAAGGAAGAGAAGTTCAAACAGGATTTTTTGAAGAACAAGTCACTGAAATGCAAATGAATCTCGCTGTGATATAAAAACATGTAAAAAATGAAGATAATTCGGGTGAGGTCAAAGTACTGTTTATATTTGCTTCATGAGGTATAGATTTTTGAATTTGTCACAAAACTTTTATGTGGAAAAATGTATTTCGAAGAAGGAGGATAAAAGTTGAAAGGTCGTGTTGAATCTTCAGACCCTTGCTTGGTGTAATTGTAATAATACATTATTAAAATAGGAGAAATATTGATGTAAAATACTAAAAACGGTCTATGGTTTCTCACACATTCTTCCCCCCCCCTCTCTCTTTTTACATGCGCTAATATATTTATGCACATTCACATTTATAGGCAAATATATAAAATGTGAAAATATACTGAATGGACGGAAATTATGGTACAAAGGACTACGCGACATTGTCACTCCTTTCACTAATGAACAAGCCCAAGTGGTAGATGAAAGGATATACCAGCATTTATGTTGATGGTAATTTATATTAATATGAATAAATATCCTGAATTGACAGACTTAAAAATTGAGATGGAAGTGAGTGCCCGACGTATATCCACTCTATCGCAATTTTAGTGCAGAAAAAGTCCTTACTCGATGGTATGTATAAAGTGTACAGCCATCCCCAGTGGAAGATTTAGGAAAGTGCCGCCCCCTTCTTCCCTTATAAAGAAAGGGGTACTTCTGAAAAAAAAACCCGTCACGCATAGTGCACTATTAATATTTTATATGTGAAGTTGATCTTTCTTATAATTTATTTAATTATTTTACTAATGATTTTATATAATGAAGCTAATAGTATATATAATTAATAAAAATTTATTGGACTTTCATCCACACTTCTAAGATTTTCAGATAAATTTTTACACACACACATATATGCCATATATATATATATATATATATCACGCCGCGTAATGTAGTTTTAAACTCTTTTAATTAGTTAAGTCAGGTTACGAACACAGCATTCGAAACGTGATGTTGTCAAGCTTACGCTGTCGTATTCACAAACAATCTTTGTCAAAGCAGACATTATTTTCTATTTGTACATTTTTATTATAGAGCATCATTTTTAACATTGTTGAGTTTGGAAATTTTCATTCTTGAATTTCCTGCTGTCACCCTTCAACTAGGGGCGGTAGGTTCCTAGTCCCCTGCCTCGCGTGTCTAGTTGGAAATTCGGCACTGGTCATCCCAATCACTGGACTTAAATCCCATAGAACATGTATGGGGAATTTTAGAGGGATCTTTCGAGAAGCAAAGACAAATCGATCCAGTTTTTGTTGGATGAATAGTGTAAAATCCTTTCTGTTCAATTCCAAGCCTATCTGATCATAGGTGTACGCAGAAAGTTCATAAGGGGGATTATGGGCTTACAATGGGGGTTACAGAGCTACGCCCGTATGTCTGATACACTGCCCTGAAAAATAAAGGCTGTATTAGACGCCCACGGAAGACCGGCACCATATTAGTAAAAGGTTATAAATGATACTTACTTATTTTCTTTCTCTCTCTCTCTCTTCCACTACCCGCATGTATATGTATACACGCAGTCACAAATACGAACGTACTATGTGCACATAGAGATTCATAAGTTGCGGCGAAAATTTATTCAAAATTAAATTTTCACTTCGAATGGAGACAGCAATTTTTTAATAACATGCCGTTTACTTTTGGAAATCATTGTATTTATAATATCTATCATATCCGAGATGACTTTCTGTTCAAAACAGATCAATACCAGTAAAATGTGAAGTATCGCGGGAAAAAAAAAAGGCAACCCTTTTTCTCAGTAATGGCATTGTAATGCACGTGTAATGACAGATAATTGACTCCATTCACGTATCTGTGGCTGTGCGGGATGCGAGCAGAAATTGATGTCTCTGAGTGTAATAATTAAATAGATAAAATAGCCGTGGTTGTAATTAAATTAGCTAATGAAAATTCTTTTTCTTTTTGACCTTTTTTTTTTAAATCGGTAATTTCTGTTACAATCCGTTAAAATCTTCATATCTCCCTGTTGTGATCTTTTCGGGGGTCGTAGAGACATTGCGATAAATTTTTTGAAAAGAACACACTGACAATCGAAGAATTGATGTGTTAACACCGCGAAGGAGTTATTTTGTTCAAATCCATTTTCGAAACGCACTTCTTATCCAATAAAAGACATTTCACTCTTCATTATAACAAATATTACTCTATATTATAACGAATATTAATCTATATTATAACGAATATTAATCTATACTATAACGAATATTTATCTATATTATAACGAATATTGATCTATATTATAATGAATACAATCTATATTATACTGAATTGATCTATATATTATATAAAATATTGATCTATATTATAACGAATATTAATATATATTATAACGAATATTAATTTATACCATAACGAATATACTTATCCGTTAAGATTTTGGTCTTTGAGAAGGAGAATAGAGGAATAATATATATGTGTGTGTGTGTGTGTGTGTGTGTGTGTGTGTGTACATGTTGACACACTCAGCAAGTGGGCTGTTTAGAGTCCTCAGTGTCTTTGAAATTTTTGCGTTTTCCTCATCAGTTCCTGTGCTATCATGAATAAAATTATATATATCCGATTCTTAATAAAACTAATATTAAAAATTTGACACTTTGTTATTCTTTTCCGCTGATAAAAATAAGCTACGTATTTATAATAAACAGTATATATATTTCAGCTAAATTATTTGATCTAAAGCATCGTATGCAAAGATGGAATAAATCTTGTAGGAATGTTCATTTTGTTGCTAATATAGCTTATAACAACAAGTTCGGGCATGGGTAAATATATTGATAAGTTCATAATTACACTATTTATCCAAGCCATTTTGCTTTCAGCAAATTTATTGCGTTTTCAATGTTTTCAATGTTCTTTGCTAATGCTGTTATGCGCATTACTTGCCAACTTAGGTTCGTACCAATACGTGATATTTAAACAACTTGAGTATTTACATTTCGTTTACTCGGAATACTTTCCTTTGCTGCGAAGGTAAGGAATGCAAGATAAGATATCCATACAGGGTCCTGGATGCATATCCGGAAGGTTAAGTAATGGGGCGGTAAGGAAAACCTGACAGTAAAATCTTCCATCTGCGTGTCTAGTTGGAAAAAAGGTCAGACACCTTGCTAAAGTGGAAGAAAAGCCATGGGGAGAAGATGTCAAGGGTACCATTTCCTAAAGGCTGAGGGCACCCACATGTGTGTGTTGGTCAGGGGTGTCTAAAATGCGATGGGGAGGAGGGTAGTGGCGACAGTCTGATCTGCAGTGGAGATATAAGTGTGCACTCATCGCTGGACAATCGAAGACACAGATAAGCATAAGTACAAGAACCGACTAGGTCTTGAGCAAGTATTTTCTTCTTAGCCTCAAACTCATACATTGTCGCCAACATACTAAATGAACAGATAAATTGTGGAAGACGAATTAGTTTCTTATCGATTAGCCTGCATTTGAATAAATCCGAAGGTATGTTTCTAAATATGAAGCTGTGAGAAGCACACGAAGCTACACGAAGTGGAATCGCCTCTCTGCATGTGGAGAGGATTCAATTTTATAAGTCTTTGGACGCACAGATACCAGTCTGGTACAGATCGTGATTTCTTTCATAATACCCATTTTTCACTCTCTTCGTAAAAGAAGAACCAAACTATATTACATAAAAGTAACTATATCATACTTATCTATTCCATCGTATTTCATCCACAGTTTAATTACAGTGCACCTTATCGCTCGCTGGGATTTGGAATTGTTTTGGAATTTCATATTTCCATTATTCGTTGGAAGGCTATTCTTTTAATATGTAAAATAAGCTTTTTCTTGCATTTCCTCTTAAATATTGGTGATATTGGCCGCTTTTTGTGATTTGATATAAAAATCTTTACGATATAAGTTCCGATAAAATACATGGCAAGTACTTAATATAAAACAAATGCCACCCCTCTCTACACACACACACACAAAATTTGAAGAATGGGCCTTCTTCACAGTATAAGAAAATTAACGATTTCTGTGATACAATTTATAGAGTCTGTTACACTTGTATATTAAAATACCTGATTTTCTATCGCCCATTTAGATGATAGATAAATTCAGCACAATTAAAAGCTAATTAATTAATTAAAGGGAAAAGAAATTGTAAGTATCACCCTCATCATAAAAGGTGCTTGACTGATCTATTTTGAATACACTTAGCAAATTTCTCATATTTATATATTCTATAGTATAAATTACGTATTGCTATTATCATATATAGTAAGTTACGCAAGTTACATAACGTACCTCTTTTCATTCTTAATTAAACTTCATATTAGTTATAATAATATATCAGTTTAATAAAAAATTACAAAACTTTTAGCGCAGCATATAGTCCCTTTCGAAAATAAATAATAACTCGCATTTCGTGGCTACCGTGAAATATCATGTCATTACAAAGTAGTTCAAGGAGTGTGAAATTGAATACATTAAGCGTGTTGTGAGTGGAAAATATCTAATCTTCTACCGAATACGCAGCACTTATTACGCTAATAGTGCGATTGGTCAATTATATCTACAAAACTATATTTACGGAGCATACCACATCCACTTCCATACAAAAACAGAATAGACATTATCGCTTGACATGTAAATGATACAGAGAAAGCAGGTGTAATTTTCCTTAAAAAATATCAGTTGCCGTATTTTTGAAACTTACGTGATTTGAAAGAAAATGACATTATTACTATTATTTTCTGATCTTTGTATTCATACATTACAAGTTTTCTATTATGAAGGATACGCGTGAGAGGGAAGATAATTTCCATAAATTTTAAATTAAAAGTATATTATAATCGTAAATACCTTAGTTACATCGCTTACTGGATGAAGGTGATCTCAAGTTGAAATTGATTGCTCCTTGCTCATTTCTAAATGTTGTTTCTGTTATTAATAAGTTTTCAAGAAGGCGGATCTCGAGAATTGATTTGTTTATTTGATGCTACTCAGTTTTATCTTCGTCTATTAGTATAACGGTAAATAATACCTTTATACACTTCTTTGTAATAATATCACCAATTTTTTTCAGCAATATGATTTTTTTTTTCTTACTTACAATAGTTCATAATAAGTTACTTGCTTTGAAAATTCTCTTCCCCATGTACAATTTTCATATACTTATTTTACTCATATATATATATATATGTGTGTGTGTGTGTGTGTGTGTGTGTGTGTGTGGCGAAGTGGCCCAGTGATATAATAATAATAGTGATATAAGCACCCGCCTTCTAACCAGAAGGTGTAAGCTATAGACGAAGATTCGACTCCCGATACGGACAAGAAAAAAATGAAAGAGCTGAAAAAATTTCTCAACCGAAAGTACAATGTCATTTGTCTAGTGCAATGTGAAGACTTCAAAAATCTCAAAAAACAGAAGAGAAATAAAAATAAAAAAAAGCAATAATGCACTGCTGGCGCCATTTAGTGATCGGAAAAGGTACTAATAACCAATGAAAATACCACTGGCCATGAAAAACCGGATATGTAGCCAGCTGACGCCACAGCAGCATCCGGAATGCCGTTGAAGTACCACTCGGTACCCCGGGGACGTGAAAAAGGCTATCTCAGACTCTGATGATATGAACCATAATGAAAATATGAATGGAGCAT
>QLNU02015360.1:93722711-93741974 GCA_006491805.2 Dysdera silvatica | reverse complement strand
CAGGCAAGGTTTCAGAATTTCTTTTATGTGTGGGCCTTTATTGGGGTAATTGGGGAAGGGGGTGGGTTCTTCCCAGTGGCGTGCCAAAAGGGGGAGGGTGCCACGGAAGAGGTGGGGGGCGGCATTTTCATACATTAGCTTTAACAAATATAAAGTAAAACCTCCATTAACGGACACCTTTTTAGAACGAAAACCTGAGAATAACGAACCTATCTCTGGGACAATTGAGAAACACTCCGATAGAAAACGTATGTTATTTTAACATGCATAATAGTTTTCGGTATTTATTTTACATAAACAAATACTTAAATACATATTTGAATTACACCATATATCTCATGGTTATACTCCGAAGTCTACTATACAATACCTAATTTAATTTAAAAATAACACGCTTCATAATCAACTTGTATTTTGATATTTCAGCAAAGCTAATTTGAGCTCTGAAATGACGAGGAAATGGATATTTTCAATTAATACTTTCTCATATTTCTTCGCAATTTTATCTCTATTTCTGTTTTTTCTTCAATCTCTACTATCCTCTTATATCTCTGCTCTCCACTATCCTATTATCTTTCTATTCCCTACTATTTATTATCCTCTTTATCTCTATTTCCTCTAACACATTTCTTCATTTAATGAATATTTACAACGAAAACTGACGTCGTTATCCCTTTCGAGGTGCAAATTTGTCAATTACTGTGTCAGGATTAATCATGAGGGCATTGCTGAAATGACGCTCAATGGATATAACGGCTAAGTTACGAAGGCATTTCCCAGCCATGTTTGCTTGTAAGCATGTTTTAATAAGCTTCGTAGTGGAAGAACTCCGTTCAGCCGAGGCTGAAATAAAGAAATATTGCGTATTACCCTATATTGATTTACACAGGTTTAACTGCATTCTGCATACATTAACCCAAGCATTCGCACGGTCCATGTGAATATTTATGTTCATGTCTGTATCTTTCTCGCGTATTTTCTTCATTATAGAAAAAAATAGGTTAAAAAAATTGATTTACGGCAATAAAAATAGAACATTTAACAGTTAAATTGTATATCATACAATTTGGATAATCATGGTAAGCGGAAAAAATGGGTTGGATAAAATAGACAATGGCAAAATAGTTATGGAAACAGAAGTATGGTAATGGTCTTTAATTTCCTAATTGAGGAAATGCATAATTATTAAATGAAATTTCTTAATAGCTATAGAAATTAGTTGGTACATCATTTGATACATCAAAGGAAATCATCCTTATCAAACCCTCTCGATTTGCATATTGCTATCATGAAAATATAACTACACAAATCAGTAAGATTTGATACAGAAATGTACATGGAATTTAGTAGACGTGGCTTCAATAGCAGCCGAGATAAATAATGGGGGGAGCTGCGGCACATTTCGATACGCCTCTGATATGTTGTCATGTATAAAGACACTCATGTGTACTATCTGTCTATAAAATTTGGTAGATGCTTAACAGTATCCGAGATACAAGCTCCCCTCTATATGCTAGTGATGATAATCGTTTTAAGAGGGTTGCAGCTGTGAACATTGCAGTTATTTCAATTGCAAGTAAAATTATAAAATTTGTGGAAGCCCCCTTTTTCTATGATCGGCCATTCTTTCCTCGGACATTTTTTCCATCAGCCCTTTTTTCCAGGCCATTTTTCACCTTCGGGATCATCAAATGAACCAACACTGAACTAGAACAATTCCAGTGAAAAATGAGAACCATCCAAAGAAGAGCCGGACAACTACACCCTGCAACGGTAATTGAACGGCAAACACTACCCCGGGAAGAAGGAGGACGCGGACAAGCGGACCTCAAAGACTTACATGACAAGCAGATCCAGAGCATGAGGCAATACTTCCAGTTGAAGAGTCCCCGATCGCCACTCATCCAAGCCATAATACAAGCAGATGCAAATTACACGCCACTAAACCTGTGTAATACCGAAGAGCGTGTCCTGGAGGCAGCCAATGAGCAGAAACTAAGATCTTGGGCCGGAAAACCATTACATGGCAGGCACTACAATGACCTGCAACAACCACACGTTGACAAAAAGGCATCAAATTCTTGGCTGGCCAAAGGCACTCTCCAGCCAGAGACAGAAGGATTCATGCTAGCCATCCAAGACCAAGTGATCGCAACAAGGAACAATCAGAAATTCATCCAGAGAAAAGATATAGAAAGCGACAAATGCAGACACTGTCATGCGGCATCGGAGACAATCCAACACGTGATGGCAGGATGCAAGATCCTTGCGCAGTCAGACTACAAACATAGACACGATCAAGTAGCGAAAATAGTCCACCAGAAATTGGCAGCGAATGCTGGCTTTCTGACAGAAAAATGCCCGTACTACAAATATGAGCCAGAGACCGTGCATGAGAACGAAACACACAAGCTTTACTGGGATAGAGCAATCATAACAGACAAGACAGTCCCACATAACCGTCCTGACATAACCCTCGTCGATAAATCGAGTAAGACCACGTATTGTGCGTTCGCGCAGACCTGACGCCTGATACCGTTAGCAGACGGGTTAGTCCATTGCAGTTTAGGGAAGGGCGTCTTGCCGAAACTGGTTTTTCGCGCGGGAAAAACCAGTTCCTCCAAGACGGCCTTCCCTAAACTGCAATGGACTAACCCGTCTGCTAACGGTATCACGCGTCAACTGAGCGCGAATGCACAGTACCTAATCGACATAGCAGTACCCAACACCAATAACATACAGACAACCTACACAACGAAAATCACCAAGTACCAAGATCTCAGACATGAAGTACGAGATATATGGGGTATGGAAAAGATCCTCATCATCCCGTTAGTCATCTCAGCAACAGGGATAGTACCAAAAACGCTTGCGACGAATTTGGAGATACTCAACATTGACCCAAACACCTACATTGAAATACAAAAAGCCACAATCCTAAACACGTGTCACATTGTCAGGAAGTTTCTAGACATGGCACATTAAGAAGTGATGTAAAAAGAGGCTTGGGAACATGGCGCTCTGCCCGTCCCAAAGCCTGTTTCCGCCAAGAATGGGCGAGGAAAACTTTTTTCTTTATATATATACATACATATTATATATCTATATATCCTTGGAATGGAAAAGAATTAATTTGAAACAAGTAACTAAGTAACTGGGAAAAGAAAACGATCTTGAAGTGTGTTAAGAATTACAAAGAAGGTTTTGAAATTCAAAAAGAAAAACTTTAAGAAAGAAATTTCTATCAAAACAATAAAATCTTACTGCGATTAAAAACAGAAAATCGTAGTTTATGTTTTAATTCATAAGAGTTTATTAGAAAATTACTACAATAAAATCAATTGATTTGACCAAAACTATCAAAACAGAAAAGTAACTGATTTTATTCACCGATGAAAGTCGCGAAATGAAATTAAAATGTATTAACTGAACTAACATTAATCGTGTAATTTCTACAAAATAATTGAAAATTTGGAACATCAGTTAAAACTAACTGAAAAAGATAGCTAAATCATCAATAATTAATTTACTGGTAATTATACTATTTATTCGTTTACTCATAAGGGAGATTTCAAGTGACGTAAGCAATATTTTGGCTACTTCTGAATTTCCAAGTAAGCAAAAATTAACATTGGCTAACATAGGAAAATAAGCACAACGGCAACCCCTCCCCCAAAGGTGCTTACGTAATACTTGAACCTCCCTAACTAAGGCTCGACAAATCGCGGCGTACCATACTCGCCGGACAAGGACGGTATTCACTCGCCTCAAAAAGAAAATCTAGGGGTCTAGAAGGAAAAGGTTTCCTTTCTAGAAATATTTAGGCGCCAATGGCGATCGGATTTAACGAGTTTGGCTCATAACCACAGTCGAATCGTTCATTTATAAACGAAGTTAATTAATTAATTAAAAGTGTATGAACTCTTACCAAATGATTCACAATATTTCAAAGTTTCATTAAAAGCACACTTAATAATAATATCGAGGTTTAATCACTATGTTACCACAATTTGCCTGACTAGAAAGTGGGTTTGGCTTACATATAACTAGCCCTCTAGATAAATTGAGGGAGGGGTAATATATGAACTGCTGAAATAAGGTTCCGCGTATTATTGAGGGCAGGGGGCAGTTTGTCATTTATGCTACAAATGAGAATTGGACACACACATCATTATATGATTTAACAAATTTTCTCAGAATAATTGACATTTCGAAAGTGATTTTTTAAAATCCAAAGTATATTAAAATGCAAAGCTTCTTTCTTTCTGCGTTGACGTAACATAGAATTTTTTAATATTTTAGAAGGGGCAAAATTTACCATACGCAGTGTTTCCTTCTTGAAAATCACAATTACTATTTATTATCAACATTAAATGAGCCGCACAAATTTAATTAACATATTAACTAATAAAAACAAAACTGTGAATTAAAGAATTGATGTGAATTTGAATATCTTAGTTTCTCAACTGATGAAAATATTTTTCGAGTATTTCAAATATACCCTTGGGGTTAAAACAGCCTATGAATAATAACTAACTATCTCGATGCCTTCCATGTTTCATAAGCACTTAGGAGAGGTGATTTGTAATTCGCATATTTCAAACAGAAAAGTGGAGTTCGTTTCATGAATTGTAAACAAACTCTCGACTTAGTATCACGCACTTTGTGGAAAGCATCACACTCTCAATTCTGCAAAGATTCTACAGAATGTACTGTGTGGAAATGTCTTACAATGAGGTCCTTCACATGACACGCACCTAACGGAAAAGGGGAGCTGCTTTGACTTGAAAGTTTTAAACATTGAATTTGGCAACAGAAACGAATTTCAAATGCCCTATCTAGGGTAAATTACATGGTATGAAATCTTACAAAATATTCCGTCCTTCCTTTCAAGGAACATATATATATATAAACTCGTTCTTTGTAGATATCTTGCCCCAAAAGTAATGGTTTATCTTTAAAAAAAAAGTATGATAGATAATCGATATATTTCGAACAAATTTTCTCAAAGTTACAGTACGTGAATGATCTTGCGGTAAGTTAAGTAAAGACAAATCTGGAAATTTGAAGTCTACTCAACGAAAAAAAAATTCTTTTCTTCATAAAATTCGCGCTTACCTGAATTTATTAAATGTTTCAGATCATAATTTAAAATGAACTGTCAATTCGATATCCGACAATCGTTCATTGCCAATAATGATGATGGAGTATAAGACTCTTGTGAACTGTTTAGACTAATGTACCCTTAGCCGTAAATGTAGACTATTTGACAACGTAATATAGTTGAGTTCCGACACATTTGTGCACTGTCTGAATGAATTCATTTTCACATACCAGTTTATTCATGATCCTGTTATCAGTAATGTTAGTGGAAAAGAGTCACGTTTTTTTCCACACCTACTATTTTCGATATCATTACTTCTCTTCCATTTTCAATAAAGTTATAAATATTAGAAGAAACTATCTTTGGGCCCAAACTTCTCGGAAGTGCTTCTAATGGTTGATACTTAGCCTAATCTAACCCCAACTTCGATCAAAGAGGTTAAGACTGAAATAATTTAGCTAAAAAATGAGGGGTTAACAGGACGACGAAACGTCAAGAGATTTAACAACAGACGTTAATGTTCCGCAAAACGACAGATCATTAATTCTGAGTCCTCCTTTCCTACGGCTATCCCCCTCTACTCCGTATACCGATTCGCCAATCGAACGGAATACGGATGAAGAGCAAAGAGGTCGCATGAAAGACCTTTGGGGAAGAAAAAAAAGGTAGAAAAAGGTTTCGAATTCGTCTTCCCTGGGTCTTTGAATTTATTCTTAAAAAAAAACAAAAAATATATATATAATAATAAAATAAAAATCTTCGCGCAGCAAAATGCTTCAACTTCCCGGTATATAAAATAACCCTGCTGTAACTATCGGTGAATGAAAAGGAATTCGGGAAACAGATAGTGTACCTAAGGTGAAACGTTTGCGCTAAGTCAGTGCATTTAATCATCGCCTGAGGTCACTACATACCAAGCTAGGTTTCAAAATGGCTTCTCACAATGGCAGCGTAACAATAAAAGGAAACGACGAAGACCAGACGCGGGGGGGGGAGGGATGTTATCTGAAAGGTTTTCCCAAGACTTCCAGCTTATTTAATGTCTTTATAAAAAAGAATTATAAAAACTACATGGTACATTACATTTTTTGCAGTTATCGGTTTAGCCTTATCTATGGCTGAAAAAGACATAACTTTGCTATTCTTCCCTTTCTCCTCTTTCTGAAAGTGATGAACTTTGGCGCCTTACGTAGAAGCCTACAATTAAATGAAACTAGACAGCAGTAGGGATGGTAAAAAAGGAAATCTTGATTTCAGCGTCGATAAAACGTATCTCTGAAAGCTTCACTGTTGCCCCTTCTTGTTTATTTCCTGCTGCTGTTATTATTAACAGCGCAAAGAGATTAAGAAAAAGTTTCGTTCGTGTAATGGAGACAACAAGCATTTATTCCATGTTGAACTTGTATCCTTTCATTGTAATACCGAGTAATTACAATACCAGCAACTAATCAACACAAACGGCGATTGTCTCCAAGCACGGGACTTTCATGAGCTACGAATAAATGAGATGAGCTGATAGTGTGAACAAAGAAACGCAGGATCGACATTGCACTTAGTAGGCAATTTGCAAATCTGAGGACATATTCTGTCTTAAGAAGTATCAAAAATAAACGAGAACTATATAAACTTCCTGAAAAGCAACTGAAAATATACTGAAAACAAAATGTGTTGATGTAGTAACTGCGCTGGGTGTGAAATAGGGGCTTAAATTAGATATGCTGAACTTCACCTTACATTATGGCCCTCACCGTTAAGATATAGGACTATGGCCTCAGGAACTATCAGTAGAATTGAAGAGAGGGTAAAAATTAATTTAATTATGTAAATTTCCTTTCACAGTTGTATCATTTTCAATTGATACAAAAAGATTATAATTCGACGACAGCTTCTACCATGAAAATACGTTGCTGTTTTACTTCTCCATGATTTTTTATATTATAAAAATCTTGGTTATTTCGACATCATATATGTATGAGTTTTGTATACTGTAAATAAACTTTATTTTATGTATAAAGATACAATTTTGGGTTAAAAATCAAAAGTTACGATTAATAATAAATAAGTAATGTATGTTTCTTAATTCTGGAGCTGTTCCTTAAGGCCTCGTGCGTTGCTCAATTCGTAGTCAATTGCTAATCACTTTCGCGGCAATTGTGATAATGATGGGAGGGTAATAATATCCTAATTTGTAATATATGGGTCAAAAAGTTCTAATGTGAGTCACAAAATGCGAAATTTCATTTCATTTTAAAACACACTATGGGCCGTTGAAGTATTACGTAGGCACATTTCTGGCCATTTTGTACTCCCCCTAAGAGAAAATAAGCAAATATCTGACCCGATGCTTACATAAGATTTCGGTGCTCTAATTTTTTAGTGTAAGTTTTTGAAATAAGAATGCAACGTGTGATGCAAATTATAATACTTATTTACATTTTTATTGTAATATTGAGCACTTATTTATAAGTTTGTTATAATATGAAATGCTTTTTCATAAATACAGAGTAATCACAGCAAACAATATCGCATTTAAAAAAGTTTTAATAAGCTGTTAATAGATATTTTGGTGGTATTATAAAGTATTTTATTACCATTTTATTATTATTTTTTATGTTGTAAGCGAATAGTGTGTAATGAATAAGAAGTGGATTTGATAAAATACATTTATTAAAAATAATGCAGTCATTATATAAATAAAAATATCAGGCGACAACGAGGAGCCGCCTACAAGAAGGCCCCGGGCGAAAGAAATTGAGGGCCACTGGTTTAAATAATTAAATATTTAATTGCTGTTACGTGTATTTTATCTCTTCTACACCCAGTGTAAATACAGTGTAACTGTACTACATACAGTGTAAGTATTGCAGTTCTGTTAGGGCAGTTGTCAATTTGTGACAGTGCGATAGTTTTATTGTTTTCTGTGTTTTACATAAGCATGGTTCAGAATACCCCCTCCTCGTTGCCAGAAAAAATAAGAAAATCTCAACTCCCTCTCACAAAGATGCTTACGTAATATTTGAACGGCATCCTACCTTTTTTAAAATAAATACATATTTGTAAGCGAAACCTCCTTAAATATAGAAAGTTAATAAAAGTTTATTGTCTAGACACACGTTTGTAAATTTTATTTTAAATAAATTTCTAATATATAAAAAAATTATCCGAATTTTATTGACGATATAAGAAACAGATTAACCAAGGCTTAGTACAATTTGTAAAAAATTTCGCTCATCGTAAGGCAAAAGTCAGAGATAAAAAAAAAAGACAATATAAAAGGAATAAATAAAATATGTTGAAATATGGGATGAAAATTGAATGGAAGAAATAAAAGAATGGCGAAAAAGAATGAAAAAATTTAACTCGCGAAAAATAAAAACCTATAGACAGAAAAGATTTAAAATCATTTAGGAGAGTCTATTTGCATATATCTAGTATTATTTTAAATTTACAATACGAAAACTGCTTCATTATCAAAAAACGAAGGTAACATGACAACTTTCGAATACATAAAGTAGTCAGGTGGCATAAATTGTGTCACTTTATTATCTTGAGTCAGTTAATTATTATAGTAACAAAAACTTGTCAACTTGTTCCTTGTTTGACGTAAAGAAGCTTAACTTTTGTGGCCTTACAATTAGACCTCTCTAAATTTGACGTAAAGAGGCTTAACCTTTGTGAACTTTCAATCCGACCTCGCTAAATTTGCATTTCACGGAACGCACGCAAATTTGCGGATACTCTGTCAAAAGCACTGCATTCTTCACGACCGTATTCACGAGGGGAGGGGAGGACCTTGAGGGCTCGTCCTTCTCGAAACTAAATTTGTAATAAGACCACAAAAATACCTATCTGTATTTACTTAACAAACTTGTAAAAATTGGAGAAAAAAAATTCTCAAACCTTAAATAAGTATCAAAATTCTAACCACATGATCTCATTTCATGGATCGCTAACTTGAGAATAATTTAGAGAAAAGAAACATAGAAACCATATATAAAAGGGGATATTATAAAAAATTAAATTTTGATGGCAAAACTACAAGTAAAAATCTACAATGATGTCTTTGGGCAAAATTGTTATATTTTCTCATTTATTTTTGCATGATGTGTTTATATTTTTGCTTTTTGACAAAGATAACCGCATTTTTATATAACGTTATTTTTGTACTTTATTTTTACTGTTATAATTTATTTCTGTAGGCATATGCTTACTAAGTGATCAAATAAATATTCGCAAAGAAAAAGATGATTTTTCTGCAGCAGGTTAGAGTCAAACCCACGTCTTCTCAATTTCCGGTTAAGAGCTCTACCATTAAGCTACAGACTACGATAACTCTCCCCTCTGCGAGCGTATATGAGGTTTTCACCACAGACAAGTTCTCAAAGGACGGTGCAGTGCTCTGACTACTTTATCTCTTTTTTAAAATGCAGTTAATGGAGTCTCATAAACAGAATTATTTAATGCTGTACAGAGTTTCCTTAACAGTTAAATCCTGTAATATTTCAAACGAATCCTGCAATATTAAAGTCCCTTATAATGATAATGATATAAATTTAGTAATATTTATAATGAAATATTGTTAAATTACAAATTAAGTTACTATATGAAATGTCGGATTTTAAATGTTCAGACTTCTCTCGGTGTAGGAAAAAACTTTAATTTGTTGATTTAATACGAAGGTGAAATTTGCAATTTCATAACTCATATTTTGATCGTTGTTTTTCCATTTCAATAATAAAAGTTTTTTGTTCTAATTAATAATTAATAATTAATTCATTAATTCTTCTAAATAAAGTTCTAATTTCGAACGTGTCTCATGTCCAAATCAGTTAATGTAGGGTAAGTTTAAATGGCTAAGACCCTTTCCCGGTTGGCCCATTTATCTATAAATATATCACTCGAAATACTACAATTTCCCATTGCTTAACATTTCTATTTAAATGCCAGAGCTAATTCCAAATTCGCTATACTTATCCATTCATTCATTCATAATTCACTCGCTCCCCACGACGTCATTCCCTGTAAGCGCTCACAACTCGTATATACCACATGATGAAAGATTGAGACATGAAGTACCGCGATTCGTCGCAAACCAAATTAAATTTTCATCGTCTCACAATGTTTGAGTTCTCTCTGCGATTTTCTTATCCTTGTTATCAAAGGCGAAAGGAGTTTAGCTATTGTGCTGAAGCAAATTACTCTCGGTTCTTTGTCGTTGAAATATAAATTTTCTCGCTTAGATATATAAAGACGAGCATAGGAAAAGAAACTACTGAATCCCTAGGGTATGAAATTGATATATTTTAATGGAATTGCAAATTTTAATAAACTTTTTCTAATTTATGTAAATCCGATTAAAATTAGAAACAAATTAAAAACTCCAAGAGGTTTAAAATTGCTTGTATTGCAACAGCAACGTAATAGTAAGCCATTGATTGGGGCACGTCGCTTCCAGAAACCTTCAAATACCTGCATGAGTGTATGTGGTGTACCTTAGTACACGTTAATGTTTAAAAATCTTTTCATTTTAATTTAGTAGCATTACACTGCCGTTAAATATAAATTATATTCAATCAATAAGCACCAAATGGCGTATTATAAAATGTCGGAAAACGTGTAAAGAAAGGCTGCGATTATAAAAATAAAATAATAATATATAATCGTTTTCAGAACGTAATAATTATACAGTAGCCAATTTTTTTACACCCACGCCTAAGCTCAAACTAGAGCTTTTTTTTTTTTTTTTTTTTTTTTTTTGTAAAGAAGAAAAAGAAACACAGTCCTGGTCAGGAGTTGAACTGGAGACCCTCTGTATGTACCGAAATGCTTCAACCGGCTCGGCCTGGAGTTCTCTAACTGGCTCGGCTCTGAGTACTTTAACCGGCTCGGCAACCAGGACACAGGAACGATGCTCTTTTTCTTTGTATTTAAGGTTTGTAAGATATTATTACCTCTCTCAGGGTTCACATAATTGCCAAATGGTAACATATATATAGCTACCGAGATATAATTTGGTAATTTTTTCGTGTGGGATTGAAATGGCTAGTAATTTTTAACATCCACGTCTGCTCTCAAACCAGAGCTCCCCTCCCTCTTTTTTATAAAGAAAAAAATTATATAGTAGTATAATTTTGGATACAATAAAGAAGTATTATACAATAAAATATAACGAAAGAAAGTAATATTTATGATTCTACGAACCCAAACAATTTTGGTATGCCCTAACATTTTATTATCACATAATATATCACAGATATATGTACACATTAAAAAAGAAATGAAAAACCGTTAAATACGCGATAAAAATTCACCATCTCGACGACAAAATCTGTCGCCAATATTTAGTTTCATATCTCGGTGTCGTTCCGCATTTTAAGTATTCGCTAAAACCAAACATACAGTAGGATCCGTATATAACGAGGAGAATGATACCAACGAAAATGCCTGGTATACCCGGCCACTCACTAAACTCGTTTTGAATTTAAAATTCAAACTTTGAAAATAAAGTCTGTACATCTGATTAATATATGTGCATGTAATGTGCATACAATAATATTCGGCTTTGATTTTACTTAAAATTCAATGAACAATGTATTATATTATCGCCTGAATTTAAGTGCAATCAGGGGCGGATTTCTAAGTAGGCACACAAGGCACAGGCCTAGGGGCAGCACTTATCGGAGGGCGGCATCAATGTGCTTAAACATAAAATTGTCCAATGTTGAAAAAATAATGTTTCTTTTAATTATTGCCCTGTTTCCCCAATAGCGATGACATATAAGCGATTACTTTAACTTGCCTGCAAATGCAAACCATAGAATCGAAAGACAAAGGGCCCTAAAAATTTTGGGCCCTGGTCATTTGCCCAGCGTACCCATTTATAAACCAGGCTTAACACGCTTTTTATATATACTAATAGTAAATGAATGAATAATGAAAAATTTGAACTCATAACGAAAAAATTCATACAAGGATGCGTACGTGTTTTTTTCCCCAAATACGCGAAATATACGCAAAAACATCAGAGGCTCCAGGATTCCATACTAAAATTATTGTGGATTCAAAAAATGTCTCGAATTCACGAAGTCGGAGACTGTGGTAGCAATAATTTCGAATTGTATCTTATTAGTTTGAATAATTATATGAAAAATCTCCTTTACATATCAAATGTTAAGAGTATGATATGCGTTTTTTTTAAACAAATATTCCTTTCTTTGTAAAGGAGGGAGGGGGCGGCAGTACAGGCTGTGCCTAAGGGCGGCAATTTTATAAATCCGCCACTGAGTGTAATAAACTAAAAAAAAACCATGATATAGCGGAACTTCCATTTGTAATTATTCCCAAAATAAGCTTTATGCACAGACACTGTAAAGCTCAGACGGTCTAAAGCTGTTTTCTTTGTTGTATATTATCTCTGTTCATTAAAAACCTTCGTCATACAATATTCAGCGCTTTAAATGCACAGTCATCGGTGTAATCCATTGCCTTAAAGGATTGTTTATTGTGAATTCCTTACTATGTATTCTGAAATTGATAAGAGTTTTCAGAAATTTTCCAGTTTTACGTGATGAAAATTTGTTTCCTTATGTTTGTCTCAAAAAAAAAAGACATCCTCGATCACTGATTTTTTTTTTTTTTTCAAATCCTACGTTGTGCTTAAAAATTCTCGCCGTTTTTTCTCGTTACACACAGGATCTGCAAAAGTCTTGCTCGCTAAAAACGATTAAATCCTATTTCGCTTAATCATTAAACCGAAGAAAATCCAAATTTTTCCTCGCTAAATCCGGAAACTTGCTAAAATGCAGAGCTCGTTGCACAGGGTGTCCCAACACCAGGGTTGAAACATCAAGGAGTGGTAGGGTACACCTAGACGAACAATATTTGTCATAGAACCTAGGGTCGCAAACCACTCACAGCGTCAGTTCTAAAACCGTCCAGCATGCACAAATAGTGACAACCAGTGCATGAGAAGCGCAAAATGCGATGTCCTAATCATCTATGCACTTGAGCAGCTGACCTGAGTTTTATCTGGCGCTTTTCACGCAGTGGTTGAAAATATTTGTGCATGCTGGACGGTTTTAGAACTAGCGCTGTGAGTGGTTTGCGACCCTAGGTTCTATGACAAATATTGTTCGTCTAAGTGTACCCTACCCCTCCTAGATGTTTGTAACCCTGGTGTTGAGACACCCTGTATATAAGTGGGTCCTACTGTAACTGTTTTACACCGGAAGCACTAAATATCATCGGGAGAGTTCAAGTAATACGTAATCAATATTTTGGCAATTTTATACCCTATATGCAGCAACTCCCCCCCACCAAAGGTGCTTACGTAATACTTCAACTCTTCTATTAGACAAATAAAGGTATGAAGATATCCTGTTTTACAGAAATCAATCTCAAGCCAGCTCTCATTGCCGGTAAATTATTAGCAATGGTCTTTTTTTTTAATTGCTGTAAATTCATGATTAATGGTAAACTCGATCAGATTCATTAAAATGCAAAAATTTCAGCGATGAGGAAAAGTCACACACTTTTCCTTTAAAACGAGACTTAAAATCAATGTTCTTTTTGACCAATTTTCATTTTCTAGTTATATTTAGAAATGTTTGAATGCCTTGCTTTTAAACGCCATTTTTGCAACTACAATAATTGTAAAAAATTCGTTTAAAACTGCTCTCACGAATTTGCGCTTTTTGCTGCTACGACTTGGAGTCTTACATTTTCACTTCACCATAGCTTGTTGATTATGAAGACATCATCAGTTAAGTGCATTTGGGAAATATAAAAAAAAGTTAACACTTTCTGAATAAAATATTTACAAAAATGCTCAAAAGCTGCAGCTGCTTCTTTTTTTTTTTTCGTGGTAGGTTGCCATTTCATTAAAATATTTTTCACCACCGCAAGCTAATTAAACGAAAGATTTTGTGCCAAAGGAAAAAAAGAAACGTTTTGAGCATAAACAATACAAAGATACTTTTGACTTTTTAAATACGAAGTACTCAGCTTTAAAGGAAAGGACAGAGGATAACAGAAAAGGAAAGCTTTTTCCAATCTAAGAAAAGATCTTGTTGGCGGCTAGATTACCTACAAGCTGTTAGATTATTCATGTGTACGTATTACTCTAAATTTTATATGCGCGAATAATTGGTTCCTTTTACGGAAAATCTATAAACACCTCGTTCGATTTTAAACATGCCTTAACGTTTGCTTAAATATGTATATATATTCCCTCTGCGGAAAGAAGAGCTGTAGTTGTTTGTGCGACGACAACGAGACAATTGGCAAAATCCGTAAATAAGTAACTAATAAATGCAACACCACAAAAATATAGTTCGCATTTTTCAGAAATAAATAATGAACTGCACATTTTCGGCAAGACTTTTTGTTTTCATGGTTTTTGAGTATCCTTTAGGCAAAAACTTCCATCGTATTTAAATTAAGTTTTTCTCCACGTCATTACTATAATTGGTTGCAATAAAGCCCAATTTATATTGAGCAAAATTAATTGGTTTGAAAATAACTTTCTTTCCATTAAATTAGAGAATATTGATAAAAAAGAAGTATGTTTAATAATTAAAATAAGGATAAAAACAAGTTTCACAAACGCATACCAAAAATACAATATTTTTTATTGTTAAAAGTAAACTAATTTCCTATCAATACGCGAAAAACATATTGAACTTATTATATGAAAAAATTGGGAATACTTTTAAAAAATGCTTAATGTTTAGCCTATGTCTTATTGAATGAAATCCTTGTATAATACTGAAAATTCTGTACTTGGAACTTTTTATTTCGAACGATTTTACGTGGAATATCGAACAATATAAAACAATAAAAATGCTCATTGCCTTACATTATTCATTGTCCTACATTAATTTTTGTATATTTTGCGTTCACCACGCTTTTATTTTCTTTTTTACAAATTTGGATTTTGTGTGTTGAAAACAGATTTAAACCGATTTTCGTGGCGGGAATATCGGTAGTGAGCATTTCTGTTTCTTCGCCATAAAAAAATTTTCTCGGTTCCTGTTTTTGTACCCTTTGAAACTAAATTGCTTTTCCTCACGATTTCCATTTTTCGACATACTGCATTTATTCTCTATACCTGCAGGCTATTTGCATAAATTGTCCAAATATGAGTAAATTACAGAGCGAGAGAGTAAACATGTAAATCAATTTGGTACGACCTTAAGATGAACTGAAGAAATAATTTTTAAAACGCAGATCACGCACATTTTTTCATGCTCTGGTAAATTATTTTTAGGAAAACCGTTTTATTTGTATTTATAACTTAAAAAAGTATTTTCTGTTCTCAAAGGTAAATAGTTTTAATGAAATATAGAAATGAGAGGCTTTTTCAGTATTTGTTTGTTTTACGGCTCAAAGACTACAATGGTCATGCTGCGCCGGGACCTACTGTTTTCCGAGGAATCCGAACCTCTTATGGCCTAGGGAACCAAACCCCGGACTACAGTGAGCAGTGCGATCTTTTTATGAGATCTCTGAGTAAGCGTTCTTTGTACACTGTTGGGAGTCGAACCCGGATTAACGGCGTACTAGGCGAACGCGTTACCACACTGCGCCACCGCAGGGCCGCTTTTTCAGTAACTTTATGTCATAGTATGTGAGTCCTACTTTAAGATTACTTAGTGTACGGTCTTCACTCTTACGATTGCCTAGTTTACGACCCCATTCTTACGACCGTTACATCTATAAATACTCGTATTCTTTCGACCGATTTTGATATATCATATGATGTGAACAGCAATGATGGATTTCTAAGTAGGCACACAAGGCACACACCTAGGGACGACACCTGTATATATATATATGCAAGTGTCGTCCCTAGGTGTGCGTTATTCTCGCTATTTTATTATGAATAGTTAGAAAAAATACCAGAAAAATGAGAAATAGAATAGCAATTAAGAAAACTTTAATCCTGTTAAGAAGTTCCTCGAAACTTCGTAACAGGATTAAAGTTTTCTTAATTGCTATTCTATTTCTCATTTTTCTGGTATTTTTTCTAATTATTCATAATAAAATAGCGAGAATAAACTTCTAAAATGTCGAAATACTTTTTAAGTCTCTACAAAAATTTGAATTTCAATGGTGTTTATTTTCGGAATTTTGCAGATAATTTTAGCCAATTAAAATCGGTGAGGGCTTTTTTTTTCTAATGCCACTTTTTTTCTTATAAAGGTTTAAAAAGAGAAACGATTTGTTCAATTTGTCTAACACTGATGCTATAAAAAATGACTTTCACGTTGGGAACTTAGTATTTTAGAGTCCACCGCAATAGTAATATCTTTCTCGTAAAAAGTTGTTTGCAGAAGGTATTCTACTAATCTACATGATTTAATGCCACACTCAGACACTCTCATTCGTTATCCAACATCTGTCAAATTGTTTGATATTTTCAGCAGGGAAATTAAGAAGAAATGCGCGAATATATTTATCTACGATGTGTTTTAAAATTACAAATTAAAAACTGCATGTCGACATGAACTGAATCTTTCACATCCAATTTTTTTTCAACCAAAGGACATGCAGCGTTTACTGGCAAACACCTGCATAAATAAAAACGTATACGATTTGCATACCTTAATCTATAACTAGGACATCGACGTATTGATTCTTTAAACGGGGACTGAAATAAAATTAAAAAAAGAAAATCCCACTACTTTGCTATCCAGCATCCTTCTGATGAGTCCTTCACGTCTGCGCCACCTGCTCGGCCAACAGTGACGCAACTAAGCAGCTTTTCTCACAGTTTTACAAAAAAGAACTAGAGCTGGCAAACAGCAGCAGTGGAAAAAAGAAATCGAGTGTTAGTGAAGTGGGCACTAGAGAGCTCAGTTTACCCCTACCATTATCAGAACTAGCTTGTGTGGGAATAGCAATTCCCCGTCGTTCACTCTAGGAGTTCTACTACTAAAAATCTCAGAGATCTCCAGCATTCTCAACACTTTAAAAAAAGGCAATTTCATCTTGGGTATGAGGATTAAGAAATGATCTTCAAGTCGAGAATACTCAAGGGGAAAGTGCTCTTTGCACGTTTCCTTTGTTTCCCTGAGTTTTCGCAGAATTCGTTCAGTTAAAAGGATGGTGGAAGTTTATAAACACGTAGCGAGTATATAGCATTTCAAGATTTGATATCACAGCATTTTGATTTTTTCTATTATTAGGATTGAGTGCATAACAACGTAATGTACATATGTTGAAAGCAATTTATATATATATACTTAACCTTTGGAAGCTAGTGTGTGTATATATATATCATCATCATCATATTCAACCATTATCTATCCACTGCTGGATGAAGGTCTCTCCAAATGCTTTCCACACAAGTCTATCCTGGGCCATTCGTTTCCACGTCACCCCAACCTCTTTTCTTATTTCATCCACCCATCTAGTTTGAGGACGTTTTCTAGGTCTTCGGTGGTCTCTTGGAATCCAGTTCAGAATTTCTGTTGTCCATCGTTGATCAGTTCTTCTTGCAATATGCCCAGCCCATCGCCATTTCAGCCCTTTTACTTTAACAATGATGTCCTCTACTCTAGTTTGCTCTCTCACCCAAGTGTTCCTTTTTCGATCTCTCCTAGTTATTCCAAGCATGCACCTCTCCATGCTCCTTTGCGTTGTCTGTAACTTTCGTATTGCTCCAACTGTTAGACTCCATGTCTCTGATCCATAAGAGAGGACTGGCAATACACACTGGTTGAAGACCTTTCTTTTTAGACATAAAGGCAATTTCCCCTTCAGGATAAAACTGTTTCTTCCAAATGCACTCCAGCCAAGTTTAATACGTCTGTTGAGTTCTTTCATAATGTTGCCATCCATTGAAATCAGCTGGCCAAGGTAAATATATGAATCAGCAATTTCTAGCTCAATGTTGTCAACTTGTATTTTTGTTTTCTCTACGAAATTATTGAACATGATTTTAGTTTTTTGTAGGTTCATCTTGAGTCCAACTTCTTCACTTCTAGTTGAGAGCTCTTGTACCATGTCTTGGAGTTCTAATGGGTCCGTTGAAAAAATAACAATGTCATCAGCAAACCGCAGATGATTTAAATATTCACCATTTATTTTTATTCCCTTGTTATTCCAATTTATCAGCTGAAAAATCATCTGTAAAGCAGAAGTAAAAAGTTTTGGAGAAATGGTATCTCCCTGCCTCACCCCTTTGCCAAGTTTGATAGTTTTGGTATCTTTATGTAACCGAAATTTTGCACTTGCATTTTTATACACACGTTTCACCATGTCAATGTACACATCCTCAATGTCTGTTGATCTTAAAGAGTTGATGACTGCTGATGTTTTAATAGAGTCAAAGGCCTTCTCATAGTCAATAAATGCCACACACAATGGAAGTTCATATTCATGTGTTCTTTCAATTAATTCTCTTAATACTTGAATATGGTCCACTGTACTGAATCCACTTCGAAATCCAGCTTGTTCTCTTGGTTGAGCTGCATCTAATTTTTTCTGCAGGCGATGTGTTAGCACTTTTGTGAAGATTTTATAAATAGCAGGTAACAAGCTAATTGGTCGGTAATTTTTCAAATCCTCTTTATCACCTTTTTTATGCAAAAGAATTACTGTTGCAGAATCCCATTGGTTTGGTATGTTACCACTGTTGAGGCATTTGGTAAAGAATTTTGCAAGTATGTCTTCTACATATTCTCCAGCTTCTTTTAGGATATCTAATGTAATACCATCATCACCAGGGGCTCTTCCTTTCTTCATATTTTTTATTGCAAATGAAACTTCTTCTTTTAAGATTTTAGGAGCTGTTCCTTCGACTATTTCAGTGTCTTCGTTTAATCCACTGTTTCCTTCATATAGTTTTTTGTAGAATTCTTCAACTCTTCTAAGTATTTCTTCCCTATTTCTTGTTACAGTGCCATCCTCTCCTTTTAATGCAATGATGTGTTTCTTCCCAATAGACAAACTCCCTTTAACAACCCTAAGGCTCTTGTTGCTTTCAATGGCCTTCCTTACTAACTCACAATTGAATTTTCTTATATCTTCTTTCATGTTTTTGCGCAAAGTTTTGCAAAGTTCTACATACTCGATCTTGCGACTGGTATTTTGATTGTCCACCTTCATAAGTCTTCGCCTTTTCATGAGTTGTTTCGTCTTCTCAGATAATTTGC
>QLNU02015360.1:93703654-93716730 GCA_006491805.2 Dysdera silvatica | reverse complement strand
AAAATGGAATGCCCTGCGGTGGCGCAGTGTGGTAACGCGTTCGCCTAGTGCGCCGTTAATCCGGGTTCGACTCCCAACAGTGCAAAGAACGCTTACTCAGAGATCTCATAAAGATCGCACTGCTCACTGTAGTCCAGGGGTTTGGTTCCCTATGCCTTAAGAGGTTCGGATTCCTCGGAAAACAGTAGGTCCCGGCGCAGCATGACCGTCGTAGTCTTTGAGCCGTAAAACCACAAACAAACCAACCAAAAATGGAACGAAATACTGCCGTAATAAATCTTATACTAATTTGGCTGAACATGTCGAATGTCTCGTCAAATGGGCGTGAAATCTTGAAAAGAAGGTTGGCCTCCCCTAACCCATGATTGGCTGAATCAACAAACATGGTCCGCTCGAAAAAAATATATAAAATTCCATTTTTCGACCCAACAATGATTTGCAAATAGGCTTATAATAACATAAGGATTTCAAAATGCAAAATGGAAGATGCGGTGGATTACCAATTCCCCGTATATTAAGCATATAAAATTATTCAAAGTAGTTTAATAACTTATTTGGAGGAAGTTCAGGTAATACGGGCACATTTCGGCCATTTTATATCCCTTCCTATAAGAAAACAAGCAAAATGCCCCTAATGCTAGGCGTGTGATTTCCGGTTCTTCTAATGTTTTGATGTAAGTTTTCAGTATTGGGAATACAATGTGTGGTATGAATTATAATACTTATTTCTAAGCTTATATTGTAATATTGAGCACTCAGTTGTAAATTGTTCTAATATTAAACGCTCATTTATACAGAGTGGTAATGACAACAATTTAACGCTTTTAAAAGAGTGCCTTTCTTAATGAGTGTAATTAATCTGTAAATATACCACTTTGAATAATGCTGGTTTTATGATTTTCTCTGTGTAAGTTAACGTAAGCTACCGTTCAGAGTGCCCCCCCCCCCAACGTAAGCAAAAAATTAACATTGGCTAACATGGAAAAATAAGCACAACATCAAACCCCCTCCCCACAAAGGTGCTTACGTAATATATGAACGCTCTCTTGGCAGAAAAAATAAGAAAATCTCACCACCCCCCGCGGCCCAAAATTCCTACGTAATACTTGAACGGCCCCTTTGATAAAAAGCAAGAAAACAAGAAAACAAAATAGTACAATAATGGACAACTAGAATTCTTAAATAAGAGGTCAACGGACGTTCAGAGTCCAACTTAGATAAAATGGACGCGTGAAGTACGAAACAAATTGAGATAACCTGGAAAAGAGCTTCTCTCAAAGTAATGATGAGCGGACGAGACTTGGAGTATGAGGATAAAGAGTAGACTAACAATAGTCGGAAACAATGAAGATGGCGTTTGTAGTTGTCTTTGAAGGTAAAGGCGCATGCATTCCTATTCTCTTTAAAATTTATCTAAAGTCTGATACGACAAATTGCTCCAAGTAGCTCAAACAAAGGTACATGCATTGGTAGATTAACAGAGCGTTGAAGCTGAAATCCTTATTTTGTATCCAGGCACATGAAGGATCCCACACATTCTTTTTTTATTTTTCAAAAGCACTTTGGACAGCAAAGGGAGTTGTAACCTCAATTAAGAAATTCGCGTACAAGGCATATTTTTTGTATCTCCAAATTATTTCATTAATTAGCTCATTAGCAAAGTTTAATTTCCAAAAGCTCTTTAAATTTTCGTTTAATCCTAATACTGTTTTTATCATTGGAGTACAACTGAGACACTAGGGTACGCAGGGGGTATTCATGGGGTTGAAACCCCCACTGTGGGGAAATTTTGTATATATACATATAAATATACGGAGTTTTAGCACTGTAGCCTCCCCTCATTGTAAGCCTGTAATCCCCTCCCCATATGAACTTTCTGCGTACCCCTATGAACTGAGAAGAATAATTTTACATGTTTAGATATAAGTTCACAGTCACACTAACAGTGTGTGCAGAAAGTATATGAGGGGGTACAGGGCTACAATATTATATAGGCTATACAATAAGGAAGAGTTCAAGTATTACATAAGCAATATTTTGGCCATTATAATCTACTCGCCGGTAAGCAAAAATTAACATAGAAAAATAATCACAACGGCAACAATCCCTCCACCAAAGGTGCTTACGTAATACTTGAACTCTTCCTTAGGTCCAGTTATGCGGGTGTTGAGCTATCGAGGTAGAGGGAAATTTAAAGGAAATATAACTTGTAACAATTTAATTGAAATTTAAAAAATTAAAAATGTAATTTGATAATTATTATTTTTAACTTTAATACAAATATTTTTATAGATTTTTGTTTACATTGAATTACATAATGAATAAGCACTTACTGTGATATATAAATACGCTTAAAAAATCTTGAATTTGTTTTTGTTTTTTCATTAAATATTAACTGTCTAAAAATATAGCGTAAAGGGCTTTGGGTTGGAATAAAGGGGAAATAGGGATTGATTGGAGGGTCGATCTGATAAACCTGCCTATGGACCCGTAAATCCTTTCCCCGACCCTAGGGGTTATGACCCCAGTGTACGCCCATGGGTCACTTCATGCTGAGAATATATTGGTTCCTGTCGGATCACCGAAGTTGAAGCAGAATCAGAGGCGGTTAAAATCAAGGAGGAGACAAATAAACAATTCTAGGCCTTAGGATAAAATTGGTTGTTTACGATGCTTCTCCTCCCCCCTCCCCCTCCCCCCAGTTTTCTCCGAACGACTGGTTTATTTGTCATTATTGAGCGGCTTAGCTGCTACTAGCTGAAATAGTAAAAAATACAAACCAATACTTAGCCATATTGATGATGATGATTGGGCATTAAATTAATGGCAACCACCTTTCCCATAAATTTAATGACCAATCATCATCATAAATACTTCGCCAAAACGTTTAATTTTTATAGCTAATTGAACGAAAAAGATTTTGATTTGATGAAATCAAAATTAAGTCCTCTATCATGAACTAGAAGAATGGAATATTAAAATATATTAATGTGAAAAAATAACAATTTTCTTAATGTGCCTAAACTCATTACAAAAATAAAGCGTATGAAGGTCATAAAATTGACATATATTTAAAAATTTTATATATAGCAACTTAGTGATACACATTTCCACCAATAATTTGACAACCTCGACATTGTTGGACATTTATTTAATTACTCGAACTTTGTATTTCAATAAAATGGTTAAAGTGGGTAATCCAAGCTTAGGAGACTTAAGACGTGGCACGTATAGATATCTAAGCTTATAATAATTCCAACCTAACAAATGCAGAGCCATATATTTTTATGAAATTATGTGTCACTGGAACGCTGTGGTAGAACGTGAAACCTTAAAGTACACATTATTTTTATTGAATCAAGTTTTTCTCCGCCAGAAATAATAATAATAATAATATGACTTCATTTATTCTTCTCTGATGCAGTCATATAAACAGTCGGTATTAGCACAGCAAAAAAAAGAAGGAAAAAAAAGAAAACTTAAATATGACCCCACCAGGAAAGGTCCCAAGAAAATACCATTTGGTGTAACGGACTTAGGACCTTGAACTTATTTAAATATTAAGACCACACCACGACACTAAAAAAAAAAAAAAAAAAAAAAAAAAGAGAGCATCCGCTTGGGTATTTCTCACACTATTCTTATTATTTTTTTAATTAATTTAATTTTGCATTTCAGGTACAGTGAATTTATTTTATTAATTTATTATATATTTTATTCATTTATTATATATTTTATTAATTTATTATATATTTTATTAATTTATTATATATTTTATTAATTTATTATATATTTTATTAATTTATTATATATTTATTAATTTATTATATATTTTATTAATTTATTATATATTTTATTAATTTATTATATATTTGCATTAATTTATTATATATTTTATTAATTTATTATATATTTTATTAATTTAATTTTTAATTAATATTATTGTGTTAATTTTAATTTTTCCCAATTATTTTACATCTGCGTTATTAAGCATTTCTTTAGGTCTTTTTAAATTTTCCAATATTGTTTAAGGTTTTTAATGCATCTGGCAACTCATTCCAAAATTTAGGTCCCATGTAACTAATACTGCCCCTTCCTATTTCCGTTCCAATTTTTGGCATTGACAATTCAATGTAGTTTCGACATCTTTCCTCATCTCTTTCATTGAAGCTTATTCTCAGAATATCAATGTATTTATTATCCTTTATCCTCTCATACATAAGGTGATATATTTCCGCTAAAAAATATTATTCAAAGAACTGTCGAATTTTTACTGGATGAAATCATAAATTAACTACTACTAAATGCTATTTAAAAGTTTGACTTCTGTATTTTGATATTTGAAGTTAGACGCAAAATGTCGAAGGTGCAGAAATATGTATTTACTATTAATTGTAATTTCCTTATACAATGTTCCAATACAATGTCATCAAGTTTTCAAAATAACGCAAATGTAATAAATTGTTATTTTTGTATGCATCTAGTATTTTCAAAAATTTTACTGTATTTAAAATGCAATACGGTGACTAGGCTCCAAAGTAACGCCTCGCCAAGTATTCAAACCATTTGTACGATAAATTAAATGGCAATGTACTCCGAAAAACCCAATTAAACGGAACATACATAAAACTCATGCAAATATATGATTTATCCATTAAATTTTTTTCCCTTCACGCATTTGTGTAGGAAAAAAGAACGTTTGAAAATAAAACGAAAAACCATTTTAATTGTAAATTTGCCAGCTTCTCTATAATTTAGCACCACTGCAGTCATGTGATCATTATTTTGAAATTCGTAAAAAAAGTCGCTGCTCTATAACGCACTCCATAATTTTGTAAACACGATAAAAAAAAAATTAAGCATTGATTCGGTAAAGTAATTATTTTGTTCTTTTTTCCCTTTTTCCATGAAATATTCAGTGCAAAAGGAAAGGAAACACTCACTCACTTAAAAGCTTACTTTATAATGATATATGCTTTCTCGGCAAGTGAGGAATTTTAGTCCTATTTATTTATTTATTTATTTATTTTATTTTATTTCAAATTTTTATTCACAAGGCTAGTTGGGAAAAACACCCACGCGGTGTTGTTGCTCTTTTCAGAAATTAGCAGACATTTTAAAAGCTTCTAATCTAGGAGCGTTAAAAGTTAGAACGGAAAGGAAGCTTTATTAGAAGATTAGAACGAAAGTAGGTGATAAAATGGAGAAAACGGCAAACGTCAACAGCTCGACGTAAAAGTCCTAGGGAAAACTTCAAGGAGGGGAAACCCAAAGCTCTTCGGAACCTCCCCTCAAGTTGAGCTTCTTTTCGGTGGGGTAAAAAAGTGAGGGCTATTATAAGCACCCCCTTTTTAGAAATTATTCGCTTCCTTTTCTACTGTCAACTATATAACTTTCAGAACCCTGTTATGGATACTCGAATCAGTTTTTGATATGAAACTAGAGAAACCCGAAAGTGAATAATTTACACAGAGGAAACAAATTTCCGATTTGCCATCATAAGATAGATTTTTCCTTGTAATAATCACCAATATGACTAATTATGGGAAAAAACTGATATTGGAGGCCACGTGAAGCCGTTAGTTTCGTTTCGGGTCTCCAAAGCGGCCTTGTGTGACGCCAAACTCTAAATGAAATTTGAACTCCAGGAGTTAGTAGTTAAAAAATCCATAATGGGGTTTTCGGCATTAGAAACATGTATTCTAAAAATGTTATTTAAACTAGTTTGGCTTTTTTTGTATTTTTTGTATTTTTTTTGTATTTTTTTGTATTTTTTTTTTTTTTTTACTTTGTATCATCGTAGTGTCGCGTTATGGAAATATTTTTTCTCAGATGGACATTGAATTATGTGATAATCTAAAAATTTTAAAGGCAATAAAAAATCAAATGAGGCAAATGAAAATTGCAAACGAGTTTCAAACTTTCGCACAAGTGAAGCCGCAGGTGTATGCTGCTGTTTTTTGTTTTTTTTAAATATGTAGGTACATAAAAACTTTTTTTTTTTTGCCACCATATTATTCTTTATACTTCTATTTCACGTTTGTGATGTGCATACTAGTGTACTAGAACATATAATTACATATGTATTCCTGTTTGTTTCCCTGGATAAATCAAATAATATTTGATGGACTACAACTTAAGAGATATGATTGGCGTCTCAGTAATACAGTCCAGTAGTTACCTTTAAACTCAATTACAGACTAGCTTAGTTGTACATAAATGTATCGTAGTTCGAAGATCACGTGAAGCAGTCGATCTCATCCCAGATGACTCGTCATATAATGCTGGGTCGTAAAATGTGTAGCAAATAGACACTTAATAACTTAGACTCTTAATAATAAAGAAATCTAAAATCCTTACCCGAAACAAAAGGCAAGTTATTTTCAACTTTCACTTCCTCAGAAAAATACAGAAACAATTGTTGAAATAACCAGAAACCAAGGTTTAAGCTGCAGTCGCATTTTTCGCAAAATGCGAAGAAAAAATTATTGCCCATCGCGAAAATGCGACAGGCATTTTTAACCACAGTTTATTCTCTGAAAACAGGATTCCCCGATTCCAGAATATCCGTTTTGCACTTCAGCGATCTTTTCTTGTTCCTTTTTGTTTCCTCTTCAAAATTCTTAACAGCACCTGTTAAGCATTGTTGATATAAATAATTTCATGGATAGGGTTCTTGGAGCAACGAAAGCAACTAATATTTTTTAGCATTTTGCTACAACTTTTTTCCCATTTTAGCATTTTTGCGACAGCATGTTTTGAGCCAGCTTAAACCCTGCCAAAAACTCCAAATTCATCTGTTTGGCTCATCTTCATATGTTTAAAAATTTAAATAAATATTTATACAAATCACGTTACAAAATTTTAGTGAGTTCCAGACATAATGTGTTTAATCGTTATTTCCGTATCGGAACCGTACTCGGAAACATGTATTATTCAACCTACGGAATATAACGAATTGCCTTTTTTATGTTTGATAAAAATTGTCTTCAGTTTCTGGAAAATGCCTCGATATTATAAAAGTAAAAACTTTTAAACGTTTCTAAAAGACCTGCGTTTAAAACTTTGGGCACTTAATTTTGCTTTTCCTCTTGTCCCCTCAATGTCTGTCACACAATTTGGTGGAATGTACCGCCTGTTTTGTAAGCAAACCTACAAAATCAATCAGCATTTTGGTTTTCGACTTATTCTAGTCACTCGAAAACCACAGTATCATCAACTCTTTGGAAGTACTCAAGTTTTTGCCATGGTCGTCAAGAAAAGCCATCTTGAAGTTAGAAAACCGCAAAAGAAAAAGTCACTTTACAGATAGTTTCCTCCTATCAAATTCAATGTCATCATTTTATAAGATGGCTTTCGCGCTTCCGTGGTTCTTTCTCGCGTTTCAGAAGCGAAATCTCCGAGCAAGGAGATCCGCATGTGCAAATGCCTTATTGCAGTTTCGCGAAAAAGCAAAGGAAAAAATAATAAAAAAAAAAAGCAAATGAGAAGTGAAAACAAAAAACATTTAAAAACATCGCCAAAAATGCCATAAAATTTTTTGGGGATTCACAAAAAAATGACTTTCCATTTTTCTTTCTAATTATTTGTTGACTTGTTCGAAAAATTTCGATTTCTTTTGATCTCCAGAGAACTAGCAAATTAAAAATGTCTTTGGGCGTTTTTACGACCCGATTATCTTCTAATTAATTCTCGTACATGCAACCACTGTGAGTCATCGCACTTAAAAAGCAAATTTAAATTAAAAAATAATTTATTTCAAAGAAAATTTTGCTGAAAGGCTATGTTTGGTTTGGAAATTCGGATTATAAAAAGCACAACTTACTCAGCCAAAAAGTTTCATTTTTAAAGCTCATTGAACAGAAAAGATAAAATTCCAATTTTGGTTTGATGAAATCAAAATTAAGTCTTCTATCATGAACTAGCATGGAATATTAAAACATAACAAACAAAGTTAAAAAATAACAATTTTCTTAAACTATAAAAAAAAAATATATAAAAAAAATTAAAAACTGTGTATGGAAGATTTAAAAATATAAAAATTAGTATATATTTCAAAATTTCATGTAGCTTAACCAGTGATGCACATTCCACCAATGACATTTCACAATCTCGACGTTGTTGGACATTTATTTAATTACTCAAACTTTATATTTCAATAAAATAGTTAAAGAGGGCGATCCAAACTTAGGAGAATTAAGACGTGGCGCATATAGATATCTAAGCTTATAATAATTCCAACCTAACAAATGCAGAGCCGTATATTTTTACTAAATTGTGTGTCACTGAAACGCTGTGGCCGAACGCGAAACCTTAAAGTACACATTATTGAATCAAGTTTTTCTCCTTCAAAAATAGATGATATATTTTCGCTAAAAATATTATTAAAAGAACTGTTGAATTTTTACTGGATGAAATCATCATAAATTAAATACTACTAAATGTTATTTGCAAGTTTGACTTAGGTATTTTGACATTTGAAGCAAGACGCAAAATGTCGAAAATGCAGAAATATGTATTTTCCATTAATTGAAATTTTCTTATTAAGTAATTCCAATACAATGTCATCGAATTTTCGAAATAACGCAAATGTAATAAATTGTTATTTTTCGATGCATCTAGTATTTTCTAAAGAGTTTACAGTACTTAAAATGCAATGCGGTGACTAGGCCCTAAAGTAACGCCTCCCCATTTTATATATACATTCTATTACAAAAACATTGATACACCCAAAAGGAGTTGTCCGATTGTAATGAAATTTTGTATGAAAAGACATTTTGACCGAACATGCAAATGATTAAAATTTGGTGTCCAATGAATGAATAGCGGGAACTCCAGCGCATCGGAACTGCGCATTCAGCAGGTGTATATAAGGAGCGATTCTCAATATGTGGTCAAAATTTCTGTTGCATTTTGACTGCGGATATCTTACGTCGACTGTAACAATGCCTCGCCGAAAGATTCGTGCTCATTACGAGCATATGTCAGAGTTTGAAAGAGGTCGTGCTATCGGATTGAAAGAGGCTGGTTGGACGAATCGAAGAATCGCTGGACATGTGGGTCGAAGCGATGCGGCGATTGGACGGTGCTGGCAAGAGTGGGTCAACAACGGCAGATGTCAGCGTCGGGACGGCAGCGGTCGACCTAGGGCCACAACAGAGCGGGAAGACAGAGCGATTGTCATGGCAGTTGTTACATCTAGAGAGTTGTAAAAAACTCGGGAATTTTGGACACATTGGAAATTTTGAACATAGAAACCAAAATAGCTAGAATAAAGGAGGTAGTCTTGTCCGCACCTTTCTTCCTATTGGTTGATTGTGTCGAATCGACCAATAGGAAAAAAGGTGCTTGGGGAACTGCCTCCTTTATTCTAGCTATCTTGGTTTCTTCCCATCAAAGTTTCCAATGTGTCCAAAATTCAGGATTTAACTTTAATCTAACATCGGTTCGTCGTTATCAACTATCAAAAGTGTGGACCGCACACATGTGTCCAACATGACCCTCTGCAGACGACTGAGAGAGCGGAATTTACGCTCGCGCCGACCGTTACGCCGCTTACCTCTCACGCCTTTACACCGTCAAGTCCGATTACAGTGGTGCCGGGCTCGATCAACTTGGAACTGCGCTGACTGGGGACGTATAGTCTTTAGTGACGAGTCCCGTTTCCAACTGTGTCCTGACGACAACCGCAGACGTGTCTGGAGACGTCCAGGGCAGCGTGGGGATCCTGCCCTTACTATCGCACGCCACACATGCCCACAACAGGGTGTTATAGTCTGGGGTGCCATCTCCTTTGGTGGTCATTTCTGGCACACTTACAGCACAGCGGTACGTAGACGACATTCTACGACCGGTTGTGTTACCGTTCCTTTTGCGACACCCTGGACTTACGTTTCAACAAGACAATGCCCGGCCGCACACGGCACGTGTTGCTATGAATTGTCTTCAAGCTTGCCCAACACTTCCTTGGCAAGCTAGATCTCCTGATCTCTCTCCCATAGAGCACATTTGGGACGCTATGGGAAGGCGATTGCAACCATCCCGGAATGTTGACGATTTAGCCCGACAGTTGGAGACAATTTGGCAAGAAATTCCGCAGGACACCATCCGGGATCTTTATCAGTCTATGCCACGCCGGGTGACAGCTTGCATCCAGGCCAGAGGTGGACCAACGCCTTATTGACTTCCTCCCTTTGTAACGGTCAAACTCTGCAATAAATCATTCAATTGTTCTGAAATTTTAATCGTTTCTTTTTCTATGTATGTTCTTCACATCCACCAATTTTTATCGCAATCGGACAACTCCTTCTTGGTGCGTCGATTTTTTTTGTTATAGAGTGTATGTGTGTGTGTGTGGATCTAGAGTAAATACAACACAGTGTATAACACAGTGAGGCTCAAGCACTACAGTGAACAACCAAACGATGTATGAAGAAAGCAAAAGCAAACTACCATATCCGCCATCACCCCCCACCTCCCCATACACACACGCACACGTACACACACTTCCAGTCCTCTAACTAATTTCTTCTTCAATATCCTTTTGAATTTCCCAATATAGTTAATTTCTCTCATTTGTGTTCATTAAATTTGTTTCACAATTTTGGACCCTTGTAATCGATACAAGTTTTTGTTTTCTCTAATCGAATTCTTGGCATACAAAGATACACCATCCCCTTAGTCTTGACCCCTCACTCAATTTTTGTTTATGTGTTATGTGTATTATCTCATTGTGTTTATCATTTCTTAATCTTTCAAAAAATTTGATCAGAACACAATAATAATTTAACTTGATCATTAGCAAAATGAAAGTACCTACATCCTTTAAAATTCTTTTCCAATCCCTATATCGATTGCCACATATTACTCTACTGATTTTTTCTTGTAATTTTTGCATTAATTTTAGGTTTGTTGTACTCAGGTTCCCCCATAAGCTGTTACAGTATATTGTGAGAATGAATAAATGCATAATGTAATTCTATGAAAATGGATTTTGGCAATGATCCTGCTACCTTATTTATTATTCCTAATACTTTACTAATTTTCTTTGTTATTTTATTTATATGATCATTTCTATAGCCAGATTAGGGGGTGGGGGCTAAAGGGGCTACAGTCTAGGGCCTCGGAAAGTTCAGGGGGCCCCAACCCCAGTTGTCATACCAAGTTCCCACCACTTGGGCAAAGGGGCCTGTGGTTTAAAAAAAAATACACCCAAAAACGTATGTGATCATCGATCAGGTGCATAGCGAACTTAACAACCATCTGTTGTCTTATAAAAACTTCCAATCTCTGTTTCAATTCTTAGTTAATTGTAATACTTTATCTAATATTGTCGACGCACACACACACACGAAATCTCTCGTAATAATTGTTTAGATTTTTACAGTGAGGATTTGGATAAATCTGTACGTAGTGAAATTTCACAATTACATGAGTTTATGAAAAGTGTGAATGTACTCGGAGTACAAAACCCAAGCAGAAAAAAAGACATTACTTACCAAGACATTGAAAAATATACGAATGGTAATGATATGATTGACGTTTTCCCAAACGCATTTACCGCCCTAAAACTGTAATTGGTAATACAAATAACTAACTGTAAAGCAAAGCGCTCTTTTTCAAAAATGGTTTTAATAAAAAATAAATTGCGATCAAGAATGATGCAACAAGTGTCTTGCCATCGTGTCACTAGAGCATGATATTGCTAAGGGATTATCGTTCAACGATGTCATGCAATCTTTTGCGCACTTTAAAGTCAGAAAACAGAAAATTTAAAACTGTAAAACTTAGACTCCTGAATTACATGTGAACTTTTGCTTTTAAGTATTCATTTCTAATTTTTGTTGTGCCATACTATATACTTAAATATAGCTATTGTATACGCTGTACAGAGTGTATAATTTACCCAATGTATAATAATTCCAAAAAAATTAACAATTCGTGTAACTGTGTCAGTTTTGTGAATATTTCATTTATTGGCAGTAATTTGTAATGAAATGACACAAAACAGCTATGAAACTGAATGTAAAAACTATATTATTATGAATTCTGGTCGTAGATGAACAACCATTTTGTCAGCTAGCATAACAAAAAACCAAATAAATAAAAAAAAGCCAGGATCCAAATAGCATACCCTAATTTCTCATTCAAAAGATTAAGCATCACACAACAAAATAAAAATATTTTTTATAAACCATTTCAATCTATGACATATGTAATCAGTAGAAATATTGCCAAGGTCGGGTATGCTCCAAAGCGAATAGTATAACTTAACAAATTTATAAACATTCCATTGCCCGTGGGTTCTAATTTAATAAGCTCTCCAGTTGCTAAAATATCTAAATACCAAAGGCAAGATCGAATATTATTCATTTCCCCATCTTTTGTTAAATACCTACCAACCTTCCACGCCCAAACAGTCTTTCTGCATTCTTAGACAATTACGCTATAAGGGTGTGCAAATGTTATTTCGGGTTTGACTGTTCATAAATAATTTTCGTATGAAGTTAAACTTGGACCCGAGTGAGAAAAGAAAACCATATCAACACGATGAAACGAACCACAAGAAAGATGCCTAAGCGATGTGTAAGTACCCATTTTGCAAACATCCATTGTACCAATCAAATCAAACTTGAAAAATGAGTTACAGTGATGTCAAACACTCCCCGCTTAAAATAATAAATGCTCTATCAGTCTACGACAAGAGACTGCGGGAGACCAGTTAGACGTGTATCATCCGCAACTAAATGCCACGGTCTGATTTAATACGGTTACTATTCTTCAAATAACGTTGCTTTCACCACCGTCTTTAGACCTTGGAGAATTCAGGTTGCAATGCAGTCTTGATTTTCCCACGTTTGAAGCACAAGAAGACGGATCTTTCGCCTTCCTCGGAGCTAATTATTTTCTCGACGCACAGAACTCGAAATTAGATTAAAATTTGGTTTACTGTGGAAGTTTTAGCAAGTACGAATGAGGACACCGTTCTCGATACTGGGGGCATTTCCCGAAGGAATTAAGAATTTTCGTATTATAAATTTTCCCTTTTCAAAGAGTTTGTTTAGTAAAATGTGTGC
>QLNU02015360.1:93663689-93703554 GCA_006491805.2 Dysdera silvatica | reverse complement strand
AATATATGTCAATATGTATGTCAAATGTATGTCAATATATGTCAATATGTATGTCAAATGTATGTCAATATATGTCAAATGTATGTCAATATGTATGCCAAATGTATGTCAAATATATGTCAGCTAACCACAGTTAAAGGTTTATCAGGATGTTGACAGCAGGGCCGACAAGAGGAGGGAAGCAGAGGCTGTAGTCCAGGACCTGAATGAAATCTAAAGATCCACGCTGACAAGGACCTAGGCTATAAGGAACCCAGTCCCCACCCCCTCTGCTAATCGGAAGGCCAGAAAAATTGTTCTCAAAATCCAGATTAATAAGATTTTGCACACTTTTAATGTACAGTTTTTTAATTATTCTTCATTAGCCTTTCTCGATTATTGAAAAAAATAATAGTAGCTTACGTTAGTTTCTTTTTTCAGCAGTGATCTTGTAAAATAATTAAGTAATAAGTAAGTAAGTAAAAAAAAATGCTTTCTTATTTCATACTTTTTGTTCATTTCGGGGTTCAACCCCCTCCCCCAAAAAGAAAAAATAGCTATGCTCCTACCCAGGAAAGGGGGGACTTTGGGCCCGTCAAAGGAGCCTGGAGGCCCGTGCTCTCAGCGCCACTGGTTGACAGCACTTTCCCAATGACTCGAGGTATTGCCTCAAAAAATCGCTGGCGCAGAATAACACTTGTTGTCCTTGCGACCATAAAAATACAACTAGCCAAAACGAATCGAATCTTCACAGATAGTGTCACAGAAGCGAGCCTATTTGATTCCAAAAATTAGATAGCTTGTGCTATCGAATCAAACCGCAAACTATCTAATAAATTTATAACTATGAGAGTTATGTGAAATATTGTGAACTTAGGTTACTTAAGATGTTCGGGAGTCGCTCCTTCAAAATAATGTTGTTCTAGAAGAAATTGTTCAAATAGCTTAAAGCTTTCAGGAAATTGTTTTTAAATCATGCCATTATACAGTTTAATAGCTCAAGTTGATCGCTTTCATCATCATCATCATCAGAATTCTCGATTATATGTAAGAAGCGACAGTGTAACCTCAAACACTATTAATCCATCGTATATAGTAAAATATTGTACAGATATTAGCAGGCAAAATTTTAAATTTTTTTTTTGTTGCAGCACTTTGATGTTTAGATGTCTTTAAATGCTAATGACCTTTTTAAATTATAATATAAAACGCAAAAGTTCATTTAATTATATTTATTAATTAATTATATTAATTAATTATAATATAATTCTATTATTTATAATTTATTAATTATATAATTTATTATATAATTATAATTTTATTATATAATTATAATCCTATTATAATTATAATTTTATTATATACTATAATTTTATTATATAATTATAATTTTATTATATATTTTATTATATAATTCATTATATAATTATATAATTTATTATATAATTATATAATTTATTAGTTAATTATATTAATTAATTTTAATTATATTAATATTTAATCCAGTTGTTTTCTTGCGTTTACGACAATTTCTCCTTTTCCGATGGTGTGATTGTTAACAATCACACAGTTGGCAAATAGCGACGGAATGTCAATCTTTCGCAGAGAACATAATTGGTAAACTCACAACACGAAATGATTTAGATTTTGATTGGCTCTTTTAAGAGTGACATAGATATTTAAGCCGTACTTATAAAATCAACCTTAAATATTCATAAGACATGATGTATCCATAATAACATACATATCCTGTATTTAGAAAATACTCTTCAATATTTTAGAAGATACTCGTTCATATTCAATCGACGATATTCATACGTTTGCAGTATCAACAGAAAATTATAAACAATATTACAAATACAGAATATTACAAACAATTTATTATTTAAACAAATTCAAGTTTGACAAAAGATTATTGCAATTTATTTATGAAATCACAGTGTACATTGCCACTAATTGATATATTTCAGAGAACGAAATTATTAATTTCAAATGGCTTTGTAATAAAGTAAATTTTATTGTCATATAAAAAAATTATTTCTTTTCAAGCTAAACTTTCAGTAAGAACCGTGTGTTTAATAATAACTTATTAAATAATTAAATAATAACGTTTAATTAAATAATGTATAATTATAAATGATCACATTAATTTCTGATAAGGACTTCCAAATGGTTATTTGCAGATTAAAAACAATTTCACCCTGCCGTTAGCGCCACCTTGCGGCAACAAACGGAACTAGCATCGCTGACAAAGCCCATTATTAACTCCTCCTAAGATTAATGGCGAATATAGAAGTGCGCCTTTCACCGCATTTGCATAAAAAATTACAAAATTTTGCAGACTTTTATGAAATACAATTTTTTATTTTTTTTTAAGCCTATATTTCAAGAGTTAAATAGATATATTTCTTAGCATTTCATAAATTGTCGAATCGCATTATGCGACCCATAAAAACACCTCGTGATCGAAATGTAGGTCGCGACCCCTAGCTGGGAAACGCCTGTTCTAAAACGTTGAAGTGTATGTTAACGCGTTTACCCTGTTTAACCAAAGTGGTGGGGGGGAAGAACTAAATACTGATCGATAGGTCCGCAAAACAGAACGCAAAAACAGAATAAGATCAGAAATTGTGTTCACAAACCCGCTACACAATCTCTTCTTCCTTTTCTTCTCTACATTCCTAGATTTTGCTTTTTCTTTATCACCCTTTCTTCAGTTGATGGGCGGGAAGGTGGATGAGCCTCTCTGGCGAGAATTGGCGTATGTAACACTTGGCACGATGCCAAAGTGGCGCCAATCGGTGGTTTTTTGGCTTCTTGCCAAGAAAACTCGCCATCCCGCATCTTCTCTCTCTCTCCCTCTCTCTACATCCTCCATTAGCTGACCAGATTTGGTTATTACTCTTTCTTCTCTCTCTCTCTCTCTCTCTTACGCTTTCGATTTCCATCCACACACACACACACACACACACACAATCTAAATTATATATCCCGAGTTTTATTGGACACAAGTTTATTTAAAATATGACTTAAATTTTACGCCCAAAATTTTTAATTCATTTTTAAAATAAATATTTTATAAATAAAATTTTTCATTCGAAATTTTATGTTCGCACAACACATACAAATTTACATATTATGATTGAATATCTTTCATATATATGTATGTGTGTGTGTGTGTGTGTGTGTGTGTGTGTGTGTGTGTGTGTGTGTGTGTGTGTGTGTGTGTGCAGGTATATCATCATCATCATATTCAACCATTATCTATCCACTGCTGGATGAAGGTCTCTCCAAATGCTTTCCACACAAGTCTATCCTGAGCAATTCGCTTCCACGTCACCCCAACCTGTTTTCTTATTTCATCCACCCATCTAGTTTGAGGACGTTTTCTAGGTCTTCGGTGGTCTCTTGGAATCCAGTTCAGAATTTCTGTTGTCCATCGTTGATCAGTTCTTCTGGTATATATATCATCATCATCATCATCATATTCAACCATTATCTATCCACTGCTGGATGAAGGTCTCTCCAAATGCTTTCCACACAAGTCTATCCTGGGCCATTCGTTTCCACGTCACCCCAACCTCTTTTCTTATTTCATCCACCCATCTAGTTTGAGGACGTTTTCTAGGTCTTCGGTGGTCTCTTGGAATCCAGTTCAGAATTTCTGTTGTCAAACCTTGATATGTGCATCATCATCATCATCATATTCAACTATTATCTATCCACTGCTGGATGAAGGTCTCTCCAAATGCTTTCCACACAAGTCTATCCTGGACCATTCGTTTCTACGACACCCCAACCTGTTTTCTTATTTCATCCACCCATCTAGTTTGAGGACGTTTTCTAGGTCTTCGGTGGTCTCTTGGAATCCAGTTCAGAATTTCTGTTGTCCATCGTTGATCAGTTCTTCTTGCAATATGCCCAGCCCATCGCCATTTCAGCCCTTTTACTTTAACAATGATGTCCTCTACTCTAGTTTGCTCTCTCACCCAAGTGTTTCTTTTTCGATCTCTCCTAGTTATTCCAAGCATGCACCTCTCCATGCTCCTTTGCGTTGTCTGTAACTTTCGTATTGCTCCAACTGTTAGACTCCATGTCTCTGATCCATAAGAGAGGACTGGCAATACACACTGGTTGAAGACCTTTCTTTTTAGACACAAAGGCAATTTCCCCTTCAGGATAAAACTGTTTCTTCCAAATGCACTCCAGCCAAGTTTAATACGTCTGTTGAGTTCTTTCATAATGTTGCCATCCATTGAAATCAGCTGGCCAAGGTAAATATATGAATCAGCAATTTCTAGCTCAGTGTTGTCAACTTGTATTTTTGTTTCCTCTACAAAATTATTGAACATGATCTTAGTTTTTTGTAGGTTCATCTTGAGTCCAACTTCTTTACTTCTAGTTGAGAGCTCCTGTACCATGTCTTGGAGTTCTGATGGGTTCGTTGAAAAAATAACAATGTCATCAGCAAACCGCAAATGATTTAAATATTCACCATTTTGATATATATATATATATATATATCATCATCATCATATTCAACCATTATCTATCCACTGCTGGATGAAGGTCTCTCCAAATGCTTTCCACACAAGTCTATCCTGGGCCATTCGTTTCCACGTCACCCCAACCTCTTTTCTTATTTCATCCACCCATCTAGTTTGAGGACGTTTTCTAGGTCTTCGGTGGTCTCTTGGAATCCAGTTCAGAATTTCTGTTGTCCATCGTTGATCAGTTCTTCTTGCAATTTTGCATAATGTTGCCATCCATTGAAATCAGCTGGCCAAGGTAAATATATGAATCAGCAATTTCTAGCTCAATGTTGTCAACTTGTATTTTTGTTTCCTCTACGAAATTATTGAACATGATCTTAGTTTTTTGTAGGTTCATCTTGAGTCCAACTTCTTTACTTCTAGTTGAGAGCTCCTGTACCATGTCTTGGAGTTCTAATGGGTTCGTTGAAAAAATAACAATGTCATCAGCAAACCGCAAATGATTTAAATATTCACCATTTATTTTTATTCCCCTGTTATTCCAATTTATCTGCTGAAAAATCATCTGTAAAGCTGAAGTAAAAAGTTTTGGAGAAATGGTATCTCCCTGCCTCACACCTTTACCAATTTTGATAGCTTCGGTATCTTTATGTAACCGAAATTTTGCACTTGCATTTTTATACACACGTTTCACCATGTCAATGTACACATCCTCAATGTCTGTTGATCTTAAAGAGTTGATGACTGCTGATGTTTTTATAGAGTCAAAGGCCTTCTCATAGTCAATAAATGCAACACACAATGGAAGTTCATATTCATGTGTTCTTTCAATTAATTCTCTTAATACTTGAATATGGTCCACTGTACTGAATCCACTTCGAAATCCAGCTTGTTCTCTTGGTTGAGCTGCATCTAATTTTTTCTGCAGGCGATGTGTTAGAACTTTTGTGAAGATTTTATAAATAGCAGGTAACAAGCTAATTGGTCGGTAATTTTTCAAATCCTCTTTATCACCTTTTTTATGCAAAAGAATTACTGTTGCAGAATCCCATTGGTTTGGTATGTTACCGCTGTTAAGACATTTGGTAAAGAATTTTGCAAGTATGTCTTCTACATATTCTCCAGCTTCTTTTAGGATATCTAATGTAATACCATCATCACCAGGGGCTCTTCCTTTCTTCATGCTTTTTATTGCAAATGAAACTTCTTCTTTTAAGATTTTAGGAGCTATTCCTTCGACTATTTCAATGTCTTCGTTTAATTCACTGTTACTTTCGTATAGATTTTTGTAGAATTCTTCAACTCTTCTAAGTATTTCTTCCCTATTTCTTGTTACGGTGCCATCCTCTCCTTTTAATGCAATGATGTGTTTCTTCCCAACAGATAAACTTCCTTTAACAACCCTAAGGCTCTTGTTATTTTCAATGGCTTTCCTTACTAGCTCACAGTTGAATTTTCTTATGTCTTCTTTCATGCTTTTGCGCAGAGTTTTACAAAGTTCTATGTACTCAATCCTGGAACTGGTATTTCGATTGTCCACCTTCATATCTCTTCGCCTTTTCATGAGCTGTTTCGTCTTCTCAGATAATTTGCTATTGTGCTTTTTACAGGTTACACCACCAATTTCCCCAGCAGTTTCAACTATTGTCTTAACAATGTTTTCATTTGCTTCTGAGATATCACTTTCATCAATAAGTCCTTCCAGTGCAGAAAAGCGATTTTTTAATTCCAACTTGAATGCCTCGGTATTTACTTTCAGTTTCATTAGATCCACCCTCTTACTTACTTGTTTCCTAATGAGCTTCTGTCGTTCTAATTTAGTATTTAAGTGCACTTTACATCTCACCATTCGATGATCACTTCCAGTATTAAATCTGTTCAGTACACTGCAATCTTCAATAATTGATTTCTTGTTTGCCAGGATATAGTCAATTTCACTAGTTCCCCCATTTGGGTGTTTCCATGTCCATTTTCTTTGCGGTTTCTTCTTAAAAAATGAATTCATGATGCTAAGATTTTCAGCTTCTGCAAATTCGATGAGTTGATCGCCACGTTCATTCCTTTCCCCATATCCGTATTTACCAACCGATGTCTCTCCTTGTTCCTGTTGTCCAATTCTTGCATTGAAATCCCCCATGATGAGCTTGATATGTTGTTTCCCTTTGGTGTGTAACTCTTTGATTTCTTCATAAAATTCTTCAACCTCTTCGTCGGTATGGCTTGATGTTGGTGCATATACCTGTACTATTTGAAGTTGGTATCGCTGGGTTAGTTGAACAACGAGCCTCGCTGCTCGATCTGACGTGCTTTCGACTTCAAGAAGGTAGTCTTTAATTCTTTTGTTGATTAAGAAGCCAACACCACTTGTTCTTCCAGTTTCCGTTCCTCTATAATAAAACAAATGTCCACTTTTAAGTTCCACCAACTCTTCACCTTTTCTTCTAACTTCACTGAGTCCTACAATGTCCCATTTGATCTTGTCAAGTTCTTCTTCCAATTCCTGAAGTTTTGCTTCAGAATATATTATAGATTAAATAGGTGCGATGTATTTCACAGTCTACTTTAATTATATACAACTGTGAAATCCTCACCCTCCAAGGCTACGAATAAATTTTCATTTGAGTTAGCTATAACAATATATTGTTGTTATTCAATGCCAAAACAAATTTCAATCAGATATTTTGTTTTTTCCTAAAATTTTATTTTGATATAAATTTGGGGATCCCATTCGGATCATTGACTGCAGGCAAAACCCAAAAATGATAATCAGGTGAATTTTCTATTCATGTTCGGTACTACAATTATATGTTTAGTTGTATCTAATATATTTTTATTGAAACAAAAAAAAAATCCCTAAGAATAACAAGAACAATAATTGAGCTCGATAAAGAAAGATTTCATTAATATTTTATTTAATGGTAAGTTTCGAACCATATACGATGATCATATGAGTTAAATAAATTAAAAGAAAATTGTGACGAATTATATTCATTATTCGTAGATCGATACACTATTAAATTAAAAACTTTAGCTTACTTTATTAACTTTAAGTTATTTTTTATACAAATCTTTGTGCATTTACGAACGTACACAATTTTTGATAACAAATCTTTAAATAGCAGTAAAAGAAATATTTTGTCCTGCTTTTCGCGATTTCTGTATCGTTAAATGCGCCTAAAAACTATTTAGAAAGGGGAAAGTGGAAGATGAGGTCTCCCCACTTCTGTAATTTGAATTTTTCTCTTGAATAGCATATTTTTATCAATATTTTAATAATCAACTCAATATTTACACCATTGGCTCCCCGGGGGGGGGATGGGGCTATAACCCCCATTGCAATACAATTTTGTGCATACATACATGTTAATATGTGGAGTTGCCCTAGCTCTCCTTTGGCAGTAACCCCTCCACCTACGAACCTTTCGCGTACGTTAATGATTTACACATAGGCTACATACGAGTATATAACAGAGAAATCGAATTTTCTTTCTTTGAATTTTATTTAAAATAAATAGAATTTGTTTATTTATTTACTTCATATCGGGTAACATAGACGAAAACAGATCTTTTGTCGAAGGACTTCAACTTCTCGTTAAGGAACTATTGCGCCTTTTAAAATTTCTCTGAAAAAAAGGTACAACAGTTCAATACAAAACTTTTCGACGAAAGATCTTTCGAAATTAACTGTTTTGAAAGACAATATTTAAGTGAAATCGGGAAGTTTTAGTTTCGAATTTTAATTCCAATAAATAATAATTTATTTGCATAAATAATGAAAAGGAAGAGAGAACCATAGAAAAATTTACCTTTATATTCTTGGCAACATCACCTGGAGGAGAATATCGTAACACACACACACATGCTACGGTTTATATTCTCTTCCATTCTTAACCCAAAGTTTGAAATAATATAATATCTGCCTTCTCTTAAATTGCTTATATTTTGTATCACGAAATATGTACATCGGGTTGAATAAAATTATTGTTATTATAGGTGGAGGAAGTTTGTATACATCCCTCACATATAATTCCCACACAAAAATCCATATGATAATACATCTGTTGCGTAGTGTATGATGCATTTATGTATATAGATATATAAAATTACGTTTTTTTATAAAAAAAACAACAACCACTTTCTATGAAATACTTACAGTTGGAAAAAGTAATTTTTATTCGCATATGAAACTTTAAATATTATTTTCCAATATTATTAAAAACTAATAAAAGATAGATTCTTCAAGAGTTACGCAAATTTTCAAAACCCTCGATTTTTATAAAAATCAAATATTCCAATTTAAAACACTAACTTCAGATAAGTTGCAAAATGTGATTATACAATTCAGTTGATATGGACTGAATGTTAATAAATATGGTTAAATATATGGAAATGTCAAAACTTTTTGTTTACTTTTTTTTTATGATCAATATTTTTAAAAATATGTAACTGCCTTAGATATACATGAAACTGTATTTCCAAATGATGAAAAATATTTAAGAATTGGAAACTTATAAAAAATCCTCTACCAACTCTTCAAGCGGTAACGCAGTTTGTCTTCGGAGATATCTATTTTAAAGGGCGTTATAATTGCTAACCATATGTCCCCATACATTTTTAAATATTAGAAACACCAATTTAAACTTTAACGTGAAATACCGTTGTTATATAAAATGTCATGGGAAAATAAAACAATTCTTGTTAACTATTTTATTACTCACATTTCAGAATCAATTTTTGGTATTTAGCGATGATTGAATGTTTTCTAGGTTACAATTCTCAAATCATTGATGATGAAAACATGCAAACCCCGATTTATTGAAGAGGAAAAATATGCATGAGCATTGGCTTTCCAACTTAAATCGTTTTATATAGTACTTCAATAACTTTTATGGTACTTTAAATGCTTTTTTTTAAATAAGTTGCACAGATTTTATATCCCGAATTAATCGTATTGTAGAAACACGTTTTTTTAGTCCATATGAAATGCATTACCAAATACAAACTGTATGGTAATTGGTAAGACTTTAATTTTAATTAGCGTAAAACACATTGATTTCTGGCTGTTTTTACCACCAATTTACTATATTTAAATTTTTAAAGAAATGCCTCTATGTGGTTTTCTTTCAAAGATTAGGTGTCATCCTGTATAAAAAGAACAGTGGATATATTTTTAGAGAACTATATTCAAGCCTTGAGGTACTTAGGAAACTGGTTAGAAAAAAATTTAAAACCTTTATAGACAAACCTCTATAATTGTAGATAATATTTCTTGTTTATAAAAAATTGATTTTTAGAAAATACCGCTTATTAATTTTCACAAAACAGATGATTTTAAAAGATGCAAATAATTTTGGAAAAAAAAATATATATACTACTACTTTTTCTCATTAAATAAAAACATTTCAAACTGAGACAGCAATTAAATAAAATTAAACAATTTTAGCCATGTGGTGAAGACAAAATTATATCAGTGTAGTCGTTATTATTTTGATTTCTGTTTATTTTTTGTAAAAATGAAGCAAATTTGGTAAGTAAATTAAAAAAAGTGCTTTGGAATGCTATTTTAATACAACGTTTGATAATTTTTTTCGCAACATTCAAAAATTTTTTCATCAAAATACTTCTCTGAATTTTAATATTCTAAAAATTCAGCACATAATTAAACGGAATAAATTTATTGGATTTTTCCCAGCTTTTTTTTCGGTGAATTTTTCGGGAATATTTCTATGCTTAAAAACAAACAACGACTAAAAACCTACTTTCGTTGAAGTTTTCTTAGTTATGTTAATGGTTTTTTATCATAAGTTTTCTCTTAGTGTTCTTTATAATTTTGGTTTATTTCCATTTCCGTATATCATTTTAATCTACATACTTAATGAAACAGGATGTAAATAAATAAAAAAATGAAGTTAGTAGGAAGTTCTTTAAACTACTAAAAATAATTAATTAATTTATTTACATAAAGTACAAACGTGAGAAAATGTAAGCAGCAATTAACTCAAAACAAACATTGTAATCCATACACTGTTTACATATTCAATATTAAAGTTTTGTGTTTGTAACTGATGTTACAACTTGTTTATTTATCCTCTTTTTAATTATTTGTTTAACTCTTAAGTACATATAAAGGATATAACTAGAATTATGATTTACGCTAGTTTTTTGCTATTTCTCAATTTTGTTTTCACCGTTCTGTTAATAAATGTATTTCCTTATTTACAGAATATAATTAAAAACCATGACTTGGCTTGATACCTAAATAAATACCTTCATTTATTTGGTCACTATCTGAACCTCTTTGATCATTAATAATACATACTTCAGAAAAAAAGAATAAAACGGGCCTGTTTTTTTAAACGAACAAGTAATCTGTTTTAAGAGAATTGTAGTCATGTGATATTCTGAAGGAAAGGCCATAGTCACAGCAATAATATTAATATATCACTCTATACAATACAGGGTTATTACACCAACTGCATGCCCGCAACCCGAGGGGAGGATCTTAGGGACCGGTCCCCCCCAAACTAAATTTTTAATGGGACTTGGCTACGGACTTGCATTCTGTGATTGTATCGATACATGCGGTAAAAATTTTTGACCCCCTCCCCCGAAATTATATCCTAGCCACGGCCTTGACCCACTGTATAACTTTAAATTAGGGGCATGATTGACTATTTCTAAAATAATAATTTCGTGAATTTTGGAGTTAGAGGAATAATATTCTATATTATAATTCGTTTAATGATTCGTTTAAGATGGCTTGGGCATATGGAACGGTGAAATGAGGAATATGTGGTAAAGATATTGGATAGACGGGTGGTAATGGGTAAGAGGAAGAGGGGAAGACCACGGCTGAGATGGAAGGATAAAGTGACGGAAGATCTGGAAGAGTATGGATGGAGTAGAGAAGAGGCATTGGATAGAAGATTGTGGAAGAGAAGATTAAAGGACCATAACGCCATCCCCATATAAAACATGGGAAAATGGCAAAGCGAAAGAAGAAGATAATTCGTTTAATGAAATCATTATTTTTAATGGCTTAAACGTTCCAAGATTTTTCGTGTATATGTGAAAATAAGGGAAAAGTATAGTGTGAGAGTTTTTTTAATTCTAAATCATGATTTAATGTAATTTTATAGACCAATCGAATTTTATGAAAGTGCAGAAACTAATCGTTTTCAGGCTCTATCCGAGAACGGTTAAATAGGCTCTAAACCAAAGTCCTCAGATTGAAAATCTGAGACTTCATGTCCACGACTGTTTATTCATTTATTTTTATCTATTAAATTAACTATCTTTAAAACTCGAAGTTACATTTTACTTTCACAACTTGATGAAAAATTGTTTACTAATATAAAATACGCATAATTGCAGTCAGTTATTTAACTGCGATTATATGTGCTGTATTTTATATTTTCCAATAGCGGCATGCAGTATATTTAAGTATAATTTTTCTACTAGTTAAAAGTCTAGCATCATTCTTTTTAAAGCTGCAAATTAATGCATAACATTTAATATCAAAATATTATTTAAAAGCAGGAATAAAATTAATTCTTTTGTGCATAAAAGTAAACAATGTTTTTTTGTGTTTTTTTTGGTTTGAAACTTTCAAAAATTTACTGTGAAAATTTGGACCTCTATCCAATTAAAGTCCAGCAACTTTTTGCAGGCTTGGGTATGATATATGCTCAACAATTATGTAAATCTCTAGAGTTATCTGAAATCACGTGAGTAATTAATCGATGGCCCCTTCACAACTCGGCAACGTAAATCCTTAATTTTAACGTTGTGGATATCTAGGGGAACCAATGGGCTTCTAAGCCCTGGGCTTCATGAGGTTACGCAAAGATCTCATTGATACGTTATTAATCCAATGATTAATTAGAAAGTTTTATTTACTGAAATTACATGTAAAAAGTGTTTCTCATATATTTTTGTTCCTGTTTGCTCCTGTTCACACTAATACGTAATTTATATTTATCGCTTTCATCTTTTCTTTTTTGATATACGAAAGAAAAGGCATTAAAAACACCGTGATGGGAAATGAGTGGTTTTATTAAAAATGCTTATATATTATTTTATGAATTTAAATTTCACTTGAATTCAAAATATCCCTTCTATTGCCTTTTCTCTTTTTTCGGAATCTTTGTTTCTATACAGTATCTCACAGTATCAAAATTTTGTAAGATAAATAAAATATCGCATTTTTTATATTTCACGCATGCGCAGTACATTGCATTAAGTTAGCTTATCGGGTCCTGCGGTAAGGCAGTGGTAATGCATTCGCTTAGCGTGTCGTTATATATATATACACAGTGCGGCAAAGAATTTTTAAGACTGGGTCTGTAAAATGAAATAGAAACAAGAAAATATGATTCGTTTTGTTTTTTTATTCAAAGTAAGCCCCTCCGGCTTCAATACACTTGTTACAGTGATTTAATAATGAATCGAATGCCAGTTCCAGTTCATTTTACGGAATTGACTCCAAAGCATGCGTAGAAACTGTTTGTATGGTTGAAATATCATCAAATAACAAACTTTTAACTTCATTTTAAGTTTTGGGAATAAAGAGAAGTCGCAGGGTGCTAAATCAGGCGAATATGGTGGATGATTCAACTCACAGACTTTATTATTTTCAAAAATCTACGAACTATAAGTGAGGTGTGACTGGGTGCATTATCATGCAATAAATACCAACAGTCTTCATCCCTATATTCTGGACGAAAGCGACGAATTCTGGCCATCCAACGCTTCAAAACATTTACGTAATACTCATCGGTAATTGTTTGTCCAGTTGGAACAAATTCTTTATGGATAATACCCTGACCATCGAAGAATGTAATGAGCGTTGGTTTGATTTTTGGCTTGTGGTGAATTTTTTTACTTCCATTCCGCACTTTGGCGCTTTGTTTCAGGATCAAACTGAAAACACCATGTTTCATCGCCTGTAACATTGGTTTTTAAGAAGTTTGGATCATTTTCAGCGGCTGAAATGATATCTGCAATGTGCACTTCTCCTTGCTTTTTGTTCGTTGGTTAAAGTGTGTGGAACAAATTTAGCATATACTTTTGTTTTGGCCAAACCTTCATGCAGGATGGTTCGAATCGTTTCTTTGTTGATGTTTAAAAACTCTGCCATCATTCTTAGTGACGCACAGCGATTGTTTACCACGAAATCACGCATTTTTTCTATAATTTCAGGCGTCCTGGATGAACTTGGTCTTCCAGTATGCTTATCATCTTCTAGCGTATCTCTTCCGTCCAAAAAACGTTTGTACCATAGAAAAACATTTGATCCACTTAAGTGAAACTCACCGTAAACTTATTTCATCAATTGGTACGTTTCCGATGCGTTTTTACCAAGTTTTCCATTAAATTTGATTATACCCCTTTGTTCCATCTCAATAATTCAACATGAAAGAATTTTACTTCTGTAGTAAACAGCCATCTCGTTTGAGTTAGTTTAGCAAATCCGTCCAACTTTTGGCAGTGTGTCAGCAGACGATCAAGGTTTATCACGCATGCGCGATTACGCTGATCAAGCCACTGTGCACTGACATCTAGCGCCAGTCTTAAAAATTCTTTGCCACACTGTGAATATAGTATATATCGTATATATAGCATTAATTTTGATATACTTAGACTGTCGGCTCATGGAAATCGCTTTTCGCTTTCTTTTTGGTTTTACGGCTCAAAGACTACAGTGGTCATGCTGCGCCGGGACCTACTGTTTTCCGAGGAATCCGAACCTCTTAAGGCCTAGGGAACCAAACCCCGGACTACAGTGAGCAGTGCGATCTTTATGAGATCTCTGAGTAAGCGTTCTTTGCACTGCTGGGAGTCGAACCCGGATTAGCGGCGCACTAGGAGAACGCGTTACCACACTGCGCCACCGCAGGGCCAGGCTCATGGAAATGCTGTTTTACTAAGTGAATGACTTATACAATGTTCGATATTTCAGATATTTAAGAAATTAACTAACCTCAATAGAATTGTAAAACCATTTTGGAAGAGAATCCCGTAACAAGCTTCGGCTTTATATTCTCTTCCATTTCTAACCCAAATCTTAAACGTAAGCTCTAAAAGATTTCTTCTATTTTTTCTGAATAGTTTATGATATGTACTTCACGAAAATGTATAAAAATCTGGGTTGAATAAACAAATGTATTATTATTATACATGGTTCGACTCTCAACGGTACCTTCCCCATAAAAAATTCAGTAAACGCTTATCGACTAACTGCTCACTGTCGTCCAAGGGTTGGTTCCCTAGGCTTTAAGTGGTTCAGCTTCCTCAAGAAACTGTAGGTACCAGTGCAACATTATATTTTCTATACTTGGACTGTAAAACTCATAAACGAAGAAAAATATCTATTGCGAAAACACAAATGTATTTACCTGCCCATACGCTGTACCTATATGCATGTTCATACCCACACAGATTATCGTTAAATTAAATAAGCGCTTTATTTCTGTATGAGAGAAGGTATAATGTATTTTATTCTATAATAATTGAAAATACTCTACTTGTAATAACAAATATCACAAACTGTTTTTATGGTCTGAAAAGAATTGCTACCAATCAGAAAAGTGTCTAGTCATAGCTCTAAAACTTAAAGAAAAAGTGAGAGAATTAAAGTAACAGATGTGAATATTTTATAAAAAAATATAATTAAAAATGATTCTCGTGTGAACAGAGAGAGAAAACGGGTATACATGATACAACACTTTCTGGCTTGAAATAATTTGACAACGACATTGCGCGTTGTTATATTAATTGAAAAAGGACAACAAATTAACACAGTTTAATTAAGTAAATTGTTCACAGATTGTTTCAATAGCTCTGGGCTATTTTCGTCAGAATGGTCAACGATATACACACAATGTGTAATAACAAATACGTGTTACAAATGGCGGCTACAGGTATAATGAAATGAACAGTAAAAATAAATACACACACACATGGGTTAAGGAAAACGTCTCTTGTAATGGAACGTAAAGTTTAGAGAAACGTTTCTAGTAGTAAAACATGAGTTTAAAAAGAAACAGACTATTAGAATAATATTATTCTGTATGGGAGGAAATGTGTAATGTGAGTCAGAAGAAGCATTTTATGAAGAATTATTATTCGACGTGGGGAGAAAATTCTTCCAAAGGGGAGAAATGAAATTGGATGGCAAATGGTCATTAACGGCGTTACCTGCGTTGGCGATTCTATGTAAGGCCTCAAAAAAAGTTGAGGTCCAGTGGAAAGGAAACTTTTTGGGTAAGTTGTGCTTTATGAAATAAAAATTTATAGCAAGATTCCCACGAGTATTTAGCCAAAGCAGAGCTGTGGAGTTCTTGTTTCTGCACATAAGCCTCAATGAAAAGACGGATGACGTCTTTGAATTTGGTTCCTCTTCTCCTGCGCTAAAAACTGTCTGTATACCCTTTGTGCCAAAACTATCTACTAAGATTGCTTCCAGCCTTCGAAAATTCAATTTTCGTGTTGTCTTCACTCACATTAAAAAACTGCGATTCTCCAAATTCAAAGACGTCATCCCTGACCTTGATTTTTGGGGAATTTATTCCATTCCTTGCTAATGTGATCGTATCTACATTGGCCAAACACGCAGAGCCCTTCGAATTCGTTTAAAAGAATATGGCGCTTATGTGCGGAAACAAGAACTCCATGGATCTGCTTTGGTTAAACACTCATGGGAATCCGGCAACAAATTTTTATTTCATAAAGCACAACTTATCCAAAAAGTTTCCTCTCCACTGGACTTCAATTTTTTGAGACCATACATATCATCGCCAACGCAGATGTCGCCGTTAATGACTAGTTACCGTCCAATTTCATTTCTCCCTTTTGGACGAATTTTCTCCCCACATCGAACAATATTTCTTCATAAAATGTTTCTTCTGTCTCACATTATGCATTTCCTCCCATATAGTATAATTTTTCTACTAGTCTGTTTCTTTTTAAACTAGTGTTTTACTACCAGAGATGTTTCTCTGAACTTTACGTTCCATTACCAGAGATGTTTCCCCTAACACATATATTTTTATTTTTACTGTTCATTTCATTATACCTGTAATCTGTAACCGCCGTTTGTAACACGCATTTGTCATTACATATTGTGTATATATCGTCGACCGTTTTGACGAAAATAGCCCAGGGCTATTGAAACAGTCTGTAAACGATTAAACTTAATTAAACTGTGTTAATTTGTTGTCCTTTTCAATTAATTTACTTTCTGGCTTCTTTGAACTACAGGAATCCACTATACTATTAACGAGTAATAAATTCAGAGACTCCACCATATGTCTAATAAAAATAAACATTTAAAATTTCAATGACCTAATATCATAAAAAAAAAAATCCATTTTCTCTCACCTTGTTTTGACCATACAAATATTACTGGTCCTAAGAAAATTGATATAGAGTAAAAAAAAAAAAAATCATGAATATGCTGTATGCTTTCAAATTGAAAAATAGTGTGTGTAAAAAAAACAAAACAAAAAAACAGCACATTTTCTCACTTGCACGAGATTAAATAATTATATGTGAAAATTCCGACACCCACGTTTATTAGCTCAAACTAGAGCTTTTTGTTTTAGGAGAAAAAGAGACGCTTTCCCCATCCTGGATTCGAACCAGGGTCCCTCCGTTTAGCCCGGAGTGTCTTGGACCGCTAGACGAATGAGGACATAAACAATCCTCTTTTTCTCCGTATATAGGGATGTAAGATATTATTACCCTTCACAGGGATAACACTATTGCCACGTAGTGGTCATCACAGAAAAGCTCCTGGGGAAGTTTTTGTGTTTTGTTTTTTCGTGGGGAATAATTATACGTAAAAATTCCGACACCCACGTTTATTAGCGTAAGCTAGAGCTTTTTAGCTCTAGCTTACATTAAATAATTTGTCTTTAGCTCTTACATTAAATAATTTGTCGGCTTGTGACGTTTCTTACATAAAACTGGTTATGAATTCTATTAAATTAGGAGCTTTATCTATTGTAAATCAAAATTTAGATTTAGCTCATGAATCGAATGCTTATCTGATTGAAGTTTAGTAAGTTGACTATATTCCAGTTACCAGATGTCTCATCCCAAAATTCATTCCCGTTTGTAAGTTTGTGTGTGCAAATACTTTGGATCTACAAACTCATCTGCTGGCAAATCTTCGGTCTATGTGTTATAATACCATATAAGCGTAACTATTGATATTGACTAAATTTAAATATGTTTCCTAAATTTAAATATGTTTCCTAAATTTATTTTAACGTAATTCTAAGGTCTATTCACATACGTAAATGGTTTTAATAGCAATTAATGATCAAAATAATTTAAGACATAATTTTGCAATTGGAATAGTATTTTTTTAAGTCTGCAAGCGGTAATTGGCGTTCTAATTTTTAGAAAAGACAATTTTATTTTCAAAAGAAAACATTGTAATTTAATCAACTCCCGTTATTTAATGTCTTGTCAAAGAAACCAAATTCGGTTTGATTTTGTTATATTTTTAAAATACATGTAATATGTAAACATAATATAGCAACTGTTAAGCTAGACATTCACCACGTATTAAACAAAAACCATAGTAAATGAACCAGAGTACCATATCAACAAACCTACTTTCCCATAAAAATAGTTATACATTATTTCTCATATATTTATATAAATTATAATACGATGCATATAAAATCATACGATAGCAGCAATATTTCCAGGAAAAAGGGCTCAAAATAATAAAACTCCTCCCATAAAACGTATTTCGGGGTCGAAAGCTTTACTAACCGTCTTTTGCGTCAAATATGGAACCCACTCTTACTTTTCAAGAAAAATATTTGCATTAAAAATAAATAAACCGAACTTTTTGAACCCCGAATCCTTCAATACATAAAGCGAATTGAAAGAAGAAGAGAAAATTTTTTTCTCCGCGGTGAAAAAAAAAAGCATTTATTTCGTTTAACTGGAGTTCCAGCGGTCTGTCGTTTTATACTTCTTCTTTTTTTTTTCTTTTTTTCTAGTCATAGCTTTTTATAGTAATATACGTGTTTGGCCAAAGAACTTGGCTTTATAGTAGGTCGACATCAAACCTTTCCGAATAAAAGAGTCAATTCAAATAACCGAACAGAAGGGAGAATAAAAAGAGCACGCACAAATCTTTTAATGAAGAGCTTTTTGTGTACAGGTTTCTGTGTACATTTATACCGCTGTAGCTTCGAGGCGTAATTGCTTCGCTTCCAGCTGAGGTTGCTTTCAATTCTGCTATCCCATTGTCCATAAATTTGACGCCAACTCGTCCTTAAGGAAAACGTGGGAATCGAGAAAGATCCTTTGCACAGATCCCTAATCTTTGCAATAAACCGATCTTATTTTGTTCGTTTCAGAACGACAAACAACAATTGGTCTCTCGTATTGTCAAATGGAAGAGAATATTGGGTTTTGTTTAATATACTTATTAATATCATAAACCAATGAGAAACTGCTTAAAGCAAAATAGATAAAACCTGCGCGTATTACTTAGCCCTACCTAGGGACAGTTTTTAAACCATTTGTTATTTGTATTCTGCCAATTATGTTAATGATTTGGATTTATTTTTAATCGGAGACGAAATAGTTTAATTCACTATAATTTTGTTTTATTCCTTATTTAATAACTTCTCATCTGTGTATGTTTAATGATGCTGTTTTTAAACTATTGGCGATTGAACGTTTCCAAGATTGTGTGAAAAGCGTTTTTAAAGTTTAAATTATTTTATTTTTATTTTTTTTGCGTGGATTTACAATTTTATACTACCTGTACATTTTTCGCGGCATCGACACAAAATAGGGATGTCCCAGGAAAAGATGGCTCAGTGGAGTAGAGGAGGATCTCACAAAAATGGAAGTATAAAAGAATGGGGAAAAAAATCTTTAGAGAGAAAGGAGTAGACGACGATCTTTAAAGAGGCCCAGATCCTTCAAAGACTGTATCGCCAGAACTCGAAATATCATAATTATATATTCTTTGTTTTATTTTGCGGGTGTGCTTAAAAATAGAACCAAAATTCATTCTGTTTTCCAAAATACGTTCTAATTGTGAACTTCTTCCTTTAAATTGCATGCGATTTGGAAATAACCCATTCCTCTTAAAATTGCGGTAGAATTAATGGCAGAAGAAAACATTTTTTAACTTTATGATTGATATAATCAACGAGATTTATATAATTTAAAGAGATTGAAAATGTTAAAACTTAACATGTGTTACCCTTGCTGGAAAATTTTGATTTGCTAAGTTTAAAAAAAAAAAATAATAATAATAATAATAAAATAAAAAGCAAGCGGAAATCTAAATTTTGACATATTTCATGTCTTTATCATGAAATAAAAAAATCGAGAAACGTAAGTATGAAATTGATCTGCCAATAAAATGAAATAGATAAATAATTCTTTATTTTTTAGATTGAAAATGAGAATTCATAAACTTGGAGGGGTACAACTAAAATTTGTAAAATTGTACAACAATGGGATATAGGTAATAAGTATATAATGATATCGTCGTATAATATGTACAATGTACATCATTACACGCAATTTTACAACATTACATTATTTTTTTCTATTTATTTGCTTGTTCATTTATATAGAAATATTCAATTATTATGCTTAGTTGCTTTGGGAGAGAGAGAATATACGGTGATTTTTTTTTTTTCTTTTAAGACACACGTTTTTTGTTTATCGTAATTCTAGCACAGAACTTCGAAATGTTTTATTTCAGCCATAAAAATCTCATAGAAAGGAAACCGAACACATAAATATCTAGCCAAATACACCAAACTTTATTATTTTCGCACTTGGTCAATTCTCAAAGCAAAATGTTGGTAATGGAGCGAAAAGTGGCCAAATCTGTAGATTTTTTAGCTATGTGTTGGTTTCTGCCCTCTTCCCCCCCTCCCCACTCCCAGCGGTACCTGCGCTTCAGAGGCCTTTTTTTTTTTTCCTATGCAGTCCCGGCGATCTCGTAATAGGCCTTTGGTCTGTTGTCTTTTGTTTTACTCTCTGCTGGAGACAAGGCAACGCACCTGACTTCGTGACAGCCACCCTACCTCTTCCCCGACCTGCAGTCTCCAACCGCCAATTTCTCATCGATGTTTGCTCTGTTGAACAGTTGCCCTCGGGGCAAAGGGGCCTCATTTAGAGTGTCATTTTCGATGGCCCCCTTTTAGTGACAGGAAAACTTCGGCTTATCCTAATTTACTCGAGGAGTGTGGGAGAAGGGAGAAAGGAACTTCATGCAGGTGGTATTAGCTATGTGAAAACTTTACTGAAATTGCAGGTCCAATTTTCGACTTTTTTTTTTTTTTTTTTTTTTCACTTAAGTCCGAAGCAGCTGTTTCGTTGAGCTGCGGTTAGAGAAGATTGTGGTCGGTGAAAACTTGAAAAAAGAGAATTTCCTTCCTTTGTTTGTTCCTCCGTGGACCTCGTGATGGTCTTTTAAACTGTCAAACTTCGAAATGATTTTCTTTCATTACTCTTAACTGACAAAAGAAATCTTTCTGCATTGATTCGTCCTAATCCAATATGACAGAAACATGCGAAGAAGTTTCTGAACTTTTATTGACTTACGTCCTTCCTTCATCTACTCGGAGGGAAGATGAGTCTTTATAAATAACTTGGGATCCATAGAATCGATTTGGAAAAAAAACCAAAACGGATTCAGTTAGTGGAATATAGGCAATGGGCCAGAAAAAGAAAAGACAATGATGAAAAGGGTCAAGCCAAATCGATTTTCGAACAAAATATAGAAGACTCGGCTAAAATTTCAAATAAAAAAACAAACAAAATCTTATCTTTCTTGGAAAGAGTCATTTTCCCCTCCTCCACGCACCCTCACTACCCCTCAAATGACTATTGAATTATGTTAGATCTAGCACCCTCGCCAAACAGGAAAACCAGAAAACAACAAAACTACGAAAGTCATTCTCGAAGTGGATTCTCCAAGGTCACTTGACCACCATGCGGGACAAAGAAACAAAAAGCGACCAGAAACGCAATGGCGGTAGTCGAAAGCCGTTTCGCGCAGGGACTGGCCCAAAAAAGCATTTCGCTACATAATGACAGATAAAGACCTGGGCCCTGTGGCATTCCTCAGTGCCAAAGTGCTTATTACTTCCCGTTGTCCATTAGTACTTATCATAGCTCTTCTGAAGCTGATTTTCCCGCCCTGAAAGAAAGAAATTTCGCCGAAAAAAGCACCCCATCTCCCCCCTCATCGATGGCCCCTCGCGTGAAACTGGCTTGCAAACAGACAGAAGTACCTGGACTGCCTACGTACAGTCGGCGACCAAACCATCATCTAATGATAGAGAACTGGCACGAACTGGAATTCCACCAAAGTAATTATCATTACCAACTTTTCGCGTAGCATTCGCTTTCCGTACATGAAATGCGTAAACAAAGTTTCAATTTTGAAGGAATTTTCACAGTGACTATAATTATAGCGTCATCAACATCTTTTTTTTAGAAAAAAATTCAACTCCTAATAATGACTTTAAATATTTGTGTAAAATCATTGACGAAACGCTATTGAATTGCCTAATCAAAGAAACGCATGGTAATACCGATCTCTCCGTTATTAATTACAGATTATCCAAATTCCTATGAAGAAAAATAAAAATGCAATTTCTTAAAGTAAGTATTAATGAAAGAAAAAAAGAAAAAGACCAGTTCCTGATAATGTTTAAAAAAAAAAAAGAAAGATCGGTTTTAGAAATATTGGACTATATTTTGAAAATTAGATTTTCTTTAATCAGCTCTCTCTTTGGTTTTTTACCCGATGACCAACGATGACTAATTTTTTAAATCATTATTTAAGGGAACCGACCTTGTTCAGCAGAATTTTTTTTTTTTAAATAAACATATTTCTTAATCTGTTGGATTTTCTAATAGGTTGTATTGTAACTAAGATATCTTCATCGATAAAATGTACAAAATTAACTTATTTTGAAAAAGACATGCAAAAAACTTGAAATTTTCGTCCGATATTAGCAAATACGGTAAACATTATAACTAAAACAATTATCATGATAGAGAACTATCGCTGATTTCATTTTATACATAGATACAATCAATATGCACACCGTGAAACAGGATAATTGGAAAATTTTGAATCATTGGTAAGATATGCTAAAAAATGTTAGTCTACTCACTGAAATTGGGGAAAATCACACATACTCTCAAAGAAAAAATGATGTAACTTGAGTTCTATGAACCTTTTTTGTTAAACTCCTACTCTATCCTATGCGTAATAACGTGGAAAATCTAGGCGAAAATTTTCACGTGATTCTGTTAAGAATTTTTTCAGTTATCGTGTTTGGCGTAACGCAAATCATCTACACTGCTCACTGTAGTCCGGGGTTTGGTTCCCCAGGCCTTAAGAGGTTCGGATTCCTCGGAAAACAGTAGGTCCCGGCGCAGCATGACCACTATAATCTTTGAGCCGTAAAACCAAAAAACAAACAAAAGCAAATCTTGAAAAATACCCTTCTTCAGAAATCGTATTTAAAATTTTCAATATGACGTTATTTCTGGATACCCATTGCAAAAACTATGATATCTCAACTTCTAATCAACACGCCAAGAAAGAATATACGACCTTTGATTGCTGAGGATGTGCATATTGAAAAAGCAACATAAAATAAAAATACAATTTTTGATCGAAATCGGTCATTTGAACCAGGTCAGTTATTTTAAGAGTTGGTTCCACCCCCACCCCACACACGCTTATAAGTCAGTGCGTATTTGAAGGGCACTTTTGACTTTCGTTTCGTCCACATACCGCGGGATCCATGGAAGCATTATCTATGCAGTTATTTATGATTCATAACGTTGGCTTACTTTCACAAAATAAAATTTCATTGTATCCCAGCTCTAAACAATGCGTCATTGGATTTTAAAGACCTCATTAGAAGTCGCACCATTGGAAATCTGTGACTTGCAGGTGTTCTCTATCAACTGCATTCTTCCTTCTTGTAAGAGAATTACTCATTTTTAGCCTTAAAACAAACCTTTCCTACATTTGAAATGTTGTTTAATCTTATGGATTAGAGCTAACATTAACCTGGCTAAAAATAACTGACTAAAAAGTCTAAATTGTGAAAAGGAATGAAAAAAAAAAAAAAAATTGTAGCCGAAGTAGTTATTTTGGAAAAGAAAATTTTTTTCAGTAGGCTGAGCTATACAAGGAAAAGGCGTCTTCGAAACGCTGAATTCAGGTATACTGGTCAAAACCGCCTATGCCTCTAGCAGAAAAGCCCCTATAATTTTTGTCATTCGAGACCGTCTCGAGTCAGACAATGCTAGCGCCATCGCACGAAATAACGATGACTGCCCCAACCCTGCGCGGCTTTGACTTACCGTCCCCTATTATATACGCTTATAATTATAGTCAACTATAGCCGTAGATCCGCTCGCAGCGCTACCATCCAGCTGAAAGGGAACAGGTAGGAATAATAGTTATTTTCTTTTGGCGTCAGTGGCATTTCCGTTGGCGAATTTTTAGTTTGGCTAACTTTTCGCTTCTGTAAAACGGTGCCGGAAACGGATTCTTCTGATTCTGATACCCTTATACACAGAGAGCGAGAGTTTTTGAACCGCTCTAGCAGTTTATAAACAAAGTCTAGTTTGTTTATAGAGATTTCGTTACAAAATTTACCGTTCAAACTGACCGCTATAACCGTCGTTCTCTGTCGGTAAACAAGGTTTTCACAACACGTGTGCTGAAGTTGGCTGTCGCTACTAGCCGCTAGGGAGCGCTCTCGTTGCGGAGACGCAGACACGACGCATTGCATCCCGTTTTCATCTTCAGTTCTTAGTTGAGGTTTCGTTAGGTCTGTCGAACGTTGTTATACGGTATCCTAACGTGTCGTGCTAGAGAGGGACTTCGAAATCGGCACCGCAGTTTATAACAATGTACTAACGTGTACTGTTAGTGGTGTGCAGAGTATTACAGTGCGCAGGACTTTCTCACTTTCGGTCTCAAAATTTCGACAAAAAATGCGGCAAGATCTGGTCACATGAGCTGCTGCACGTGCGAGATCGTTCCAAAATGTTTTGGCTGTGGACATCATGTTTTACAATTTTTCAACTCGCATTCGGACTTAGGATACAGAATGTCGCCCCTTATCGCCTGACAAGAGTTAACGGTAAGTTGCAGTTAATTTATCATTCAATTCGTAGTAATTTATCAGTCAGTGATCTTGTAAAACTTGATCGAACACGAAGCTTTATCTTCGGCAAAATTATCATCGCATCTTGCTTTCTATGGGAGGATAATTTGAATGGAACCGCTTTATTGCGATTATTCCAATAGTGATAAAACAATGGAATTTTAGCAATGATAAGAAATGAGGTGAAATAGAAAAGTCGTGATAAGCGTGCGTTCACACACACAGATTGTAATTTTAACCTCAGTATAGAGAGCGTTCAAGTATTACGTAAGAACCTTGTGGGGAGGGGTTGCCGTTGGTCTTATTTTCCTATGTTAGCCAATGTTAAATTTTGCTTTCTGAGGTGGGGGTGAAATGGCCAAAATATTGCTTACGTAATACTCGAACGCTCCCATACTATCAATCACTGTTTCGATTTTAAATTTTTTAATGACCTTGTGTAAACAAAACTTCGTTTTACATTCTAAAACTAAGCAATATTATTAATTATATGTTTCTTAAAATCGTACGCAGCTCTGTTATATTATGTCGTCTTGTAGAAGAAGCTTTCGGAAGTGCTTCTTGTGGAGCAGTTATATTTGGTAATATACGGAAGTGAAGGTTCGTTTTAAGATTTATAGTAGTTATTGTGTTTTATATCTGACAGCTCCACAGTCCTTTGTGAAAAAAAAGTGTCACTTATAAACTATTTATTCATTAATATTTATTACGGATATTTTTATGCTAAGCAGTGTATTGTGTTTTAATCAGCGTATTCGTTTTGAAAAAATTTCAACGTTTTTAATTCTGTCGTCTTTGCTTACGTATGTATATTAAAATTAGATACAAATTAAAAAAAAAAATTGATAAAAAAAAGATAAAACATATTTAGACTATTATTTATCAAAGTATTAAAAATACAGGAAATTATATATATATTAAGAGACCAACGTCAATATTTAAAAAAAATTGTAGCAGTTTTCCTATTGTTTTATCCCCGCCCCTCCCCAAATTAAATTTTCTATTTCACCAGATTATGCTTCGTGGCGAATTGGATGAAATATTTTGAGAAGTCAATTTGGGCCGTAATTCGGGGGAGGTTGAATTAGAGGTGATCGGACAAAATAATTTAGGGATGGCGATAATTTAACTTCAATTTATTAAAGAGATTAAAAAAGATGGCACTATGATCTTAAAATAACATGGCATTTATTTTGTAGATGGCATAGGAATATGTAGATGTTTAAAAAAAGGGGGGCAGGAGCTATGTTCGTAGGCGCAACTAGTCTTAGGTTCTTGGGTGGGGAACTATGACTCCCAACTCTGTGTTCGGGTACGTAACGTTTATTTGGGATTACCTAGGGAGGGCTACATTTTTTCTAGGTGGGGGCTTAAGTCACCTCTTACTCCCCCCTTTCCTAGTTGCGTCAGTGGCTATTTTGAAAAGAACTGTGATTTTATTTGGAAAGATTTCTCCACATCATTTGCCTAAAGCATATTTTACTTCACGAAATAGCAGATCCTTTCTGTTTTGGTACGCTTTTACGCTAAATTGAAAAAGTGCCATTCTAAATTTCATTATTATACATGTTCTTTAAAATCAAACATGCTACTTAATTCTAACTTGATTAATACAGAGAGCAGGAGGTTGTGTCATTTAAAAATATAGACCAGTTGAACATTATTTTATTTATCAAAATATTAATAGTAGAATGATAATTAGCATATATATGGCATTTTCTCGACTGCGCTTGCTAAACGTGTGTTAAAACACGTTTTCTGGCGGTTCGGGCTAGAATAAAAGAAACAAAAATTAATTTTTCAAAAGCCAAAGCGTCAAATTTATTTTTACATTCGCGTAAATGGCGGCGTGGTTTTTAATATTCACATTTGGGCTTGCGCGTAGAGCACATCTTTCTATTTAATTATCTCTCTATAATTTCCCTCCACGCGAAAAGTTGCATTTTTTTCCGCTTTTATTCTGCTCGCATATTTTCCTTTCTCGTTGCAGGAAACGATTAAATTGCGGAGTTCATTAACGAAACTATATTAATATTTTAGAATTTTTCATCGCGAATATTAAATTCCGATCTCTCCGCGTGCCTTGTTATGAAAAACTAATTTATTTATCAGATAAGTTGTATAAAAAGAGGCTTTCCCGAAGTCAGGCGTTTATTTCCGCGATGTTCAGGTTTTCGGAAATGACTTCCTAACCTTCCTTTTTCTAAACGGCTATCCCTTTTAAAACCCACCGCAAAATAAATCGTCCAATGAAACGGAAAAAAAAAAAAAAAAATCATAAATGAATTTGCCGTGGAACAAAAGGTCGAAATTTCACGTATTTGCTACGAAATTTTTTCAGGGTTTAATTATGCTTTGGGGAAGGATCTAATGCTCGAGTTGTACACGTAAAGAGCCACAGAATTTAATGTAGGCGATGTAGAATCGTTCTTAACGGTTAAGGAATGGATTATGGATCTCCAACGAAGATCGGAATGTATCATAGGCGTACGCAGAAAGTTCATAAGGGGGGGTTATAGGCTCAATGAGGGGTTACAGAGCTACAACTCATATATTCCTATGTTAAATATACAAAATTTCATTGCAATGGGGGGTTACAACCCCCAACCCCCGCGTAGGCTAATGGAATGTATGGACACAAATGCAAAAGGCTTGTAGCTACAAAGTTGTTGGTAGTCCATGATGACTGAGAACTAAAAAGTGATAAATTTGAATTCTCTCTGGGCTTGTTATTGTTAGAACGCATTTTTGCAAACCTTAATCTGTTTATTACTTTTGAAACCTTTTACAATAACGTTTTTAACGCTTTGGGAAGGGCAGCACACTTTAAGAAATAATTATATGTGTGTGTATATATATATATATGTATGGATCATCTTTTGAAAAGTTTCATGCATGGCGCAATTAATGTTCGTTATTGCCAATCTGTCAGAAGTTTAGTAGGGCAGAAGGAATGCGTTTTAAGAGAAGTTGCGAAAGTAATAAAAATTATTTTGGCATTTTCAAGTTGTAAAAGAATATCGTGATTTTGTAATTCATTTTATTTTTTATGGATTTATGAAAATCATTATACGGTCGATTCGAGCTAACGAGAATTACTTTTAACACGAACTATTTACCGAATCCCCGCCAAAATGAATAACTTTGTAACACGGTCCCATTTTTTCAGGATAATGCGAATTATTTTGAACACGAACAAATTTTTTGTTCCCATGAGCGTTGTTAGCGAAATTCGACTGTATGAGTATTATTCGCACCTTTGTGACAAAAGTGTTACAACTCAAAATTCGGTGAAAATTACTTAATGTTACAAATGTAGAAAACAGTGCTGCATCTTGCCATGCAAAATGTTAGGTCATAAGTTATTCGGGTTTCTGCTAGTTGGCACATGTCATTAGATGAACACAACATCCCTCAATTCAACCAGAAACAGTTTTTTTCATTTTCTGAAAATTGGGATTTTTTGAGTTGTAACACTTTCGTCGCAAGGGTGCGATATGTAAAATTATGGCGAAAAATTTATCTATTTTTTATTTTATTTATTATTTTGTTTATTTTTGTGGAATTAAGACGGATTTGAAGTTTTGCGTCATGGGACGCGCGTATATTTATTTACAGCGGAATTTCGATAATTCGAAACTCTCGGTAAACCGAAATGATTCTCATTCCTTTGAAATCCCTTCGAATCTCGAAAACTCGAAACTCCCTTGCAGGCCTGTACATTGGCGTACGCAGGGGGTGTTGATGGGGGTTGTGACCCCCCCATTGCAATGAAATTTTGTATATTTAACATAGAAATATGCGAGTTGTAGCTCTGTAACCCCCCATTGAGTCTATAACCCCCTTATGAACTTTCTGCGTACGCCTATGGGCCTGTAGCCAAAACGGGGCTAGCAAGGGCCTAGCCATAGACGTAGATTTATGCCTCCCCCAATAATTTGAAATAAATTGCAATTTTACATATATTGTAATGTATAAATGTACATAACATGTGCTTGGGCTCCCAATAATTATGAAAACTCTACGCCTATGAGCTTAGCCCCAGTCGACCCATGCTTATGCCCTAGTTTCCCCGTACTTATGCCCCAGTTGCCCCATCTAGCTACATATATATAACAATCCCAGGATGCCTTGTGCCCCATATGCTCTTTGCCTTGCCCCAGTTTCCCCTTCATCCTGGCCTGCTCCCTTGCCTTTAAATTCCCAGTTGACCAGATTTCACTGCATTAACATTTTTGTTTATACCGACCGAATCTGGTTCGATCCTGTTCATTTTGCGTGTATATTTATTAAAGCAGGGCTTGACAAATCCGATCGCCATTGTCGACTAAATTTTTGCAGTTGACGAGTAGGAAATCTTTTCTTATTATGCTTCTTTGGGACGCATTTATAATTGCCCCCCCTTTACATCTATTGGTATTACACTTGACGATCACTGTTATCTGACCAGGAGCTCCTAAGCTCGATTCTGGAACACTGACAATCGGCCTAAAATTAATACTAAAAATACCAACGAGTAGTTTGGGGACGCTCCCCTAAAGGAGAAAAGTAGCCTAACGTGGAACTTTCCCGAAATGGTCCCGATACGATCTTCAAATCCTGGAAGCGGAGACCTCCTGTTTTTCCGTTCTTCGAAGAATTCGCTGGCGCCCTGAACGGTTTTTATCAGTTCTTTTAAGAGTTCAGTTGTGTACAGCTCTTATGTCTTTCCCTATCGCTGTCTCAGATTTATCGAATTCGCTTCCACGAGGTTCCTTTGATTACCGAATACTATCTTTAAATTTTCGGTTGAATGGGAGATTGACGGAAATCAGCATTGAACCCACTCTCTTTATCGCAATATAAATGTTTGCTTTATGAGCGAACTAAAAAAGCTACACAAACTATAAAATGTCTTACAATCGCCAACTGAATTGTCCTTGTGTATATTTGCTCGGCCAATACTGATAGGGAATGAGTAGGCAAGTGGAAGATAACCTATTATATATATATAAAAACATAGCTGTCGTCGCATCCTGTACAAGGTGTTATCAAAGGCTTCGAATATAATGCGGGTTTTCTTGATGATCACCTAATTAGTAAGTAATTCATCGCCGATACTGTAGTTGTCAGCGGAGAAAGCTGCATTTCAACATAGACACTTCAATTCACGCGTCAATGTTACGAGTTAGAATTAGTTTATTAAACGATGTCCATACCCTCGGCGTGGCCTTTGAATAATGAGGCTGCGTTTGTTATGAAAAACAAACGCATATGTTTAGAAAAATTTGTATATTACAGACATTCAACACAATCTCCCCTAGGCGTATACAGAAAGTTCATAAGGGGGATTACAAAGCTATAACTCATACATTCCTATGTTAAATATACAAAATCTCATGGCAATGGTAGGAGGGTTGCAAACTCATCAACACCCCCCTGCTTACACCAATGCCCCCCCCACCTTCATGTTTTGTTTTCATGTAATAAAAGCGCCAATACAATTGACTGCCCTTTAAAATATAAAATTTCCCACAAACCACTTCTCCGCGCTTTCTTGTTAAAATTAACATTTATTTATTTATTTATTTATTTATTTTTTAGCGAAAACATCCTTTTTTGAATATCTCCGAGCTCAGTGTATTAATTATATCCTAACCTAATATTATATATTTGGAGAGCATTCACGGTTTAAAAATAAATAAACCAGTATAGTTGTATATTTAACAAACATGTATACTGCAATTCCTTTTGGTTTTCACAATATTCCTTCTTACCCCTCCCATATATCACTTGTAACTGACTTTTATACAATGAATATTCCGTATACTACGAGTTGTGTAGGAAACAATGAGAAATATTCCTACGTAACTTCTAAGAAGAAAAATGTTTATGGAATAAAACTGGATAGTCATGACTGTGGTACCACAAAAATTAAAACAAACACATATAGGAATCTTTTAACGATGTACAAGTAGTTTTGAATGCCACGTATAAGCTCTGAAACGGCAATTGAAATTACAGTAGCAATAATTGCCCTTTCCTCATCTTCCACAAGGTTTGACGCTTCAACTGAATTTCCAAATTGCCACTCTTTATTTCAGGAATTTATATTTCTCGTGAAAAATTAAAATATAATCTTTTGAAAATTCCTTTCCATTAGTCTACTGGCGTAATATGAGTTCCAGAAATTGAATTCAAAGTGGCGATGCGAGACGGCTTCGCCCATTTTTCGCCAAACTCGCTGAAAATTGATTGCACGGAGAAGTGCAGTCACGTTATACTTTTCAAATGATCAGATTTTATTGCTAATAAATTTTACGACCCGCTCTGAGTACCGTCGAAAACAAGTGTTGTCCTTGGGGTCCTTCCAAGAGCCAATCAAATTACTTCAAGTACCTTCCATTTGATTACTTTCTTAGAGCTGACACCCTAAGAGTATAAGTACTCTCTTAGTGTTAAAAAAAGATACGTTTAAATGATCCTTAAAAATTGTACGTTTAATTAGAAATTCAATCCTTGCGTTACTTCTGTCTCATATTTGGTTTTCGAAATACGTCTCTGAAGGCGGGAATAAATTCTCCCAAATTCGTCTTTAAAAAACGGTTCATGGAAGTCTTCGCTTTATGACACAAGTAACGCACAGTTGCCTCTCAATCTCTCTCTCTCTCTGCATCTGTTTGGATTTTATTTAAATCTAAATGTTTTTTAAAATTCGAATTTTGGGAAATAATTACTTTTAAGGTAAGCAATTTACACTAGATGTCGAATTTTGGGAAATAATTACTTTTAAGGTAAGCAATTTACACTAGATGTCATGCACATTGTACATAGGTATCATCAGTATTCACGCGTATTGATATATGAGACATTTCTATGTATTGATACGAGAAGCCGATATGTGTCGATATGTATATGCGAGATGTGTGTAGGTATGTATATGCGATATGTATGTAGGTATGTATGTGCGAGATATGTATAGGTACTGATATGAGATGAGTATAGGTATCGATATGTGAAATGACCATAAACATCAAGAATTTATATCGGTATTAGTTGATTTGAGAAACCAACCTTATACAGATCGTTTGACAATGTTTTTTATCTTAATTTAGGAATAAGAAAAAAGAGGTTATTAAAGTTGGCAATTCTCATCATAGCCGAGCAGATGATGTGGTAATATTAGATGCTAAATTGCTCGCAAAGAAAAGCATGATTTCTAGGCGCCTGGTGGGAGCCGAACCCGCAACTGGTAATCAGGAGGTAATGGGTTCGAGTCTCACCGGGGTCCTGAGAAGTCAGTCTTTTGTTTGCGAGTAATTTAACATCTAAGAAGAAAGAGGTTTTAAAGTTAACGCAATAACAGTAATTCGTGTACGACTATAACACACTTTCAGAACAAAATTTTACAGAATAAGCAGATTTAACGATACGACTTAGTAAGAGTTGTTATACTGTTTAATTGATGGAATAAAAGGAGAGGAAATGAAATTATAGAGAACGAAAGTTAAGAACCTGCCCTCTCAAATATATCGCCAAGATAAAATAATATTTTTCTCGTGGAAAGAGAAAACGGGATTTCGTTAATTGCTTTTGATTCATTAATTTCTGAATTTAATAGAAGCATTAATATAATTATTTGATTCTGCAGCTTCTTAACAACAAAAGCAAAGTCTCTAATCAATTTTGTTTTAAAACTTTATGCTTAACGGGTTATATTACAGCGCAGTGTAAAATTTCCTTAAAACGACTAGCATTTGATCACGAAATTTCCGAAATAAAGATTTTCATTAGGGAAATTTCTATCCAATTAATAATTTCGCGATAAAATGCAAGTTCTATTCATTGAATTTTTAATTAATTTTGAGAATAGTTTCTTCAACGTTTCGAGAGTGTATTTTAATGGGTCTTGCGCATGGTTTGCTCAGAAACTATTTTCGCTAGAGTATGCATAAATGATCCGTTTAGGTAAATTCCGATCGTACAAAATTTCGAAACTTTCAATGAACAGTTTGGCCTTGCGAATTTTCTTTAAATCGAAGATTAATGCTGCCACTTGCATGCTTATACATAGAATAGAGCACCATGCGCATTTTCAGTGCTTAAAAATATACGTGATTTCTCGAGAGTCAATATATTAAGCGATGCAAAATCGAATAACGTGGCATATTTTTTTTTAGATAAGATTACTTTTTTAAATGTAAGTGTACAAAAATACCGAACCACATAGCATTTCTTTAAAAATTCCATTATTTCTCGTTTTTTAGTGAAACTCGAATTTTATTTAATGCGTGTAAAAACGTTGCTGTTTTTAATTTCGTTTTTTTTTTAGTTAAAAAGCAAATAACCATGGTTTAAAGTAAACCTTTAAGTAGCAGTTCAAGTATTACGTCAGCATCCTTGTGGGAGGGGGTTTGAGATTTGCTTATTTTTGCTGACAACAGAGAGGGGTGAGTCTGAACCATGCTTACGTAAGACACAGAAAATTATAAAACCAGCACATAGTCACGAAGTAACAGCCGCCCTGACAGGATTACAATACTGGGATGCACGACACACTATGAGTAAAAGATATAAAATACACGTAATCACAGTTAAATATTTGATTACTTAAACCAGTGGCTGGCTGTCAACCTTTTTCTGCTCGGGGCCCACTCCCTCTAGGCTTCCTGGTATTTTTTAAATTATAGTGAATGTATTATTTTTAATAAATGTATTTTATTAAATCCATTTCTTATTTATTACACACTATTTGCCTACAACGTAAGAAACATTATACAATAATTTTTGCCACCCACGTATATGTAGCTCAAACTAGAGCTTATGTAATTTTGGAGAAAAAGAGACGCTTTCCCCATCCTGGATTCGAACCAGGGTCCCTCCGTTTAGCCCGGAGTGTCTTGGACCGCTAGACGAATGAGGACAGGAAACAACGCTCTCTTTCTCCGTAGGATAGGAGGACGGAGGCTTTCTTGTGTTGACCATATTTGGCAATTGTGTTATCCCTGCGGAGGGTAATAATACCTTACATCTTTACATACGGAGAAAGAGAGCGTTGTTTCCTGTCCTCATTCGTCTAGCGGTCCAAGACACTCCGGGCTATTTATAAAAAAGCGTTTAATTATCACAAAATTACAAACTAGTACTCGATATTACAATAAAAATGTAAATAAGTACTATAATTTGCATCACACATTGCGTTCTTATTTGAAAAACTTATACCAAAAATTTGGAGAACCGAAATCTTACGTAAGCACATGAAGTGGAGGTGGGGAGGGGGAAAGCAGTTGCTTATTTTTTTTTTATAAGGGTGAGGGAGGAATATAAAATGGTCAGAAATGTGCTTACGTAATACTTGAACGACCCCTTATATGACTAAAACTTTTTTTTTGTATAATGAAATTACCAGTTAAGTATTAAACGAAGTATATACTTTTGTATAATAAGAATATTTTATTGCTATTTGTATAGCATAGAGGTATTTTATTGTGGAGATGATTCAGGCGATTCCTGAGATAGGTTTTTCTTTTATAAAACACATTGGGGTTTTTCCTGTCGGTCTATATTGGCTAGGTATACATATGTTATAGGATCGCCAGCCGCCCATGGTATAGAATATGTTCGAGTCGCGACCCAAAATTCTCAGAAACATTTGTATCACGACCCCATATAGCCTACGTAGATTAAAGCAAAAAATAAAGGTAGAAAACAGGGAATAAAACACCACCGATATGATTATAGTGATAGAATATGCGTTTCCGAAATTACAGTTATGCATTGATATTGGGTTAACCATTTTGTAAAATGATGGATTTACCCGCCCACCCGAACACCCACATATTTCGCGATCCTTCAAAAATCTTTCGCGCCCCAAAATTTGGTCATCACCTAGTGGTCGAAAACCAGGGACAGAATATAAACTTTCAATGGCTTTCCACAAATAGAAAATAGAGTAATTTGTATGTTTTGGCAATGGAAATTCCTTTCAGGTGAGGGAACATAAAATGCGACCGCTGGAACATGCATCGTTAATAAACTGCGAGAGAAAGCAATCAATCTGGTAAACGAAAAAGGGTTACTATGTCATTTTAGAATTACCACACACTTTGCTAATGCATTTTGTCGAAATTGTTTGCCCATTTGAAATATACAGGCTTCTGTAGCTATTTTTCGAGTAGAAAAATATTCGGAACTGGAACAGCAATACGAACATTATTTGCTTGTGGGTAATTGAGTTTTATTTGACCACGTCTAGATTCAATTTGCACTATGCGAAGCCGTGAAAATTTTGTGGGAAAAAAAATATTTCTAATGAAGGATAAAGTTTAAGTGAATAATAACCAATCTTTTGTGTAGACTGAATACGTCCATGAGCGCATTTGCTTTCCATTTTTTCCTCCAAAATTCATCTTTTGAAAGCCGTAGTTATTGGCCGCCGGCGTACCCAAAACCAGATGCTACAATAAAAACTTCCCGAATAAACGAAGCCAGAGAGACATTAAATGCAAAGAGGATACGCAGTCGCCTAACAACAACGCTGGGAAAACCTTTTAAAAAAATGGTTTAAAAGAGTAAGAAAAATAAGCGGCGGAAACAGACACCAGCGAAAAAGTAGAAATAAACCCGAAAGTGCGATATACAGGAATGAGCTTGAAAATGATCAATGCTCAAAATCAATCCATATTAAGATGATGATGATGATGTTATAGGTGCAATAAAAAAAACTTCGAATATAAATTAAATTTACCAAAAATCACTTGAACTCGCGTGAGAAAAAACAGGGTCGGCAAACTTTTTGAAAGGAGGGACTGTATATGCATAGAAATAATAATAATAATAAAAATAAACCACAAATTATATTTCAACCACTTTGTCTCTCTCTCCCTCTCTCTATCTGTATCTCTCACACACACATATTAGGAAGAGTCCAAGTATTACGTAAGCACCTTTGGGGTGGGGTTGTTGCTGTTGTGCTTATTTTCCTATGTTAACTAGGGGGTTGAAATGGCCAAAATATTGCTTACGTAATACTTAAACACTTCCTAAGCAGCATTTTGTCCATTGCAACTCCCACCCTCCTGGTAAGCAAAAATTAATATTCGTTAACATAAGAAAATAAGCACAACGACACTAAGGTGCTGACATAATACTTGAACTCTTCCTTAGGACCTTATTTTAAATAAACATTTTTCATAGCCTTTCTCTAATGCCACTTTCTTAAATTTACAGGATTGTCTATTGGTCTAAAAAATTATCAAATATTTTAAATAATTAATTGCATCGTTAATTAGAGTAGAATGAATAACGAACTTCCAATAAATTCTTATTAATTAACGGTTGAGGCAAAATGGAAATAAAATAATTAAGTATATTTTGTGTCGTTCTCTTGCTTTGATATTTGTGAATAGCCCCTCTTTTACAAAAATAAATTATTAAGAAAATTCGAATTTTGACGTCGTAAAAGCAACCCGAAATTGAAATTTTTGAATAAATAAAGATTTGTTACACACTGATGAATTTTTCATATTTATATTCCAGAACTCATATTTTTCACAGGAATTAAATTATTCAATCCTTTCGCTTTTAACCTGTGCGGTTTTCTAGGGAAAATGTATTTTCTTTTTATTGTATTTTTCATTTTTTAAACGAATATTTATGTGAAATAGTAAAAGAATAGGTCGATCTAATATGTCATAGCGACTATTCTTTCGCAAATTCTCGCGAACGAATTAGTCGATTTTGATTAAAATTTTAATAACCTGTAAATAATTGTAATTTAATTGAATTTTACGCGTTGCGTCAAATTAATTAAAAAGATGCGTAATAATTGTAATATGCAAAATAATTAACGTGTCGACTCACATCATAGAAATTGTGACAATTTTAATTATTATCCCTTTAAAACAACGATATCAGTATGCATGCAAATGAGAATATGACAAAAATTTGTGCGAATGTATAAAAGAGAAAATATTTTAAAACATATTTACTAAATTCCTATTGTTCCACCGATGGTTCGTTTTAAGCTTTTAGTTTTCTCTTTATAGCGTTGTGTTTTGAAAAATAAAATGAATCAATACTCAATAATATTTGCGTCCATGGACATAGAAAACAAATCGCAGAATAAAAATAAATATTTCGCCCTCCAAAACTCTCAGCGCTGCATGATCTTTGTTGTCCTTGCGCCGTAAAACAAACAAATAAAAAATCTGAAAAACTCCACATTATTGAACGCAGCGATTTTTTTTATGCAATAGATTTTGTAATTACAATATGATAGCACCGGTTCTAGGTCCAATGAGCATGGAATTTCTAATTAGCAGTTAAAACAAAGAAAAGCAATGAAATTGCTGCAGGATATTAGGGAGATACTTTTCTACATAAGAAGATGAGAAAGAAAAGAAATATAAAAGTTTAATAAATATTTTTAAACTTACATACTGATTTAGGATGCTTTTAAATGAATTCTTTAATTTCATACTAAAATAAGTGTTGTTAGGCTATATATATATGCTATATATACAGGGTGAATTTGACCTAATCTGCCAAACGAAAGGGGGTGATAGAAGAGCCCATGTGGAGAACAAAAACTTATAGCAACCCTGTCCTATCTATAACCGTTTCCGAGTTAGTGTGGACAGAAGGAAAATACGCCAAGTCTGAAAAAAACAAAATTTGTGAGGTTGCTGAAAGACTTGCACGCATAATAAGTACGTATTTGGAAAGAGCAGAAAAAGTACTACAAGATGACACCATTTCCGTCAGGATATCTGAATTTAACGGCGAGCTACAAGCGCTGAAACATTGGCAGACAAAGTGCAAAATCGAGTTGTCGCCTAAATTTGTAACCGGCAATTCCGCAAACACCCTTCTAGTTACATTCGGTCAAATTTACCAAAAATTTGTCCAGTCTACCAGCTTTCGAATGAGCCTACAATAACCCATATCGGTATTCTAGTTCAGGAGAAATTTAGCCTTTTGTCTGCAGTACATCACTGAAATCAGCGTTCGTCGAAAAAGGAGTTCGATGAACATTTGCAGATGTCTCGCATATATGCAGATGTCTTCCAACCTTCCTGCGCGCATATCCCGCTTGGCCACCAAGATCGCCAGATCTGACTCCAATGGACTTCTTTGTTTGGAGTTTCCTGAAGCTAGAGGTTTACTGCACAGAATTTGTTATTTCGTTAGATTAGAGCAGCCAGCTCGACGAAGCAATAGTAAAATTGAGGGATGAGCTTTCGCTAAGAGCTACAGTGGTTTCCCTTCGTAAGCAGGCAGGTGCATGTATCAGGTGTGGGGGCGACAAATTTCAGTAGCACCTCTGAGTTTCACGCATCTTTCCGAAAGAATATGTGCTTTAATCATAGGTAGACGTGGGATACGTCTATAAAGTTTGTTTTTTTTGCATATTCCATTGTAAAAGACGTGGGAAACACCATACTTCTTTTATTTCCATTGTGTTTGTATACTTCAAAACAAATGTTACTTTTATTGGTTAGCTTTAAGCTTTCGTTCTTGCACCTAAAAGAACAACATGCCTTTTCCGACGAACGTCGATTTCAGTGATACACTGTAGCCAAAAGGCTAAATTTTTCCTGAATTAGAATACCGATATGGTTTATTGTAGGCTCATTCGGAAGCTAGTAGAATGGGCAAGTTTTTGGTAAATTTGATCAATTGTAGCCAGAAGGACGTTTGCGGAATTTTTCGGTTACAGATTTTGGCGACAACTCGATTTTGCACTTCGCCAATGTTTCAGAGCTTGTAGCTCACTGTTAAATTCAAATATTCTGATGAAAATGGTATCACCTTATAGGACTTTTCCTACTCTTTCCAAATATGTGCTTATTTTGCGTTTAGGTCTTTCAGTAACCTGACAAATTTTGTTTTTTCAGACTTTCCGCATTTTCTTTCTTTCCATCATAATTCGGAAATGGATAGAGATAGGACAAGGTTGCAACGGTTTTTTATGCTCCACATGGGCTCTTCTATCACATCTCCTTTCTTTTTAGCGAATTAGGTCAAATTCACTCTGTATATATATATATATATATATATATATATATATATATATGTGTGTGTGTGTGTGTGTGTGTGAGTACTGAAGAGCAAAAACATTATGACCACCTACTTTTTTTAGTACCTAATAGACCTAATAGCTGGTTGTTCTGCTTTTAGCACGCAAAATAGGTGCAACCCGCCGTGGCATGGATGCCACAAGTGTTTGGTAGATGGCCGTAGACAGGTGATACCAGATTTGCAAGCAGCGGTCACGCAATTCCTGGATATTCTGGGACAGTGGATTTTAAGCTCTGAGCTGCCGTTGCATGACATCCCAAATGTGCTCAATGGGATTAAGATCCGGCGAGTTAGGCGGCTAGGACATCGGCTAAAATTCACCCGCATGCTTCTCGAACTATTGTAGCATAATGCCATCTAGAGATGAGTCCGGGCTCAATTTTTGAAGCCCGAGCCCGAAGGCTTTCAATTTGAGCCCAAACCCGCCCGAGCCGGAAATTTTAATATAGAAAAGTCAGTTTTCGGCTGCAATTGCATCAGTCTTATGTGCCCGTTTCATCTCTTATGCCGTCCTTGTGATAGGGAGCGTTCTCCTGCTGGTAGACCCCATTCCCGATGAGTAAGACAGACGCCATGTAAGAGTGCAACTGGTCCACGATGATGTTAAGGTAGTCCACAGCTTTCATGATATGCTTCACCACGATTAACGGTCCCAGAAATGCCCATGAAAACGTCCCCTAAACCAGCGGTCGCCAACCGGTGGTCCGCAGAAAAAGCTGGACATTATTTGCATTTTTAATGATTTATTAATAATAAAACAAAAATAATATTCTAAGAAATTCTCATATTCTGAATGACAATTTTTGCTTTTATATTGCACTAAATTCACGAAATGTGCTTGATAGGATCCTAAACGTTTAAGTACTAATTTCTAACTTTCTGTTAAAATAATTAATTGTGAATTTTTATATCTATAATGTACTTGAGATAATTATAGGTAATTAGTGAAAAAACCCTCACTTGCTTCGGTGCGGTTACCAGGAGAAGCCCTGTATTTATTTTTTTTAAAAAATTATATTAATGATCTGCCGAAGTTAAATTATGAATTTTGTGGTCTCTGAGGGTTGGCGACAAGGTGTGAGAGGTTGGCGTGGGAGTTGACATGGCGTGAAAGGTTGGCGACCACTG
>QLNU02015360.1:93636956-93657786 GCA_006491805.2 Dysdera silvatica | reverse complement strand
CAGAAGTGTTTAAAGAGTTTGCAACTGATTTCTGCGTCTGTGAATTTTCTCTTATTACCAGTTATCTCACTTTAGAAATATTTGCAACAGTAAGTACATTGTTTAAGTATTCATTTGGAGTCCTCTCTTTACGTAGAATTCTGATTAACGGTCTTTTCCTTTTCTATTAATAATGTTGTTTATTTTGCACATAGAGATCTTTATACCATGCGTTTCACAACGTTTTTTAATAATGGAAGAAGAATATTTCTCCTCGGAAAGCGCAAAAATTTATCCTTCGATCCACAGCTTGTTTACAGGTTACCGTTTTGAATGAAAAATGAATTTAAAAGTAGCAGACGATAATCTTAATTTGAAATGATAACATGTTGCCAGATCCTTTTTTTAACTAAATATTTCCACTTTTTAATCCTCTATTTAAATCGTTCTAAAAGTGTGCAAACACCCTCTGTAGCAAGTTGAATGGCGGATAAAGATGGCGTTGGGTCAGATCGAGTCTGTCGCACAACCAACCGACCTTGCCTCGAATTCGTGCACCTTGGCCTTCCAAAGTTTTCATTCGGCCGATGGGTTTCTCTCAGCAACCCTTGTTGCCAACACCTTTGCCCAGTAGTGGGTGCAGGTGGCAATCTATACTCCGTAAGACCTGCCAGCTCCACTTACGCATCCCGACTATGCGACCACGTTCGAAATCGTCCAGTTGACAATAAGCAGGGCTGTCCCCAAAGGGTACGCGCTGTGTGTGCCGCATACTCTCAAGAAATTTTGAAAAATACCGAGTACGCGCCGCATACTCTCAAGGTCTCAAGAAAGTTTTTGTATTTGCTGGTTTTTGGGCAACTTTCAACCAAGTTCAGCCTTCTTTTATTGTTTTGTTTTTGCTAGTCATTTATAAGCTCAAATGGAAACAAATGAGGAAAACCTCCTGAACTTCTCAAGCTTCAGAATAATATCCTGCGTACGACCAGGAGAGGAATGAAAAACTGATGAAAGTGGTAACTGCCACGTTGGGCTTGGATAGACGACCAGTCAAATGCCAGTCAGCTCGGCGCTGTGAGGTCACCAAGTCCAGAGTTACCCCGCAATTTCAATACTCTTTAATTAAGACAGCACTGCATACTCTCAATAATTTTCTTCAGAACAGCCCTGGCTATAAGGTCTTCGACAACGTCCCAACGTCATTACTGGTTGCGTCTCCAGGGAACTGCAACGCTGATAACGAAAAAAAATAAACCGTTCGCAATTTTTACCTCTTTTATACGATGCCAGTTGCGCAGTAGAAATGCGCGCTATGATTGAAGTTAACACTCATTGGCTTTGAAAATTTAATCATTTGCATACTTGGTCTAAAAGAATTCGCATGCGAAATTTCGAGATGATTGGATTATCTTTCAGGTGTCACAAAAAGTGTACATCGATTCACTAAATAATTTGTATTCGGAAGTAGCGAAAGCTTGTTAAAAATTTGAACGGCGCGAGTTGTTTATCTGTTGCTCTTTTTTTTTTTAACTTGACTGTTTTGTGTACACCTGTTCTGATTTTCTTCTTCCCACTATGCATTTTGATATTTATGATGATTATTGTCTTTGAAAAGATAGGCGTGTTTTAATTTCGGAGTAACCAATATTAGTCACGCAGCATGGGAGTTATCTTCCTAAACAATGGCAGCGCTGTGTGGATTAAATCGCAGAATTCGTGCTGAACGGATAATGTAATATACGAACTGACAGCGTTACGAAGGCCACTTTGAAGAAACGACTCGTTGTAGAACGTTTACGTCAGTATGGTTATCCTCGTTATAAGTGACTTTTGAAATGCGTAAAAAACGTAACTTAGAGCGAGAGTATATAAATAATAAAATACCTCAAAAGGTCATGAACTTGTTATACGTTCTCAGCATTTACTTGTGACCTACTTTAGATGGTGATGCATGGACGTACGGATCCATGACTGTACACATGTATAGTGAATGCCATAAGTATTCGTACACCTGCAGTGTGTTCTATTTAAGAAGCTGCTGTATAATAACTATTAGATGTACGTAGACAGGACAAACGCCATCATGATTGCCATGAAAATATAATTTATTTTCAACTAAAAAACTTAAAACTATGTATATAATACTGCAAATTACAATAAATTAGCATCAAAATTATTCACAGTTCACGTGTCAAAAGCATTCGTACATGCAAAAGTCTGTCCTAAAATGATAGAACTGCAATGTTGTTTGTGCACCCGAAGCAATCTGCGGGAAATGCACCGATTTCATTCAAAAGCCAATGAACAATAAACACATTTACTATCATTTCTGCAGAAAGTATGCGAACATGAGTCGTTTGTTTGTTTTTTGGTTTTACGGCTCAAAGACTACAGTGGTCATGCTGCGCCGGGACCTACAGTTTTCCGAGGAATCCGAACCTCTTAAGGCCTGGGGAACCAAACCCCGGACTACAGTGAGCAGTGCGATCTTTTATGAGATCTCTGAGTAAGCGTTCTTTTTGCACTGCTGGGAGTCGAACCCGGATTAGCCGCGCAATAGGAGAACGCGTTACCACACTGCGCCACCGCAGGGCGAAAATGAGTCGTAGAAATAAACAAGTGTGGCGGAATGAAAGCTTGTAATGAGGCTCCATAACCAGTGTAAATCTTTACGAGAGATTGCATAGCTCGTCGGCAGACCTCGTTCTATAGTCCAGTCCATAATTGACCGTCATTGTCAAAGAAATACGATTCAAAATATGCCGCGAAGTGGAAATCCACAAAAACTGACTGAAAAGCACAAACGTTTAATTGTTAGATTAATTAAGAAAAATCCAAAATTAAGTGCTCCAAAGATAAGAAAAGAGCTGCTGAATCAAGGTGTATCACTCTAAGAAAGCACGGTGCGCCGCGTTTTCAAAAATGCAGGGTACAATGGACGTGTAGCTCGTAAAAAGTTTTTCGTGCGAAAGGTAAACAGAAAGAAGCTTTTGCAATTCGCAAAAAAACATGTTGATAAAGGTCCTGACTTTTGGAATAGAGTTACATTCTCGGATGAGAGCAAATTTAATATATTTGGATCAGATGGCAGGCAAATGGTATGGCGTAAAAATAACACCGAGTTTCAACCGGCGAACTTGTGTCCAACAATCAAACACGGAGGTGGAGGTGTGCAAGTTTGGGGCTGTATGAGTGCAGAGGGAGTGGGAAAATTGCACATTATCGACGGAATCATGGACCACAGAATGTATATTAACATTCTGAAGGAAAATTTGGGTCCTAGTGCTGCTCAAATGGGTCTTCAAAATAACTTTATCTTTCAGCAAGATAACGACCCGAAACATACTGCGTATAATACAAAGCTGTGGCTCCTTTACAATACTCCAAAACAGCTAAATACCCCTCCACAATCACCTGACATTAACGCTATAGAACATCTATGGAGCATTCTGGACTCGCGGATGAGAAAACGACGCATATCAAATAAAAATGATTTGAAAATTGCGCTTCTCGAGGAATGGGCATCCATTTCAACGGATGTCACCAAAAACTTAGTGGATTCGTTGCCAAAACGCATGAAAGCTGTGATTAAAGCCAAAGGGAACCCAACGAAATATTAAGAATGAATTATTATTTTATTAATGAATTTTCTGACCAAAAAACAATTAGTGTACGAATATTTTTGACACATGAGCTATGCGTAAGTTTGTTCATTTTTTATTGTTATTTGCAGTGCATGTGTATTTTTTTCTTTTTTATGAAGTAAATACAAAAATTTATATTAATTGTGGTGACATTTGTCCCATATCTCTACATCTAATAATTATTATACAGCAGTTTCTTAAATAGAACACACTGCAGGTGTACGAATACTTATAGCATTCACTGTATATCTATGAGAAAACCTGCATAAAAAACAAAAAATTTTTCGATAAACGTATACGCTTTTGTGTAAAACGTAACCCACAGCCGTCAGAAGTAAATAAAGCTATTATTATTATTATTATTATTATTATAACAATTATAATTTTAAAAAACTTTCTACTACTTGGCTCGGACATCGCCCATCGGATTTGTCCCCTTCTATATTCATATATTCATCGAATATAGAGAGTGGCGTAGTATATTGGGAAAAAAAGTAGGATATTTTCTCAACAGAAGGAAAAAAAAACAAAAAAAAAAAACATGTGTATTTCGAAAACCGCACACTAAATAATGTCACGTATTTACCATTGGCTACTCTGGTATGGTGAAATTTTCTTTTACATCTATTATAAAATTTATATTTTACTGGTTGTGTCATTCTCGTTGCGGTTATTCGATTTAATGCATGGTATCGTAATACGCTAAACGAAAAGAATTTTAAAGCCCATGCACGCAAGCAGAGCTTTAGGGATACGATTCGCACCTCCCATCTCATTTCGAGCGGACATCGATGTTGTTGACTTAAACCCATTATAGTTGAGGCAGTGTATTCAGTAAACATACACTTGGCAACTCATCTATCTTATTGACATGACGATGATGGAAGGAACCCGATGTCGTGTCAACCTCTTCTTTCCCGATGGGCTATCCCCAATGTCTTCAAACGACACACTATCGTTAGATTGTTAAGTTTTCTGTGCCCGACATTAAGCCATGGAATAACGTCATAATCGAGACATATGAGCGGACTAGCTTTTAATTACACGGCAGGGACGTTTCCAGAGTTTGAGCGAATTCGATTTGACAGCTCCCCGACTCACGGTTAATGAGGGCCGACTGGGCGGATGGCCAGTTGTCCTTTGTTTCAGAGCCACGTGGTCCACCGAAGAGGTGTCATCAGCTGATGCGGTGCCCTCTGACGTCACGATCAGTGACGCAACTAAACTGCGACCCACATATCGACCTGCTGACGTTCGACTCCTTTTCTTTCGCCCCCACACTTTTCGATCGCCAAATCAAGAAGAGCACCGGAACCCGATAAGTAGCTATGGAGAAGGCGAACCCGATTATGAACAGACTTGATAATCATCCTTGCCGATGCTGATAAAACTATCGATAATTCTCCCCGACCGCTGCCGATAATGTTTGGAACCAGTGCAACGAACGAGCAGGCCACCAATATTAATTTCTGATTCATAGCCCTCGCTATCGCTTGACTTTCGTTAACGGAATAGCTCCGACTATTGACGTGGTTATGTATGATTATGGGCGCACACGATGTTTGTATGCGTGTGGATGAGATTAAACTGTTATAATCTTTGACACCGAGAGTCAACCTAAACATGGTGCGTGTCCAATTGTATCTGATAGGGCATAGCAATTTTTAGAATTTCAGATCGCTACCAAATTCTGACAAAAATTATTATAGTCGATTGTAATGGCGGCAAACTTATATTTTATGCAGGAAAAGTGTCCATTTAATAAGTTTTGTTAGTGAAAAAGTTATTACTATGCCTTAATGTCGATTGAATTGGTTATTTTGGCACTGTGGTGGTACAATGATATAACGTTTATCGCAGCTAATCCGGGTTTTAACTCACAAAGGTGGGGAAAAAGTGTTTACCAACTAACACTGTAGACCGAGGGTTGGTTCCCTGAACTTTAGAAGGTTTGGATTCTTCAGGAAAGTGTCGTTTGCCCTAGAGTGGCGTGCATAGTGGTGACGCATTCTTCCAGCGTGCCATTAACTTGGGTTCGAGTTCCAGTGATGCCGTAGATCACGTGCTATTTCTCTGCCCATCATAATCCAGAGTTTAGTTCCCTTAGCAGTAGAAGTGTGGTTCCTCGTAAAACTGTAGACCCGGGCACACCACGGCCTTTGCTTTTCCCTATTTAGTAAAAACGCAACTAAACAACTAGTGTTTTTGATGTAATCATTCTTGAATATTATCTGCTAAGCTAGGTAGCTTAAAATGAATAACAAATAACACTAGTTTAATTAAACATCACGCAGTTAGAGGAGACACACCGATAGACAATCGTACTTAAATCTTTAACCCGCTTGGAGTTGTCGAATGACGACTTATACTCGTACACGTGTCTTGATGTTGTGTGCATGTATGTTCACTTTATAGTTAGCTAATAATTGCGGGAGATTTTTTTTTTTTGGACACAACAAAAGAAGAGTGCTAATGTCATGTATTTTTATATATATATACAGGGGCGGACCCACAGGGGAAATTGGGGAAATTTTCTACCCCCAAAACCATAAAAATGTTGTGGAAATTGTATAGCGAGCGTCAACTACCACATACAATGACTGAATTTTTACAAAAATTTTGTATTTCCCTCCCCAAATTCCCTCTCTGAATCTACCTCTAATATATATTATATATATATATATATATACAGGGTTCCTAGGAAAGACCGGATGCGGCCAATAACTTTTGAACCAAGACAGATATTGCAAAGAAAGTTAGATATTAGTTAATAAAATGACTATGTACTATCAGACGAGATGAACAGCAGCGCTCCTGATGGCGAATTGAGGAAGTTAAAAATTTTATTTCTAAAAACAATGAAGCTAGGTAAATATTTTCTATTAGGAAATTGTAGGGCATTCTTCAGTTAGTAGGAAAAGATATACAGTTTACGTGTAATATGTAAATTTCCTGCCACAAAGTGAGGTGTTCCAGAAGTTTCAATGCATAGCTTTCAGTTAATGCTTTCTGGTGTTTTAAGAGTTCAGTTGAAGTTCTTATTTGAAAGAAACCATGGTCTCTCTCCTATAAGAACTTCAACTCAACTTTTAAAACACCAGAAAACATTAACTGAAAGTGATGCATTAAAATTTCCGCAACACCTTACTTTGTGGCAGTACGTGTACATAGTGCATGTAAGCCGTATGTTTTGCTTACTAACTGTAGGACGCTCTACAAATTTCTCATTGAAAATATTTCCTCATCTTCATTATTTTTCGAAATAAAATTTTTAACTTCCTCAATTCGCCACCAGGGGCGCTGCTGTCTATCATGTCTGATAGTGTATAGTCATTTTACTATATCAATACCTAACTTACGTTGCAAGAGATGTCTTCGTTCAAAAGTTATTAGCCGCATTCACACTTTCCTAGGAAGCCTGTATATAAACAGTTACTCCACGCAAGCAGGAATGATCGTATTCAAATTGCTTTTGGCGAGAATATTCGAGCTAATGAAAAAACCTGGTATATAAATAACAATGCCAGTATTATTCAATACTTTAAAACAATGTTAGTGGCATCCAAAATATTAGAACATACAACTTTGAAAATCTCTTCAATATAAATAATATTGAAAGTTATACTGAAACTATTATTAGTTATTTAAAACAATTTAACTACCTCAATTATGACGTAGGCTTCTACCTTATACACTTCTGAAGTTTTTTGCTTAGAAAATAATTATCTTGAATTTCAAAACAAGTACTTTATACCAACATATGGTATTCAGACGAGGGCTATATTTTCCAACTATATAACACATTTATACCTGCACTACTATGAAAAACACCCACACTAATATAAAATTATTGCCTTCAGATATATTGATAACCTGGTAGTGATTAACTACAATAAACACCATAGCGTTCAAATATATATTACCCAAGTAACATTAAACTTACCAAGACTACTAATAGACACCGTTATCGAGACCATCTGACAAAAGACAAGAATTTAAATTTAATGTTAACTACCTTACTATTTGAGGCTCAAACTTATAAAAGACTTCAAAATAACAATCTAAAAGTACTGTTAAAAATGTTTATCCAACACAACATTCCTTTAACTTTTTTAATAATATCATACAGAGTTTTAAAGATGAATATGTTTGCATGCATGCATACATACATACATACATACATACATACATACATGCAATTTACAATTTAAATTTTCATTAAATTGTGAATGGAGGAGTCCTAAGCTATGAATGGTTAACCACCCATGCTGCTGTTTAACAATGATAATTTGTTAAACAGATTGATCTAATGCAATCATAGATGTGAAATTGACTTTTAGAAGGGCCGTGCAATTTACAATTCTGTTATTTATACCTAAAGGTGAAAAGGATTGACATCTTCTCTTAAAAAAAAATACCTAATTTCCTTATTCTTAGCTCTTTCACGTTCACTGTTTTCATGTGCTTGTAAAAACTTATCATTTCTTAGCTTTCGCCAAACGGCATAGCCAGTATACAACATTGGTTTCCTATACTTTCAATACACGACATTCACTTCGTTGACAGGAAGCATTTTCTTTACCCTTTATCCGGAAAATCGCTAAAAACGTTCCGTCGTTTCCCGGAAAAGAACGCGTATTTCCTTTTTATCCGGAGAAAAGGGAAAACGGGAAACCAATAACGCTTTGCCTATAGAAAGAATCGATGCCCATCCGCCACAGCTACTATGAGATTCATCAGATGAAAACCGTATTTTCATCTTTTTTCTCCCGTTTTTCTCTCATCTAAAAATGGAAAAAAGAATGCAATATCCGAAGATGTTGAAATTAAAATCCAAATGTTCCGAACACTGCGCTTTCTTTAAAACTCTGTTACGTATCATTGGTTTTTCCCTCGTTTCTGAGCATTACTTCACATCCGATAAATTCCGCTTTTAGAATTGTTTTGTTCATTGTTATTTGCACCAGAAAACGATCTCAGTTATTGACCCCGAGGATTTATTTTTCTCTCGCTAACTGAATATTTCCCGTGTCTGGAAGATTAAGTAGAACAGATATAATAATTTCTCAACTTTCTGAATTTTTCATCTTGCAATTGGTAATCTAAGTTCGCCGTCAGTAGGCAAATATCCCAAATAAAACTATTTTTATATATCGAAAAAGATACAAACGATTAAAAACTATCTGTATATATATATATACTGATCTAAATATGTCCCTTCCCTTATACAGATTTATTACGTAATGTGTTCCCTTAAATTTGAAAAACTGGAGATAATTGAAAATATGGAGATTGAAGCGTTGTTTTTTTGCTGTTAATTTTTAAAAAGGATAGTAAAGATTACAATGCTATGCATATATGTATCCCATCTTCAAAAGTTAAGAGATATAGGAAGACAGACGAATATTTTAGGCGACGTTTTTTGAATGCATCTTAATCATTCATTTATTTTGCAACAGTTAAGTATTTAAACCTTTAAAATATCCACGCTACAATATTTTTAAAAATATGTTTACTAATGTATCCTTTTTTTTGTAGGCGGTGGACGGTTACTGGATCCGTATCCAACGGAAAAATTAGAACTCACCACTGGTCCAGTCTTTTTGGAAGAACCTCAAGATACTTACGCAGTCCGCAATCGGCCGGCAACACTGTCTTGCAAGGTCCGGGATGCATTGCAGCTTTATTTTGTCTGCAACGGGAAATCTGCCCATCATAGGCACCACAGTCAACAAGAATTCGTCGATCCGCAGACAGGGGTTCGACACTTGGAAGTTAGCGTAGATATTACGAGGAAGGATGTAGACGAATTCTTTGGCGCAGAGGGTTTTGGCTGTAGCTGTGTTGCTTGGTCCTCCAGTGGTACCACTAAAAGTAAAACTGCCACCATAAAGACAGCATGTAAGTATTTTTATCTAAATTTCTTGGCATGACTCGCTAACTCAGCTAATATCCAATAAACCAAAAAAGATTGATTTTTGTGTTTTATTCGTAATGAACAGCGAAAGGTTAGCTGTACCACGTATAAGCTACTGTTCGTTCACGAAAAGAAGTTCAATAGAACAGTTAGAAATAACGGGAGGTGACGTCACAAACGGGTTAGTTCATTACAGCAGAGGAGGACTACAATTTCAGAACTGGTTTTTGGTGAACGTTTGTCGGCGCCAAAATCAAGTTCTGAAATTGGAGCCCTCCTCTACTGTAATAGAATAGGCCGTTTGTGACGTCACCTCCCGTTATTTCTAACTATTCCATCGGACTTCTTTTCGTTAACGAACAGTAACTTCGTTTTGGATCGTCGTTTACAATTCTCAATCTTGCTGCGTGTACGCTAGAAACATTATAAATGACCTCTGCTTGTGGCTTGTCGAAAATTTTATTTTTTAGTAATTTCGTCCTTTGAAGAATCTTTAGTCGCGATTGGAGGGTTTTCATTGTGATTCATTGTTACTTAATTCTGAGCGTAACAATGTCCTATACACAAAGAGGCGGAATTTACGAACCCCAACTAATGTCTGATTAATACAGGGGTTAGAGGGTTGCACGATTTAATAGCAATCAAAGCATTATTAAAGCCATGGTCATACTCTGCGATGTTCAAACCGCTGATAACAACCAACGTATTGCATTAATGAAACGCCAATTAGGACTGTAACTAATACGTATTCAATTGCGACGATTTCGGTCGCCATGTTATCTTTATTATCAATAGCACCTAATAATTAATGATCTAAAATAACTTCTGTTCGTTCACTTAGAAATGTTCAAATATTTAAAAAAAAAAAAAATATATATATATATATATATAAGAATACGTAGGGAGTAAGAATTAACAAACAGAAAGAGTATATTCATACACTTTACAGTTACTAACTTTTTTTGGGGAGGGGTTATGGTTTTAATTTTGAGTTTGTTATTACTATCTAGCCGTAACACATACTCAACACAACATAACACAACTCATGCCAACCGTCCTCCCGGCCAGTGCCCCCCTCATGGGTGACAGGACTTGCGCCTTCATGGGCTATAGGACGCGCCCTCATGGGCTATAGGACTTGCGCCTTCATGGACTAGTACCCTCCAATAATCCAAGGTATGCGCTTTTTGAGAGGACTTCGTCCTCCTCTGCACATACTAAGCGTTTTTTTGGCCCTGCTATTAGAAATTGCTGCATCAATAAGCTTTGGCTACCTTCAGTGAAAATCAAAATTGTCGCGATTGGATTAGTATTGGTTTTATTTTTAATTTCTATTTCATTAATGTGACAAGTTGGTTTCGATCAGAGTATTTAGCATCATAAACTGGGAACTTGGCTAACCATGCTTTCAGTTCAGACTTTTTTTAATTAACATTTGTTTTAAGCATATGCATATAGCCGCAAAAAGGGCAGTACATATCGTAGAGTTGGATGAAGAACGATCTATGTAAAAAAAAAAAAAAAGTAAGTTTTTAGTTTTCGATGTAAAATAACCCCAACAGATCTACAGTGCAGTAGCAGTATCTTAGGGAAAAATAGCAAAGGCTAAACTTGCTTCGTTACTACCCCATGTGAGTGTCAAATGAGTATAATTTTTCGTTTGTGAACTCTTTGAAATTTGTAGCTACAGGTATGAGGAAAACCGTATAATTCCAACTTTTCTATGGGACTCTCATGCTAGAAAGTTCTTTTTATGGGGGGAACGACATCACACGTGGATATTTCGTTGTTCCTGTGTGAGTGTTTCGTTGTATTAACGTTAGTCTTGTACAATGAGATATATTGTTTTCTTTATGTTTTTTGCATCCTATGATTCAGGAGCGTGCTTACGGCTTTAGCGGCCCTGGTCAAAACAGATTTTAGCGGCCCTCAAAAATGCTTTAACGTAACATAACGATTAAAAACGAAACTGACCGGAGTTTAGCATTACAAAATAAAATGCTGCACTGTTCCAAACGCCAAAGGTAAGAAAAGAAGGTAATGAAGTTAAATTACAAATTGACATCTCTAAACAACGTTAGCTAGAGATATATCAATCACTTGGTTTTTCTTATTTAACTTCGAAGTTATGGATAAATGAAAGTGTTGTATTTAGTCCTACTGCCACATTATGAACCCACAGGAAAACCAGTACAATGTAATTATAAATTTATGCTTCTCAGAACTTTGCGATAAGTTCTTTTTTGTCGGAAACCTGGGATGTCTTTAGTGGCTATACGGTCACCACAAGAAATATTATAATGTGCATAGCCCACTGATGTTATCGCTCATTTGACTAATAACGTGTATATTTATTTTGACCACCATTTAGAAGTTTCATCAACGTCATGGGAAATATAACGTCACACACACAAAAGGTCAATTGATGAAATACTCTGGGAAGGTATATAAAGGCCGCTAAAAACTTATTTCTTGATGCTGGCACTGCATTTTTTTAGCGGCCCTGGGTGGCTGTCTAACTCGCACCCCCTATGCACAGCCCTGCCAAGATTATACGATGTACTGAGACCCAAGACTTTACGATGTACTGCGATCTAAGTTTACGATGTACTGGGACCCAAGACTGTAGCGTACAAGGGTTATCTGGGATGGAACAGACAGCTTAACGTGGGCTAACGTCTATAGCTTAACGTGGGCTTCATACCATAATGTATTTACACACGACCATGTTTACTGTGCATTAAACCCAGCTTAGTGGACTCAAAATCCGTGGTCCGGACTACTATGACACTAAAAATAAGGCACATGAGTATAAAATCGATATTTCGGAAGTCGAAAATCAAAGACCGCTTTTGTTGGTAAGGAAGGAAAGAAAGAAAGCCATACTCCAATAACACAAAAACTTACGAAAATCAGTAACGAAATTGTATAGTCAGATGTTGAAGTAGGAAAATTGTAATGGTTTTGTTATTCGATTGTAATCACATGATTTTCTTATTTCGTGTCATAATTTATGGTCACAATAGGACTTCATACGTTTGGAAAAGAATCTTAAGTCTGAAGCAAGGGGTGAAATGTGTTTTAAATTAAGATTATGAGCATGCTTGAATGTAGGTTAGGATGCTTACTTTCAGCTCATAATAGATTTTCAGGATTTTTTTTTCCCCTTCGCATTTGCATTTTGTGTAAATTTAAAACGTTTCTTCTGAAAATTGAATAATTTTTGAATTGCAACGGGCATCTTCCGACCTAGACATGTAAATGAAAACGTTACATTTAGGTTAAAGATATTCACGTACATATGTTTTAATTATATATTACAGAACTAGACTTTTTTTTTTATCCTCCTGGGCGTGATTTTAGAAAAGTTAATCCAAAGTAATAATACTATGGGATCCCGTTTGGATATTTTTTTCCGTCGTTTCAATATTTTAGGTTTTTAGGTACATATCGTATATAGTAAACAACAACATTATCGAGTATTATGAGTTGCATAGAATCGCATATATAATAGAATAATGCTAGTCGAAAGAAGTTTTCTGTATAATACGAATGAAACAATGGTGAGTTTGGAAGGCTGTGAACTCGGTTATCTAGCAAGAAATTTGCAAGCAGAAAGACTCGAACTTTTGACCTATGGTTTATTGCGACTGTGTGTTACTAATTGATCAAATTGCTCTTCTCTCTCCCTCTCAAATAGCTCTAAACCAATTAGCTTCTGCTTCAGGAAATACAATTATGATCCATCAAATGCTATTAAATCGCGGAGGATGCAATTAAATTAAAAGGTTTTTCAAAGCCATGAGAGAAAGAGAGAGACAATTTTCTCTTGTTTTTGAAATTCATTGTTATATCTCATTCGTTGCTGATGGAAAACCATCTTCTACAATTATCATTATTTGAGTAAGGCATGGTTGTGGTTTTCAATGATTCCTTTCCCGACTTTTTAAGTCGCAGGCAATGCTTTAGTATCCTTTGTCTTTTCTTCAAGTGCTTTTTTAATTTTTTAATAAACGTTTGTTTCTATAAGTTTACAAATAAAATGAACTCATGGCATGCGTATAAATCCCTATTTTAACAGTTGTTAAAATTGCAAAAAAAAAAAAAATTATTCCTTTGTTATAACCATCGAAACTCTTTGCATTTGATGCACTTTTTATCTTGCTTGATATTGGAATACTATGTGCCTACAAAATACAATTGACGATGGTTCTCCTTTTGCTGGACTTATTTTTACATATTGAAAGGCACTTTTTTTAAACGAATCCCTTAAAAGTACTCAACACTCATATTATTCGCATAAAACAAACAAAAGAAACATTTTTTTTTTTCAAATTCTAAATCCTATTTGTTATTTTCGTTACAGATTTAAAAAAACATTTCGTCAATCAGCCTATGGGCACTCATATCGAAATTGGAGGGCAAATATCTTTACAGTGTTTACCACCCGAAGGAGAACCACAACCGGAGATATTATGGATGAAAAACGGCGAAGTCGTTGACCCGTCTCGTGACCCAAACTACATCATTTCTAACGAGGGGAACTTACTGATCAGCCAGGTTCGACTCTCCGATATGGGCAACTATACCTGCGTAGCCCGGAACCCTGCTGGATACCGTCATAGCGAACCCGCGTCACTCACCGTTTTTGGTAAGTAAACAACGTATTTTGCAACCCTAATATTTATGAAATTGGACTCAATCAGTAGTAAAGTGGTTTTCAATTGAATCTAAATAAGGGCTCACCACAAACTGGCTTTTATTTGGTGGGCTAAGAATCAGAAATTGTATGAGGACTAGAGATTGTTACACTGTACATGTGTAGGGGTCAGCAGTGGCTTTTCCAATGTATGAGTCCATATACAAATAACTTTACAATAAAAAGCACCTTTTGTCAAGTCTTGAAGAAGCTCCCAAAGGATTATTCTACATGTCAAAGCTATGCATGTCCCATATGCCCATGTACGCAACATATCCAAGGGTTTCAAAAAGTGCTAGTTATCCTTTTCTGTCGATTTTGCTTTAATGTTTTCCCCTCTTATTTTCCTACCCCTTCCATTTAATGTATACCTTCAGAAATTATCCTAAGCATTTTACGAAAAGAACTGAACACCAATCCTACTTGTAAAATGGAAATTTTGCTCTCTGGATGTCCTTTTATCAAAAATTTATATTTACCTAATTTTACTTTTGCTCAACTTGAAGTTTTTAACACTTAATGGTTGAAATGCAAAGCTTTCGAACTTACATCTCCCGAACATAACAGCAGTCACTGAGAGAATGCTGCATCTTTGTTCGTGAAAATTGGATTCTAAACACAATCATATATACTTTGTTTATAACTTAAAAGAAAAACGCGCGATGACGCACCCCTAAAATATGGAGTGAGAACCAGGAAACTCGATAAGTAACTGCCTTTTGGCTAGGTATGCAAATGATTGAATGATTAAAATTGCATCGCCGATGAACCCACCTGGCATTTCCCGAGCCTTTGAAAAGGGTACATCCTGAGTGCAGTACTGTCTACTACGCCGTTTTACGACAGATAAATCTGAGTTGTCTCGTTCTTTCGTTACGTTAATATGTCATGCAGACTTGTCAATCAGAACGATTTTGACAGTAGTGGGTTCAGGACGGTGCATATTAGAGATGAGTTCGCGCTCATTTTTGAGGCCCGAACCCGAAGACTTGCAATTTGAGCCCGAGCCCGACAACAATAGGAAATATGGCCCCAGCCCGTTTCGGGCCCCGGCCAGGGCCTCAAACTGAGCTCATCTCATCATAAGTGTACCCACAAAGCATCAGAACCAGTGGCGGCTTGTCGGGTGACGCGAGTGAAGCGGCACTTCACCTAAAGAAATTGGGCGGTTGAACAGTTTTTTTAATTTAATCTCCAAATTATTTTTATTTTTTTGTCGAATTTAAAATTTGAGTAGAAAAATAAAATTCGAAATTTTATTTGAGCCCACTATTTTTTTTTGAATTTAATTCCTTTAATATAATTGGAATTACATTCAGGAACAGAAGGCTACGTTTTTAAGTCAGCGCTTTAAACGCGTTAAACGCACCAACGAAATATTGCTCGCCGAGAAAAAGGGCCGAATGAAGCGACGATAGAAATTCAGAGCTTCGCTTCAAAACGGAAATGTTTTGCGAACATGGTTACCATGGCGATGGAATATTTACGGCGAAAGCAAGTATTGTCAGAGAAGAGAAATTTTTATCGCATCATCATGTCAGCTAGTATTGCCAGATCAGAGGTTTTACCTCTGAATCTAGAGGTTTTGCATGGGGAAAAAGGTAAAAATTACCAAAACAGAGGTATGGCTTGATCAGAAATAAAAATTGAGATTTTTGATTACCACAGAGGTTTCTAGAGGTAAAAAATTTTCTGTGGGGGTGTTACTGGTCAAAGAAAAAAAATTAAATCAAAGAATTGAATAAAACTTTGATTCAAACTACAAACAGTTTAGTGTTATATCTGTTAGAATTATTTAATTACCCTGAAGTATTTCGAGGCACGTTGAGTGGTAACAGTAGAAGCGTGTAATTTCGTTGTGTTTTTGTTTCTTAAGGGGACACAGGACCTTTAAATCTTTAAAAAATCGATTTTTTATTTATTAGTTTAAAAAATAATATCGATTTTTGGCAGTGTTTTAAAACAAACCGCATCAAAATTCTTCAATTACTTCTTGCACTATTGTATAAAATAAAAATAACTATTACATGTTACCTTGTTACCAAGTTCCAACTTGAACACTTTTTTTCTCAAAATCACTTTTTCTATATTGCGCAGAGATTATCTTCAGATCTATGCGCACTAGAGTTCTGAAATTTTTAATATGCTTTTATATCATAAATACCTATATTTTAAAGCCAACTGACAAAGTAAAAATATATTTTCAATAATTTAAAAAAATATGATATTTAAAATATGTCGATTTTTTTATATAATTGCTATATATTATTTTTTATACATTTTAATGACTTATTTCTTCCATATTTTCTGGTATTGGGTTAAAGCTGGTACCTTTCTTGGTAATTTGTGTGTGTTTATGTGTGAATGAAATGTTTATGTGTGATAATGGGAACCGTATCATTTACAATGTGAACAGAAGATATATACACATTAATAAGCCTGTGAAATGAGTAAATTCCGCCTTTCTTTTCCCCCTTTCCTTGCAATTATATGCTACACTGTACCGCACCATGATCGTTTTAACACACTAGAAGAATAGAGAGAAGCTTGCTAGGAAGGACGAGACGTCCTTTCCACTTTCTTCACGGAACCGACAGCCAATCTACATACTGGCCCGAGTGCCCTTTGCCAAAAACAGGATCACGTGATCGGCTGCAGGCGGATGTTTTCGCTGGAGTTGCCTTGCAGAAGACATGTTACACACACGAAGAAAGCTGTGCTGGTTGACGTCTCGTAGGATTGTGAAGATCGAAACTTTTTTTGCAAACCAGTGTTTTCATTAACTACAAGGAATTCTTGGTAAGTTATTCATAAATATAATTTTTTTAATATTAATATTGCATCGATGTATTTGCTGTGGATTACAGGCCTAAAATTCAGAATATCGACAATGTGGTGTCGGGTGATTCTTGTATGGGTTGTAGTATAGTGTGCTATATAATGATTAATAAGATAATACTTAACAATTCTACAGGGTAACATGATTAATTCGAGAAGCTCAAATTACAAAATTCTTATAGCCATTACTGGCAAAACCTGTGAAAGGAACGAAAATTGTAAAACACAACAACACCACATTATAATTCTTAGTTTCTGTAATTTTCTCCGTGGTAAACTCAATTTTTTTAAAAAGTAATAAATGTGAAATTTTCAATCTTGCCTATGTGAATTTAATTTCCCTAATAAGTAAACAAATGCACATACTATAGGTGAAATCTAATTTAATCAATCGATTGGCCCGTTTTGCGTAGTGTTAAACTCAAGTGCGGATACAATGGGGGTCACAGGGGTCATGACCCCTCAAAAACATATTTTTTCACTGTAAAAAATTCCAATCATGGTAAATGAAGGGTGTTATTCCAAGACCATGGGAAATTCTGTCCTTGACCCCCCAAAATGGAAGTCTGTATCCGCTCCTGGCTGAGTTAACTAAACTTACATTCCACCTTATAATATGCTAAATTCATCAGTAACCTTATAAATAAACTAGTTAATTCACATTTGTGAGAAATTTTTCTCATTTTCTAAGACGAGCATCTGAGGAAGCATGAATCAGCTATCTATGTATGGAAATTTGCACTACAGTGAACGGAGATTTCTTCTCGTATTGGTTAAGATAATTCTTTGCCGCTTATGAAATTCTTTAAGCAGTTAGATGCATGTTCATATTTAATACAGTCGAACATCGATAAGACGAACACGCTTAAGACGAATTACTTTTAATAGGAACCAATTTCTGAAGTCCCGTCAAATTGTGTTGTGTACTACCCTTTCTGGATAAGACGAATTACTGTTAATTCGGTGCCCTGCGGTGGCGCAGTGTGGTAACGCGTTCGCCTAGTGCACCATTAAACCAGGTTCGACTCTCAACAGCGCAAAGAAAGCTGACTCAGAAATCTCGCGAAGATCGCACTGCTCACTGTAGTCTGGGGTTTGGTTCCCAAGGCTTTAAGAGGTTCAGATTCCTTGGAAAACAATAGGTCCTGGTGCAGTACGAACATTGTAGTCCTTGAGCCACAAAACCACAAACAAACAAAACAAACTGTTAATACGAACATATTTTCTGTTCCCCTTGGTGTTCGTCTTAACGAGGTTCGACTGTATACAGGTTGCTTGTTTGAGTTGTGTTCGTACTGTGTTTGGCTGTATATGATTTATTTTTTATCCTACGATCTTCTGAAATGTATTAACATATTATTTTCAATGATTTTAGGTTCATAAACTGCCTTTCAAATGCAGCGTGCTTGGATGCAAATCCAACTACAAAGCACCTTACATCACATGCTTTCGATTTCCAGCAGAAGAAAATATGCGTAGTTTATGGAATCAACCGGATCCGTCGAGAAAATTTTGTATATACGAAAAATGCACGTGTCTGTATAAAACATTCCTTAGTGAGGTGATTGTAGCAGAAGATAAATGGAAAGACAAGGATGGTATAATCCACTTAATCCTACGTACTAAATTGTCTGTTACCAGAGGCATTTCCATGCATTATTAATGAGGAAACACACTTAAATGTACAAGTGCCAAAGAAACGGAAATCTAGAGATGAGAAAGGGAAAGATATTCTTCAATCATTTCTTAAAGAAAGTGTATTAACACATGAAAATGAACTTGAATCTTCGCGACTAAAATGGAGGTCTGACGTTGAAGATTATATAAAGTATCGTTTAACGCAAGAAGAAAATTGGACTTTTATTTCGAACAAGGACTGTATCACCGTTTTAAAGATAAGCGGTTCTCTTTTACCTTTAATTATAGTTAGTTTTAAAGTATTTTCTGATCTATCATTTAAGATATTTTATCAAAATGAAGAATTGGATATCAAACAAATTAATATGCATTTTGAACATATTAATGAGAAATCAGAAATAGATTTGTTATTTGAAACTTGTAATAATTTCGAAAACGTGAAAATTGAATATGATAAATTGGCAAAAGCCATGTGCTTACTTAATGAGTATGGTTCAGAATTAAAGTCTGAAAAGTTATCGATTTTAAATATTTTAATTGAGCAATTGCAACTTGTGTAATGTAACAGTCATTTAAATTTAATGATCAAACTCTGCAATCCCTATATTTGTAATATTGTGAGGGAATTAGATGACAGTTTATGTGCAAAACGTTGCACACATGATTGTACAAAATATTTAGAGAATGTTTCTATTGTAATTTGTAAAATTCTCTTAAATAATTATTCTAAAATGGCAACAGAAAAAAATAAGGTGCTAAATGTGGATAAAATAAAAATAAAAAAATTAACCAGTTGTGAAGAGGATTTCCATCACTACTTATTCCTGTGTATGTTTCGGTTTGTATATACCAGATATGGGGAACCTGCAGTTTTTTGGATGAATCCAAATTATCGAATGTATGCCTAATTTTTCCTAGTTGTCATGACTTTCTATATGCGATTTTCTTAAGAACGTATCTACCTCATAAAAAGAGATCAGACTGTATTTGTATATACAATAAACGTATGGGTATTATATATCAAGTGTTCGAAGTTCTTTAAGTTCGTACATAGATATTTTTAAAGTAAAGTGTGTTTTATGAATCACAGATTAAAATATCTATTTTCTTGTTAAAATAACATTCAATCATGCTTAAAATTCGGATATAAGTGTATATCTGTACATATCATATTTATTGTGAGTGTTCTCTATTATCTATATATGTTCTGATCAATACATTTTTTGTTTCATGATTTGTCAGTTACAATAATTATTATTGATAGAACTGAAACCTTGGGTAATTACTTCATAATTTTAAGTTTTCGAAAGCTTGTTTAATAAAAGTGTCTTGTGAAAGGGAGTGGTAAAAATTATTTTTTCGTTGTTTATACATTACATTTTATTTATTTTGTAATGTTTAATTTTTATAAAAAGTAAAAAACGAAGAAATTCTGTCAAGAAATATATTACCCTTACATACTAAATAAAAGCTTATATGTTCAAGCTTTCTTAAAATATCATTTTTAAAATTTGTCACTTTAGTTCAGGTAAGTAAAATGAACACCTTATTTCAATTTCGTTTTTTATTATTTAATTGCTATTTTTCTATTTATTCAAAAAAGAAAGAAAGAAAAGAAAGAAAACTTGTATAATAAAATTGAAATAGCACCAAAAAGTGACATTCAAATATTAAAATTATCCTAGAATATGCATATTCAAACATAAAAAGGGTACGCGGTTAAGTGATTCTTATCAAACATTTTTAAACAAAGAAATTTACGCTAATTCGTAAACACAATTAGAAAAGGCACTGTTAAATGGGTAAAAAAAACTTTTGCGTTAACGAAAGCATTCGGTAGAACTGGTTAAACCACCGCCTTCAACTGCCGCCATTTTGAATCAGCGCGAAGGTCTCTATGTAGACCAGTTGTGATTTTATGTACGATGACGTAGAGGTAACACGTTCGTCTATCGTGCCTTTAGCCTAGGTTCGTTCCCAATATTTATCGTAGAGCACAAGGTCGTTTATTCTATCCGCTGTTGTCCATGGCTTGGTTAATTCTATGCACGTTCTACGGTGACGTAACAGTAACACGTTCGTCTATCGTGTTTTTTGCCTAGGTTCCATTCCAAT
>QLNU02015360.1:93606954-93633236 GCA_006491805.2 Dysdera silvatica | reverse complement strand
GAATTACGTTTAACGTCACGTGATGTGGAGCCGCTCGAAGAGCAGCCGTTAAACTGGGGACACTGCTGTGTCCATCTTTTATATGGTCCAAAGTTCAGATATGCGCACTATGCTACAAGTTCTCAAACCGCCTAGGAAATCAATATTTCCGTTACTTGATTCGTTAGGTTAAACTTAAGAGGTTCCTTTACAATATGACGTTTCCCTTAAATGACCAGGTATGTATTTTTATTAGAAACCCCATTTTAAACCCCATTTAAACAGCAAACGAAATGAGGATACGTTCATGGAAATTTTCGAATTAGTGATTTCGAAAACAACAGTTCCAATTGAACACCGTGAGGGACGAAAAAAAGTGACGCTCACACAAAATAAAGTTCTTGCAAAATATAAAATTCATATTTTATGAAATATTAGATACTATTTCTTTACAAATTACTACACGTTTTCAAGATATGGAAAAGCTTCATTTTATTACATTAATGGATACTTCAAAATTTGTAGAGTATTCCAATAAATTTCTTACAAAAACAATAAATAATTTAAATGTGTACTACCCCAATATATTTACTGACTTCCAAAGATTGAAATATGAATTAAAACACATATATCTGGATAAGCAGTATAGAGATATGAAATTACAAACATTCATGGAAATTTTAACAGAAAACAGATACATTTTTAAAGAAGCTTATAAACTTTTTTGCTTAATAGTGACTATTCCGTCCACTAGTATTTCCGTAGAACGGAGTTTTTCTTGCTTAAACAGAATCAAAATCAGTCTACGTAATACGATGTTAGAAGACAGACTTAGAAACTTGTTAAAAATTTCAATTGAAAAGGAACTACTAAAAGAGTTAATAGAAACTCAACCATTTTTTCACATCATCGACAAGTTTGCAAGTCTAAAAGAATCGAACTTATATTCAAAAAATAAAGACTGGGTAAGCATATATTGCATATTTTTATTTTGCTTGTTGTCTCCACATATTATCTCTGTCTGTACAACATGTAGTACCATATCAGGTCCGGTATATACATATTGTGAATATTTGGAATATTATACATGGCAGATTATTTGAAATTTTAAATTAAAACGTTATTATTGTTGACATATTTTAACAATTTTATGTATATAATGAATAATTTTATATGTTTGATAATATTTAAATTTCATACAATTACTAGTGCATGCGCAGTTTTTGTATTGAAAAGTCTATTATGTGTAAATAATTAAATATACATCCATATTTTTAAATTATATATATCATAATACAATTATTTTGCTAGAAAACGGAAATTTATTGGCCACTTTTCCTGTTTCTTTGGGGGATGGAGGAGGGGCTCGCCGCTTCACCCGTTCTTGAAGTCACGAGCCGCCACTGGTCAGGATATCCCAGGGAAACAAATGAACTGATTTTGCATTGCAACGACTAACATGTGGCTTTGGAAGGCATTAGTTTGTGGGTTCAAATTCCATTAAATTTAGGTATGTGAAAAAGCGCATTATAGTTTCCTTGTTTGACGCAGAATGACCCTTGCTGCCTTTGAGCCATAAAAATACAACCAACCAACCAGAATTATAGTTTAGAGTAGGGGTCGATAACCTAGGGCACGCATACTACCTATGCTACACGGAGTAATTTAAACGAAAAAAATCCGGATTATATATGTATATAATTGTTAAAATTCAGAAGAAATATTTCATTCATTTTTAAATAAAATTCATTCCTCTTTTCACCTTGTTTAAGTAGAAGGAAAGGTTTCTAGATTTTGGTGGGGGAAAAGTGTACAAAACACTAAATTTATAATCGAACTGATACACACGCACACACACATCTCTTGAATTAATTAATCTTTAGTTCCGCAGACACACGTTATTACCAACAAATATGAAAGCTTGAGTCACAGGATTGGACTGAATAATGTACATGAAAATCTAACCAACAGTTTATAGCCAAACTTCTACAGATCAACGGAGGCTATACAAGTGGTCCGAAACACTCGCACGTTTGTGTGTGTGTAGTTTTAAATCCTAGGCTGAAACTTATTTATAAACTGCAATGTTTTAGAACAGCATGTTTCCCAACGGTAAGTGAAATACACAGTAAAAAGCTTAGTTGCGGCAAGTTCCCTCCCACTTAATAAGCGGCGCCAACCCCTTTGCCTTCTCCGCTTTCGCTGACTCAAAACACCGGAGCCGTATTCGCGGGGGTCGAAAGGTGAGCTCAACGCTCACTTATTTTTGCTCCGTGGTTGTATGCCGACGAACTTTTCCGCGCCAATAAATCGCCAACTTTCTGTTTTGGAAGACGACGCTTCCTGCACAGAGGCCACTAATGGCGGTGGAATGCAAATATTTCGTCCACCTTTCTCCTAATTCTTTACAATTTGTCCACGAAGTTACGCGATGCATAAATGCTAATAGCAGTGTGTGATTGTTTAGGTTTACTAACTCACGCGAATACTTTTGAATTTCTGTCCAAGGTGCGCAACGACGAGCATCATTAACCCTCTCCTTCCTCAACTTCACGGATACTTAAAAACTAAATTTGTACACTATAAATATCACCTTCCATTAGTAGTACACTTCTCTGTGCCTATATTTTTACTTAAGAACATTGCGCTGTGTGGAAGGATACATTATTTTGAGAGAAACTTACCGCTTGCAGAGAGATTTTAGAAGCTCGTGATCAGTAAATATCCATTAATGGCCAAATGTGGATACACTGATTGAAATATGTAGAAGCGGCTGGACTTGAAGTAGCCAACAAGTATCGCGAATGTCTTATTACCATGCGAAGCACGCTCATCACGATTTTAAAGTGCACTGCTTGCTTTGCTCCACCTACAATAGGGCAACGCTAGCACAGTCCTTTAGCCCACCGGCCTTGGGGTTGTTTTTCTGATGCAAAGCCCTGTTATTGGCGATGTAAACCGATGATGGATAGATCCGTGTTGTACACAAGCTTAAGTGGCCCCTCTATTAACATATATTTGAACGAACTGTATAAATTAAAATACTTGCGAATTTAGTGCTAGTTTTGAAGTTCAAAAAAAGAGTTACTTGGTAATCTGGCTATAGACTTTTTGTTTTTTTGTTTCAGTGAATGGGGGTTGGTCTACTTGGAGCCCTTGGTCAGATTGTACTCCAAAATGCGTTCGTGGCATCCAACAGCGATCACGACTCTGCACAAATCCCGCGCCTTTAAATGGAGGCAGAGTGTGCAGTGGCGATGGCCAGCAGAAAACGTCTTGCAGCACAGTCTGCCCACGTAAGTAGTACATTTTAAGAACTATGCTTCTGCAGTTCATAGGCGTACGCAGAAAGTTCATAAGAGGGTTACAAAGCTACAATTCTATATATTTATATGTAAATATATAAAATTCTATCGCAATGGGGGAGTTACAGCCCACCACCTTCCCGCGTACGCCAGTGATACAGTTCAAAGCACGGTAATTAATGAGAAATATAAAGTTTCTGTTGAAGAGTAACCTTATAATGAAATAAAAAATCTATGTAATGATGGCGGGTGGAGGGAAGGGGTATTTATATACAATGAGATTAAATTTAACGGAAGTGTGATAGTATAGTTCGTTCACGAAAAGTAGTCCGATGGTACCGTTAGAAATAACGGGAGCTGACGTCACAAACGGCCTAGCCGATTACAGCAGAGGGGAGGACGTCATTTCAGAACTGGTTTTTGGCGCAGACAAACGTTCGCTAAAAACCAGTTCGTGACGATCTCTGCTATAATCAACAAACCATTCTTGTTCATCGAACTACCTAAATGAACTGGCTACTCCCAGGCAAAGTATTTTTACACAGACTATGCAACGAAGGAATTAACTAATGTTTCCTTCTGAACTGTGCGGTACACCTGCGGAAGTAAGATTAGCTGAACAGTTTCCTTTTTGTTTCAAGAGCAAGCCTCTTACCGGTTATTCAAGTAGAAAAAAATGCTTCACGACCTGTGTGGAACAAAACATTAACAGTTGAGAAAAAACAGCCACCAATTGGAGGCATGTGTTGTACAATCCTGTTAATAGTAACCATAAAATCACACAGACTTCGCGAATTCGTACCGTAAAAAACAGTACGAATGCACTTTGGAATTACAGAAATCAATGGACAAAAATATTCCTAACAATAACTTAAAATTTGTGTCTGTGGATCAGGCCTGTAGCCAAGCCGGGGCCCATCAAGGTCCTGGTCCCAGTTGCCTCATCAAGCTATATATATATATTAATTAGTAACGTGAAACACTGTACTAAAACTATAATAAACTGTTCAAACACGACTACCACAGTTAAAATTATTTAATTAGGTGGATGACGATCGTTTCGGCAGCAATAGTCCATGGGCGTAAAAAGTCTCTTCACCACTCAATATGTTCTCCATAAATATAGATGGCAATATGTGTTTATACGCCTAGTGCGGTAAAGTTTACCTTCACTTTTGTAACTGGATTCGACAAAGGCAGTCATTCACTGCCGAAACGATCGTCATCCACTTAATTAAATAATTTTAACTGTGGTAGTCGTGTTTAAATAGTTTATTATACTATATATATATATATATACTTGGAACAATCCCCAGGTGACTGGTGCCCCATATATCCTTTGCCTTGTCCCAGATGCCCCTTCATCCTGGATATAGGCCTACTGTGGATTAAAATTTTCCTATCCTTCATATAAACTATGGCTTCCAATAGAAACTGAAAACAGTTGGCAAAGGGAGACATAAAAATTTTTTATTAAAGCGGCTCCTTTTCCCCACAATAAATATTAACCATAATTTCAAACAGGGAGTAAACTGCCGAGGAAATTTTTATAGCTTTTCGACTAGCTCGCACCTAAACGTTCCAGCCGAATTAGAATAGTTGTAGCTGACAGAAAAGTTGTTTTTAAGTTTACAAGAAAGTCTGGTCAGAAACGCTCAATTCCATGCCATGTCATTTACTTATTTTCATACTTTGATTAGATTTCTTCATTGCCGGTGTGTACATCATGCATGCATGCATTACATGCAGCCTTAAAATCAAATTCCTTCCTCTCTGGCCCATTAATTGATATGTTCATCAAATGGCTTACGTTATTGACATGGAGTCCATTATGAATATATATCATCTTTCCAATTTTATTTGGAGCTTGCGAATTGCTTAGCAGTTTTTCTAACCGAATTTTAGTTAATATCGCTTTTCGGTGAAAAGGCTAGCGACAGGTTAATCCCCTATTAAAAGGCAGATATAATAATCTTCTTTTAATAAAACAGATTTCTAACAGAAAATAAACAATTAAATAATATAAGTGGTAATGGTTCTTTATTAAAAAAAAAAAAAAAATGGTAAACGTTCTTTTTACACTACTACTTTGAAAAGGTGAAGGGAAAAAAAAATAAATGCGAAAATTTAGCCAATTTTTCTTCTAGAAAATTCATATATTCCGCTAATAGCGGTCTACTTTCTTTTCCAATTGCAGTCATATTTTTTACCGGAATTATTTGAACTCGTCCCTAAAGGCCCATGTGATAATGCGGCGGGGAATTTCTTTAAAAATATGGGTATGTACCGGTAAAATAACAAGCTTCTTTAATCAAATAAACTGGCTGTCATCTTTTCGTTGCATGGAAGTTAAGGCTGCTGTTTGAGTTTCGTGTTCAACATCCCAAATCAAGTATAAACGATTTTATAATTTCTTAGCTCTTGGACAAAATAAGCCGAAAAAACAACGAAACATTTTGGCTATAAAGCGCAAAAATTATTGTCCCGTTCGTAGAGAGAATGTATTTTCTGCTTATGTAGTTCGTGAGCTAATTAAAAGAAATTTGCCACTATTCTCTTTTAATATGCTAGAAAAGATACCCACCATTTATTAAAGCTAAAAGCGTTTTTACTGGGCTTGAACCCTTAAAAATGATCATGTGACGCCACGTTACGAAATCTAGATGGAAATTTTAGGAGTTCGTTGAAGTGTTACGAACTTACGTGCATGCTACTCTATGAACTTACGTGCATGCTGCTCCGGCTCAACGGAGAGACTTTAGTTAGAATCTAGAGTGGAAACGATGCCTTTTTTTCTCCTATAACAAAAAAAAAAAGCTCTAGTTTGAGCTGGAAAACATGGATGTCGGAACTATTGCGCAGAATATAAATTATAAAATAAATATTATGCATTATTATGATTTTGTCTTTTGGTTTCTTGAAAGAAAAGTATTCGTAACACTGTGATTGGCTTTAAATATTGCTGTGTATGTCGCAGCATCTAACAGCAAATAACCTTAACGTTTTGAACAATATTTTCAATTTCGTTGACATTTTTTTTTTCACACAAGCTTTATTATTGTTTCGTGTATTTATATTTTTAATAGAAATGTTCCAGAAGTTTTTCTAGTTCACAGTATAGCCAGGGGCGGACTGGGCTACCGGCCCCAGGGCCGGTGTGCCCACATTGGCGATAGGACTTGCGCCCTCATGGGCTATAGGACTCGCGCCCTCTGATAATCCAAGGTATGCGCCCTTTGAGAGGACCCAGTCCGCCCCTGAGTATAGACTACAGTGACGTCATGGTAACACGTTCGTGTATCGTGTCTTTAACTCGGGATCGAATACAATGGTACTGTATAACGCGTAACATTTTTTTCTACCCATCGTAGTCCGAGGTTTGGTTCCTTAGGTAAGAGTGGTTCGAATTCCTCGGAAAACTGTAGGCCCCGGTACAGCATGAACTTAGCTGTCCTTATGCAGTAAAATACTTTCATACATAGGCTTAACTTGAGAATTAAATATAGCGTAAACGGAGGCAAAAATCCAAAGGTGGGTGGAAAAATACGCCTCATTAAAAAGTTAGTGGCATGTGATCCCGCTAGATTACGTCTATGCTTGCATTGTATATACCAACCACCATCTTCATTTTTGGACTTCCATATTTTACATTTGTTACTACTTTTACAATTTGAAACAGCTAGTTCCAACTTCTGTGTGACGAGTTATTGTTAATAGCTCTTGAAAAAATATGTATTTATTTACACATTAAATTTTTATTGTATTGCCTATGAACAGGAAAATTTAGATTATATAGTATTTATCATCGAAACCAGAGTTATGCGAATCAATATGCCTGTCTTGATGGCAGGATATTTCAAATACAGAAGTGTATTTACATTCATTGTATCTTCTTCCTTTTTCTTTTTTTTTTAATTACCGTACGTTGAATCGTCATTCAAATGTGCTTCAAAACTTTTGGTCGACCAAGAAAGATTGAGAGCTTTTGGTCGACCAAGAAAGATTGAGAACTTTTGGTCGATCAAGAAAGATTGAGAACCATTGCTTTACACTCCGCTTCGAGGTTTGGGTTTCGGCGTAGCAGGTACGTAAAACAAAAATAAGCTTCTCTTCTCTCAAAAAATCGCCACTACATTTCAAAGTAAACTCATTCATTTTCTCTAATGTGTGTAATTAACATACCACCTGATCTAAATTATATTCCCAAACAAAGGAAACACGGCTATTTCATAAATTGCAGGTCGCGTAAAACCTTCCATCTTTCAAATGACTGCCAGAAGAGTCTCAGGACGCAAAGCTAAAAAAAATCGATGAACTATAAATCGCGACATGCTTTCCACACTAGCTTTCTGTCCGCAGGTTTTTTTTGTGCACTCGAGGAAGAAGAATGGAATTTTTTTTTAGAACTAGATTACTATCTACAACGAATGTGCGACGGATTAGAAAAGTTCTTAGATAATGTAGAAAAATTAATGTGATTTCTGGGGGATTTTTCTTTCCTTAATTGTCGTAGAACAGGAAACTAGACCAGGATCTGCGTGCGGGATATTGCATTGGTGTTTGGTTAATCATTTTGGATAGAGATTGAACTAAGGATTTGTTTTACGAAAAAAAAAAGTACGGGATATTTTTTGATTTTCCTTTTAAAAGAACGACCATTTATTAAAAAAAAAGAAGATTATGCCATAAATCAGATTAAGCCTGTTGCTTTGCTTTTTATGCCATTCATTAAAATAAACTGACTAACGCTAAAAATAAAAAAAAAATTATATCTTAAAAACAACCAAAAAGAAATGCTTTGAAATTTATATTGTTTTTATTCATTATAACGCTTTAATTTTATCCTTGTATGGTAATGGTACATTTTTCTTAATAAAGAGACAATAGACCTACAGGTCACATTTTTCCTGTCTCAGCAATGTAGTAAACCAGGTGTCTGCAAGAATATTTGCTCGGGGGTCAAACTTCTTAGGGGTGAAATTTACCTTCAAAATTTTAATTTTTTTTATAAAATGTACTTACCAGAAAAGAAACGAAATAAAATATTCGGTAGTTATGAAATAATTCGTTTACATTTACACAAAAAAAGTTCATGTTTTTTATTTGGAGGAAAACAAATTTCAAGTATTTCTTTTTGGACATTTAACCCATTCACAGACAGTTAATTGGTGCAGAATGACCCCTACTGTCCTTGCGCCATAAAAACACAACCAACCGACAGACAGTTGATAATTTTTGAGGTGGCAGGATTTTACTTTATATGATACCTTCTCCCTCCTTATATCCCTATCCGTATTTTTCTTTGAAATATTGCTACATATAAAAGATTACTACAATTTACATATGCAGAAAAAGTATAGAAAAATAATTTGCGCAATGTTTTATTTTCTTTCTTGTAATTTGAATATTTAGCGGGCATATGAACTTTGAGTTTTGGGAGTGGGTGTCAAGAAATTGGGGGTGTTAAGCGGGGTGTAGCAGACTCCCTATAATAAACCATGGTGTATCTATACATAGTATACTTGTCATACCCTGTAGAACATCTCTACTTGTCAATGTTGTCAAAAAATTCTCATTAGTACTGACTTTATTGTTTAGAAGGCAACTTACCTATCCAAGAAAAATCGTTGACATGTGTCAGAGGTCAGATGACTCTCGGGAAAAGGAAGTCGGGTCGCTTCGGATTTGATGATAATAAAATTAATTTTCGTGAAAATGAAGACACATAAACGAAGAAATAGATTTATTTTTATCGATCCACTTTCTAAACTTACGGATCTTAAATATCGTTAATTTATCGAAGAGTTAAATCCCTTTCGAGTCGTCATTTTTGGACCAGCAAAGTGGATTGATTTGTCATTACCGTACTTGACATTTGTGAAAACAGTTTTTTTCTTACCCAGGATTACCTTATAGGACGGTATATATTCTTCTAATGAAAATCATGTTTTAGACTTCGAATTAACAAATAAGAATATTATGAAAAGAAATGACGTCGATTCCTCTATTTCACATCATATTTTGAAAAAAAAAAAGTGCCCTTCAATCTAAAATGAGAAGAGCAAAAGTGACTTCCCTTAAAAATCTACCCCTGGAAGTGACTGAAAGTCACCAACATTGAGAGTATTTTTGACGTTGATGATGCGAATATGTAAAGATTTTGAAAGTGAGAGATATCGGGAAGTGACTTTTCTGGGACCTCCTAGAGAAACGTGTTTTCTTTGAAGTCTCAGAAAAAGAGACTTTCCGATGTCTCGCACCTTCAAATCTTTAAATGTTCGTGATTAGCTTCAAAAATGCTCTTTTGACAGATTTTCGATAATTCCCAAGGCATATTTCTACGAGAAGTAGCTATCACTCTTTGTTAATAAGTTAAAGAAAAAAAAAGTTTAAAAAAAAAAATATATATATATATCAGTCATTAAATTCTTAATCCTAAGCCATTAAACTTTCTCCTGCAAAAATGTGATTATTTTTAACCCTCCGAATGCTCAAGTTTTTTATCAAAGTCGCTTCAAAAATTGCATATTTTTTTATTACATATTTCAAATCTACATGCATTTGAGAGTTAAAATATGTAGCACATTTTTGTAAACAAGATTTTTTTAATATAAATTTCGTCATGGGCGGATTTACCATTTTTCCGCCCCTAGGCTATTTTTGCCACCCCGTGCCACTTTTTTGCTGCCCCTTGCCCCCAATAAGTGGTAGAAACATAAAAATTGTTACATTCAATAAAAACTTTTGTATTGACAATAAACTTCTCTATTGGCAATAAATACAAATAAAAGATATAAATAAAAGAATAAATAGAAAACAAGCTCATAAATTCAAAAGTAAACATCAAACAATATTAACTTATATTGAAATATTATTTTTTTGGTATGTAATAAATCAAATTCAAATTTATTGTAATAAATTTTAATTTTAGCAAAAAAATAAAAGCCTATCGAACACCGGTATTTAAAGGGAAAGCATCACATCTGGCTGCCTTCTCTGCAAAACATCTGATTATATCATTGTATATGAATTTTGTTATATCAGACTCAATACACAAAATTTTGCCGCCCTAGTCTATAGCCTAGTATAGCCTATTGGGAAATACGGCACTGGATTTCGTGCAGAAGACCAGTCTTTCATAAAAATAAATTTTAAGAGTAATCATATAAAGACCAAAAATTTTGAAAATGAATTTTGATTAAATTACGGTTTACTTTATAGAATACAAATATAAAGCATGTATACTAATAAAAATCACTCGCTGAACGTTTCCTACAAGCCATATTCTGGATATAAAAAATGAAAACAGCGGGAGCGCTTGCAAAATCAGTTAGTGAACTCTATGCAAATACGAAAATTTAGGCGACAATAACGCCATTTGTTGACCAAACTACGACTAGAAGTCTAAATATTGTAGAAAATGCATTACCGACAGTTAAACGGTGGAGAAGCGGGATGCGCTTTTAAATAGATGGAAAAATTGCATACCCGCGAAAATCGCGGGATGAGAAAATTTTGTTACTTTCATGTTGCCCGTGGAAATCGCGGGATAAGCAGTCAGAGGGTTAAAGTTCAGGGGCCTTAGCGAATAAGAAGCCAGATTTTTAAAGGAAATAATGGGAAAGCGATAACAAAATTAAAAATTTGAAGGTACCATATGCACAACAGTGGCATAAAGGAATGTGAATGAAGACTTCCTGGTAAATATGATGTAGTGGATTTTCTTTTTTCTCCTAAACTGTTTCAAATTTCTGTTTTAGTACACACGAGTTTACGTGGAAATGTTATTTAGAAGTATATTTCCAACTCACAAACCGTTTGGATAAAAGGGCACTTCCTACTATTACGTATTCGCACAAAGTCCTCAAGCATCAATCCGGTTAAGAATGCCAAGCGCACAAACTTCCCCTTTGACATAGCTATATTGGATTCATTGGGTTTACCTGCAGGCCATCGAAGTCCGTGAAATGGAACACGTAACTACTCGTATCGCCGAAAGGGTCTTTTCTTCGTCCAAATAAAAGCCCATTTTGCGATCCATTTTGTCAAAGGAACGCCTTAATGGTTTAACAGCTTATTTGTACGACCACTGTGACCTTATCGCCACCTTAGAAGATATTTTAAATTCTTTTGGGGATCGGCAACTGGTGGCTCGCCAGTCTATTTCCAGAGGAATGTTCGGTTAATAGGCTATAACGCATTCACAGCTAGCACTTTCGATGGATCTCTAAATTTGAATATATTTAGAAACACCGAAGCAAATAAAATAACGAAGAACTGTTTTGAAGCTCAGATAAAAATCTGGCCCTGAAAAAAACCTTATGCCTACCCAGGGAAGAGTCATAGAGTCGGTCAAGTGCGCCTTGGGGGCCACTGGCTCTCGGTGCCCTGACTATGTTTGGTTCTTCTGTATTTTGTTGCGTAAAATAGTTTAAAATTTATTTTACGTTACCTGTAGTCAAATAGCTCTTATTTTTTTGGGCTCAAAGACTACAGTGGTCATGCTGCGCCGGGACCTACTGTTTTCCGAGGAATCCGAACCTCTTAAGGCCTAGGGAACCAAACCCCGGACTACAGTGAGCAGTGCGATCTTTATGAGATCTCTGAGTAAGCGTTCTTTTTGCACTGCTGGGAGTCGAACCCGGATTAGCCGCGCAATAGGAGAACGCGTTACCACACTGCGCCACCGCAGGGCCTAGCTCTTATTCAACTTGACGTTTGTATTAACGTTTGGTATATGTATTGATTTCCCCCATAAAATGCCTATTGTTGTTGCAGATAAATAAATTGTCCTACATTTTATAAAATGAAATAACTTTTATATATTCTTGGTGGTTTATTTTAAAGTATTGGCTAACTACTGCCATTGTAAAATTCTAAAACTACGACGCCTTAAGTAAAAGGTATTTAATAGTTAATTACGCTAATGAAAATGGCGCTATGCTAAAAATTACTACTCGATTTTCTTTAAAAAAAGCCAAAGTTTAATGTTTTTGTCCCATTGGCCAATATTTTGCAGACAAAAAAAATTGGCAATGTAGTCAAAAAACAGAACCACCAATTTCAGTTTGAACTTCCATCAACTAACGTGATTTGGTTAATCAACCGAACAAAATGCAGCAGTCAGAGAAAAACAACCCTTTCAAAGGTACTATACAAGTCGTGGGCATGTCGTTTCTGTAAAATTACACTGAGACCTATCGGCAGAGCGCTGCAATTATTACTGATCGCGAAAGGATCGACCAGTGTCTCGGGTTTTGCATCCGAGAGTCATATTTTTGCCAAAGTCTCGTCTTGCGGCATTTTCTTATTGCTTCTCTTGCTCTTAAGGGAAAAGGGTTTGACATTCCGTTTTTCAGTTCGTGATGGTATGTGTAAGCGCAGGGACGTGACCGGCTTGCCAACCTCCACTATTTTCTTCTTCTTTTCTTTCACGTTCGTATTCGCGTGGTATAAGTTTACTGTTTCGAGGTTATCTAACCAAAAAGGAAAAATTTCCCGTTTTCTACAAAGTATACTTTTGTCGTTCTCGATTGTTGTTTTGGCAATGCACGTCGGGCTTGGATGTTACGTTTATGAGCTGTGGTTTTGTACTAAGGGTAGAAGTCCAGTTTCGCGGTTTTCGAAGCCAAGAAACCGTTCAGTCTAGCTTGTATCCTTTTTCCTCATAAACGTTTCATGACCGTGTGTTGTTGCTCATTTTATATCGCTTTACGAAAGCATTTTCCTCTCGACTTCTATTTGATAAACCCCCATAAAGACATTAGGCCGCGTCCACACATGCAACAGAACACCGTATCGTAACACCGTCGCGTATAAAGTCTGGACCGCACTCCGTGACAGAACACCGTAACATTTCCGCGTCCCACCAGTTGCCGGTTTTTCCCCGTCGCTTCAAAGAATGTCATGGGGCAATGTTGCACCCCATGTTTTCGTATGTTTGGACCGGTTTGAGAACAACAGCGTTGACTGGACATTGGCGTGAACAGATGGGACGCAGTGATGTTACGCGGCGATGTTCGCTTCGTTAACATCATCGCGTAACATGGGATGTTACGCGACGATGTTCTGTTGCGTGTCTGTACGCACTCTTGGAAACTCATCTCCGGTGCTGGTTGACGCTAAGCAAAGCTTTCGCTAGTTGATTTAGCCGAAAACTTCGGACCCCTCACTCGATAACCGACCGGTACATTTATGCAGCCGTGGTTCACATTTTCATGTGTCACACGCCAGTAATAGTGAACTTGGATCGACTCACGCAATATCCACTTGTCCATCCCCCTTTCTGCTTGCAATTGTGAAGATTGTCGTCCTATACAACCAAAAATGCTTATTGTGTTTATTGGGGGAAAAAAAAAAATGGCAAAGGGGATCAAAAAACATCAAAATGATTTTATTGCGTGATTGTGTTTTATTTAATACTAGCCATTCGTATGAAGGTTTTCTTTCGGTTCGTGAACCTTACTTTTAAAAATCCTCGCTATAAAAATACCTCAGTATAGCGTGTTCAACTAGTGTGCAACGCAATGCGTTTCTTCCTTTCTTTCTTTTTTTTTTATTTTTAACTTTTTTTGGGAAAACAGATGGAGGTTAGACCAGATTTAGTACACCTCAATTCGATAGACGCCAGATTTTTTTCCGATAACGTTAAAATTTCAGCCCTAAAACTATCAATTGATGCATCGATCGCGCTCTCAAAAATTTCTCGATCGTTATTGGATATCATTTTCGTACTATTTGGCGTGAGTTTCGTCTATCAAAACCTGCGATATTGATAATCATTTACGGATAAAACGCTGGTTGGCGCTTCTAACAAAGGGTCTCATCGTTGGGAATACAGCCTTATTCCATTACTCTTTATGTGTTATAAAAGTGCTTTTACGAGACTAACCAGTGCAGGAGTAGACGTAGTAGGATGCTTTCTGTTTGTTTTTTTTTTTTTTTCGCTTGAGAAATGTATGATCAAAGTATTTTCTATTTAAACATGTATTAGAGTTGCAGTTTCATTTTGACACATGGGCAGTTTAGGAATGCAGAACTTCAAAACAAGCAGAAATAATAGGCAGTCTTAATAATTTGGGGGAAAAAATCCCTTTTACGTACACAATCGCTATAAACAGTATCTTCTCAGTGTGATAGTCCCAGAGCCGTGGCCAGCCTGGGGCTAGAGGGGCTGAGCCCCTCCCCCCTGGAAACGTGGTCAGCCACCCCCCTGGAAAATAGTTTTCGAAATAAAGTACCTTAGAAATTTATTTTAAATTTTTTGTTTTGCATAAAAGTGTACATGACAGTGGAAATTGTTCTTTGACGTTAAAAATGTATTCAAAATAGATTTTTGAGGTAGATCTTGTATACATCATGTATTTTGCAGAGGTTTGAGTCTTCATATACTCTATAATAAAGATAAGGGAAATTATAAATGTTAGTATACCACTATGTTTTCAATGCAAAATTTATGTTAAGCAATTGATTCAGTAACGTTAAATATATAAATCTACTTGGATATTTAGTATTATTAAATATATTAATAAAATACATCAAAACATTAACGAATATTAAGCCCGTTGTAGCATTCTGAGCACCCTGGAACCTTCAGAGCCCCACTAGAACAAGCGTCTAGCAACGGGCCTGGATAGTTGTCTTCGTCACTTGCAAAATAAGAACCTCGCCAAGGTTCTTCCATTCGTGTCTGTCCCGGACAAGTTGTTGTCGCCTTACTCGAATTAGTTTCCTGATTTAATCGATCAATCTTGTCTTAGGACGTTCCCTCGTTTTCCAATTATCTCTTGGTTGGTATTCGGATGAGAATTTCAGTTATTCATCGTTGATCAGTCCTTATTGCAAAATGCCCTGTCCTTTTTTTGAAAGCGATATGCTTGACCCCTTATCAGCTCTCACATCCAAGTGTGTCCATTTCAGTTTTTCCGAGTTATTTCCACCATACACCACTCCATACTCTTTTGAATTTTCAGATACTTACATCATCATCACATTCAACTATTATCATTTTGCTGCTGAATAAAGGCGCTTTGCATACATGTATATTTTGAGCAATTCTTTTCTATATCACCCCCATCTATCTTATTTGATTCACCCGTCTAGTTTGAGGAAGTTTCCTACACCTTCGGTTGATGAATTTTCAGTTGTCCATCATTGGTCAGTTCTTCTTGCGGCATGTCCAACCCATTGCTATTTCGGCTTTTTACTTTAACAGTGTTGTCCTCTACTTTGTCTGCTCTCTCGCCCAAGTATTTCGTTTTCGACCTCTGCTAGTTATTTCAAGCATGCACTTCTCCCTGCTCCTTTCGATGGTTTATAATTTTCGTATTACCTTTTTCATTAGACTCAAATGTCTTATCTATAAGAGGGAACTGGTGATGCACTTTCTTTGACAACCTTTCTTTTTAGTCACAGAGGCCATATCCCCTTCAAAATAAAACTGTTATATCTGTATATATGAAGTTGGAAGAGCTAATAAACATTGACAATACAGAGATCATCGTTCTAGGCGTTTTTCGATAGGCATAGTGCATCCATTTGTAACTAGAAAATTCTACTTTGTTTGCCTTCTAAAAGAAAAAATTGTCCTTTGCTTGTCTTGTAGTAAAAATAATTAGGAACTTTCGTTAATTATAAATCTGCGATGTGATTAACTCTTCTAACAGAAAATTGTGATTTGATAAGCAACATAGTTTAATTCAAAAAATTTAAAACCATTTATCATTTATTTTTTACCATAAGCTTCTTTCCTCGCATTCTCAAAAAATTCCAAAAACGCAAAATTTTCCTTTAAAAAGGTAAAAAATGAAACGGAAAAAATCTCGGCTCGTTTTTAATTTTAAGATATTGATCTTTGTTCTAACGAATCAAAGTTCAATATTCAGTATGTGAAATTAATTTAAATTCGGTATTCCTACGTGTGAATATGCTGTGTTTGATTTATTAATCCTTCCTTCCTTTTTTTTTTTTTACAATTAAGGAATATCGTACAATTTTAGGAGACCAAACCAAAAGTATGTCATCGGCTATCAAAGCGAGGTTCATTTTTTTTTTAAATAGTCTTTTTTTCTTTTAATCGATTTGATGGATTTAGACCTCATAGGATATACGAAACTTCTTTTTCTGATCTCGTCTTTATTTGTATACACTGTTGAAAGAAAAGTCTTGGCTATATATACGAATATATCGGAATTTTCTGTCTTTTTTTTACGAGTTTCAGGAATGGGCGAAAGCATATTTCGCTGGGCATCTGCTGTATCGAAATGGCATTTTTGTGCTCGGGGCGTCCACAAACTACTTTAGATGCGCTCCACTTTCAATTTCTAAAGCTTTCATTTCTCGGGCGTCAGTCTCCCGATTCAATGTTTGTACTGGATTACGGTCAAAAATTTGCTGCTCGTCATCTGGCGTTGGATATGGCAGGCTATTCCGGAGCGACATCCATGCACCTGAAGTTTGGATTTTACGATTACCCTGTGGCATAGAATCTCATTCTTGGCGTCTTTGGCGCCTTTTCTTTCTTTGGCTGTAGACAACGCCGTTGGCACTTTTATTTGAAGAGGACTTCTTTCGAAGTTATCTCGCGTTCTCATCTGCACGTTCTCACGATGACAGCGACCAGTCGCGTAGCTTATCTCCCCCATCTTCCGTCATTATGATCTTTAGTTTATCTTCTTAGCTGTCCCGCATTCTTCGGACGATGCGTATGTCACCAAGTTTATGGCGCTCATACGTCGTATATAGCCTTTTTTTCGGGACCTCCTGTCCGTGTCCCGGGAGTTCAGAGCATTTGACGTTGTCACATAAAGCTAAGGCTATCTACGTTTATATTTGCAGCGATAACCCCTTGCAAAATCTTGGCAACATCAGAGAAATTGCTTTAATGCAATACATGAGAACGTAATGGTGTTTTCAATTTTTTTTTATTGTATCCTTGTTGAAATTTTAGAAACATTTTTCGTTACAACCTGTGTCCGTTATTTTTATTTATTTGAGATAAAACTGCTAGATCTTTGTTAGGAAATAGTTTTTGAAGTTTGGGCACGTAAATTTGTTCTCTGGTACTGGTGTACGCAGGGAAGGTTGATGGGGATTTTAATCCCAAATTGCGAGGGAATTTTGTATACATATATATATATACGAATATATGGAGTTGTAGCTCTATAATCCCCCACTGTAAGACTATAATCCCACCTTATGAACTTTCTGCTACGTACTCCTGAGTGATCTGGGTTATATGCGTTGACATAAAAACCCTATAACGTTACTTCAAGGGGAGCATGAGGTTCGTACGGTAAAATTGTGCATTCATATCCAGGTCGGATAGCGCCCAAGGCTATCTTCTTCCACCTTTGGAATCTAATAACGCTATCCGAATTTTGGGCCGCGGCCAATAATTGGACTCGGACGGAATAGAAACGTTTCCTGTGACTATTTGGTTCACAGACGACGTCTTGCTTAGCATTGCTGTCTCACTACCATCGATTCTCTATTACTACTGTCCGTCTTTATGCTATTAGCGCAGGCTGCATGAGACCTACTCGGTACCGTATTTACCTTTTTATTTTTTTTAGTCTCGGTTTGGATTTTTGTTGTCTGTTGTTTGTGACCTACTTGGAACTGTTCCGTTTCGTTGGGGTTTCAAATCCTCCTCGGCAGGTCAAAATACGAAATGGTTTGCTTCCGGAAACAATCCTTCTCGTTTAAAGATAGTCCAGCGGAGGAAGGGAAGTGTGGCAGGGGAATGATTTGATGGTTTTCAAGATTCTTGTTTTTGTTGGCTCCTAAGACGGTCTTATATCAAAAATAATAAATTAAAAGGAGAGGAAGAGATTAAAGTACCAGGGATTTTAAAAAAGCTTCCATTTTTCTGCCTCCCTCCTCGAACCTTTTTTTAAAGCCCTACTGAAAATAAATATCAGTGCACTGTAAAACTATGAAACGCACATAACGCGTAAAAATAAAAGCTTGTGTGCTTTCTAGTAAATTATTTCTTCTTACACATATAACGCTTGGAATTACGAGCAACGAAATTGAAGTGCGGGAAGTGTGTCAAAACACATGGGAAAACGCTCGCGTTTGCTTTGTCAAACTTTTTATTTGACGTGACTTAATCTTTTGGGAAATGAATGCCTGAAAATTTTAGATTTTTAGATAGTAGGGGGGGATTGATTTATGAGGCGAGTGTTTTTAATGTTCTGAAGATTTTTATCATCATACACAACTGTTCCACCGCTACACACGAGTTAATTTTTTCAAGAAAACTGCATAGATGGACTGCAGGATGGTTAAAAGATTTATCAGCGCAGAAAGTGTGGTTTCTGCAAAGGAAAATATATTCAGTCTTCTGATTCACTTATACCACCCTAGATAACTTAATATTTAATTGGTCAATCCCCTAAAAAAAGGTAAATAAATAAAAATTCGAATTTTTATTTGTTTTTATTAAACGTGCAACGCAGTTTTATGGAAAGAATCGACTTATGCATAGTGATCGATGGTGAACGTTTTGAACGGTAGTAGTATAAAAATAAAAATCTTTAAAGCATTTAAAGCACTGGTTTCATAAACCAGTTCCGCGTACCACCCAACAAAGATTAAAGAACTTTTCAGACAGAAAATGCTTTACAATTCACGGTATTTTGAAAAGTATAACTCGTTATATTTTACGTTCTACGTAACGTTAGCCTATAACGTAAAATGCTCGTTGTGGTATCGTCTGAAAAGTAATTCAATTTGTTATTAATGTACACAAAAAAGAGAAGGAAAAAAAAAACTAAATTTCTACTTTTTTACCTGTATTTCTCAAGTATAACGTAAGGTCTATCATATCAAAAGATATTGCGCATTCGGGAGGAAGTTTAAAATGAGCCTATAACGAACTTTTAACGGTTCCTAAAAGCATAGAAAGATAGGTGATTTGTTCTTTCTTGTTCGTACTCTACAGTGTCAGTGTTTCTTTAAGTGTGGTCCGTGGCATCCTATCAAGTGATCTACAGGATTTTCATGAAAATTTAGAAAAAGAAAATATCGAACTAATACACAGTATTTAGCATCACTGCTCGAAAATGTGTCTGTCGTCAAAAAAATAAAATTCAATGCGGGCAATAACATTTCTAAAAGTGTCAACCTCGCGGATATCTAAATAATTTAATAAATCTATATTTGGATGTAAAGACCTGATGCTTCATATGTTATAATAATGGAATACAGAATCTTATTTAGTTTCCAACAGATAATGATTAGTAAAGCTTAATATTAATAGTTATAATTCATTTTCATATCTGATCGTTATAGTACATTAGAAGCTCACCACATGGCTCGAATCTTTCTGCGGCTACGAAACCTCCAATTTTGCGCAATTTCTTTTTCTTCACGTTACAGGGACGTGCCAACGTTTTGGAGAGCGGTAAGGGGGGAGATCTTTTACGGCGACAAATTGGTGGCGCCATCTGTTGTCATGAATTCCCAACAGTTATAAAATATTAATTAGATGAAATAATTATTAATTAGTTAATTAAATAGTTAAAATAAACTGAATTACAAAACAACAACCACTTGAACGATATACAAGTTTACGGAGCACCACGCTTTAAGATCGATAGTTTCACAAAGACTGAAAAAAAATGTACAGGTAAAGAGACGCTAATTTTTCTTCTAACAACAGATAGGCAGGGGGCACTGTCAAAGAAGTATTATTGACGGTATGGTGCTGACATTTATTGACAGAAAACGAAATTAAAATCTAAGTTTCTTTCAGCTTTGCTACATTAGTGGAAATGTTTAATGTTATTTTTGAAGTTAAAATTTTAAAAATATTCCTAGATCGTGGGAGCAAAATATACCTTTCACCCCTCCACTTCCGAGATTGGAGGGGAAACACCCCCCTGCCCCACCCCCGTTGGCACGTGTCTGCTACGTTACAATAAAGGACGTCTCCACCGACCCGCATATCTGCTGTTATCTTTCATTTAACGGATTTAGGACCCGCACGATAGCGAACGACGAGAAGGGTAATTAATACCTTACAACACTTAAATACGAAGAAAAAGAACATCGTTCCAATATCCTGGTTGCCGAGCGGGTTACAGCACTCCGGGTCATATGGAGGGTCCACGGTTGGACTCAGTCAGGACCTTTCCTCTTTTTCTTCTTTACAAAAATTAGCTGTAGTTTTAGCGTAGGCACGAATGTCAAAATTATTGACCATCACATTTGCTCACGAAAAAAATTACAAAAGACTTGCTCAGGTGGCTTTATGTCTTGACCAGTTGGCAATTATGTTAACCCTGGAAAGGGTAATACTATGTTACAATACGGTGTTTATTATTGTTCATTACTACCGGTTGTATCAATACTTTAAAAAAATCTGTCAGTATATCGCTTGCATTTCGAGCATTGGAGCAAGATGGTTTTAGATCTGATTTAGGAAGGAATGCTTTCGGTCGTCAACGCCAGAATAATCTGAAGTCTACAAAGTGTACTTTGTGAGTGCTTCATAGTAAAAATTCTATTTTTAAACTGAATAGAAATCCTAATATCTTTGAAAATAAGGGTAAAAATTGGGGAGGAAAAAATTGATCCCTAATGAGCGTGAAATCATTCATTATAACAGAATTCCACTACATATATAATTGGATTAAAAGAAGCAAAACATTCCACAAGTTAAATATTTAAGATCTCCAGGTCACTGGCGCTTCTTCAGCCTAAAGAAACTATTAGTAATACATAAATAAATTATTAATCTCTTAAGTGTCACTTATTTTTCAAGAAAACCATATAAAAATTAACTTTTTTTTATTTAACAAATAAAAATGTTAACAAATTTGTAAATGAGATATGACGACAAAAAGTAAATACAGGTCTACCGGAAAGTTCTGTCTGTTTGGGAAGTGAAAGAAAATAATGAATTTTCATACCTTTAATAATATTTATTGTGCAATATAATTTCCGACGTTACTTATGACCTCTTGCCAACTTGATGGTGATTTGTAAATACCATTTTTTTTAAATGTCTTTTTCTTACAGGCGACGAATTCAAGTAGTGCTTGACTGACACCTGCTTCAGTTTTGAATTTTTTCCCCTTCAAATAATTTTGGAAGGAGAGAAACAAGTGATAATCGGGGGGTGCTAGGCCTGTGGAGTATAAATGGTGTATGTGGCAGAATTTCCCAGCCTAGCTCTGTAAGTTTCTGACGAGTCACCAAAGCAGCATGTGGTCTAGCATTATCATGGTGCAGTATGATGTGCTTCTTATTGAATATCGCCGGCCTCTTTTCTTTGACTTCTTTGTTTAAAACATCTATTTGCTGATATTATCTCCCCGAATTGAGCTTCTTGTTAGGTTTTGAAAGCTTATACTATATGGGTCCTTAGATGTCCCACCATATACACAGCATTCTCTTATTCGGACTCAAGTTCGGTTTAAAGGTGGAGGGGGAAGGTTGTCCGGGCCTACAATATGCTCTTTTCCTAACAATGTTTTCTTAGTTAATCCACTTTTCATCACCAGTTATCATCTGGTCCAAGAAGGGTTTGTTTTTGTTCCGAGCAGGCAGAGATGTGCATATGGCGACTCGATCATGCACATTTTTCTCACTTAACTCATGAGGCACCCATCTGGAATATTTATAGACCAATCCTAGTTTCCAAATATGGTCTGAAATGGTTTGTTGAGCTGAGTTAAGCTTTTCTGTAATCTCCGATGTTGTCGAAAAAGGATCTTGCGCTATCATGGTCTTGACAATACCGTCATCGATCAAAGATGGCCGCCCAAAGCATGGCTTATCATTAAGGTCAAAATCACCTGCCTCAAAATTTTCGAACCATCTCTTGCACGATTTATCCGGAACTGCATCTCCACCAAAAACTTCCACTAAATTTCGGCACGCTTCTGTAGCATTTCTGCCTTGTTGGGATTTGTACAAAGTACAATGTCGTAAATGAACTTTATCCGTAGCCATGTTTACAAGATTGCGTCTCACTTGATAATGAAATGAGACACTTTTGTTTCAGTTAATTTAGAAGAGCAGATGTGTATAAATGCAATGACAAAGTGAGACAGCCATGTGTGTCTCAAATGAACACGTGCATACGTGTTGAAACTTGGGATAACATTCTCGGACAGAACTTTCCGGTAGACCTTAAATCAATGCTTTCGTACTATTTATTACATAGCTTCTAAAACGTTTTAGCCCGGCAATATCACGGGAGCGACAAATATGGATCGATACCGCAGCCCGTCATATTGACGGGAGCGAGACTTAAAGGATTAAACAAAGGACCAAAATTCGCCATTTTTACTACTTCATACGTATCACAAACACCAAGTGCCAAAAGGTGTATGTGGTAACTGCGGAAGGTTAAAAATATAAGGCATAAAGAAGACTAGTAAATTGAGAACCAAAATTTTTCAATCCCAAGGAGTCTGCGCATTATCAAGGACTGCACACAACCCATGTTATTGAGTTTACTTTTTCTGATTATAATCACAGAGAATTATCATTTATTTTTAAGCTAATCATCAACAAGGCAGGGTCTTTTTTTCCCTTTAAAAATATCCTAAAGTAACTCTGAAAACTCGTCTCCCTGAATGGAGTCCAAAAATAATTTTTACATCAAACACCCGATTTTCTACAATTAACCGTTATAATTACTATAATCATCCGAACTATCATATCTGTGTTATAAAATGGGTCTTTGTTTCAATTTAATTGCACTTTATACCTTACGTATTTTTAACCTTCTGTTCCAACTGCACCTTTTAGCATTTGATGCTTTTGGCATGTTTGGAGTACTGAAAATGGTAAATTTATCTTTTTTTAATGATTTATACTTGGGGTAGTTAACCTTTTAATACCTACTGCCCACTTTTGTATCTTTATTGGTAGTAAAATTTGCTTACCGCCCACCAATTCCGCAGTAACTCAATTTAGCGCAACTGCAAAGTTCTTGTAATTTTTGAGTGGAGACTTGGTAAAAAAAATATAGCTAAATTTATCTTTTTATTTATTCTTTGCGTACACAGAAAATTCAATTTGATGCTGCATTTCTGCATCTCGATCGATACAGTGCCTACTAGTGCGGAAGCTGCTTAATTGAAGAAAAATGAAATTAAATATAAAAACTATAAAGTCTATTGAAATTACCTTTAATTAATAATTAATGAGATCTTTGGGGCTGATGCTGTGAAACTCTTTGATATCTGGTTCAATTTTTGTAAGGTTTCTTCACCAGTTTCAGCATCCGACAAAACCCCTACCGCCCCCCATAAAAGCTTGAATAGCCCACTAGTGGGCGGTAGGGACCAAGTTGATTACCCCTGATTTACTACACACATGGTAATACGTTGAAGTTACGTCGTGGATGTTTCTACAAGAGGCGTCTTAAGCCGAATGAAAAATTTACAATCAACTCTATATTAAAATGTTATGTTTGGTTCTCTATAAACTGAACTCGTTCAACAAAAATTTGCCCCCGCAGGCGTAGTAATACCGCGTTCGTTTTCCGATCACACTCAGCTCTTTCTGGACTTTTACTACATATCCACAGTCTAAGGATCAATTCTCTAGCTGACAAAGGTTCAAATTGCTCAGGAAAACGTAGGTTTTATAATCTTAGCCTCCTTTGTATCATAAAACATAAAGTAAAGCAAATTTAAAAAAAAAAAAATTCACTTAATGTGTATTTGTGTATTTATCGTACAATTAACAAATAATAAACTAATCTAAAAATAACAGGATGAGTTTACTTAATCTCGGGTATTAGAAGAGAATTATTTTTTTTTTTCACTCTCGTAAAAATGAGCTCAGCTTCATTGCATTTGGTGCTCGGGTCAACTGAGAATCAACCTTTTCGCTCACATTCGGTTATCGCACCCAAGACCGACACAAAACTTTGTTAGGGTTTCTTACAGCCCGAGGCAAGACTTAAAATTTATGTTCCGAAATTAAATTATTCCCCGTCGAATGACTAAAACGTTCATATTTTGTTAGGGTATGTTCCCTAAAACCTTTGCGCGCGAATATCCAGGTTCATCTAATTAGACGGGCGGGCCTAAATCGCACCGCATTTTAAGTAAGCTCTGTCTCAGCGGTAAGTCTATAATATGCTTTCAAAAATTATACTTAAAATTAATGACCTAGCACTCGTTATCTCCGAGAGAGAATCCACTCCTCATTTCTAACACTATTTGTATATAAAGTTTATTCTTGGTGCAGTATAGCCCAGACGCTCTTGCGCCATAAAACTCGAAAGAAGCGAACTTTAAAGTTAATTCGCAGAATATAGGCTCGAATTCGAATAGAATCCAACCTTCGACCGTTCTTTCATTAATATTTGATTCTTTTCAAGGTAATAGTGCCACAAACGGGTCGATGACATTTTATTTTAAATATGCAAAAATTAAGTCTGAATTCTATCATCGTTTTTACTTTTCTTTAGATACTAACTTTATATCGCTCGTGTATGCAGAAGTTATTTTTAACGAGAATTCCGTACTGGCATTGTTTTCTTTAGAATAAATATATCTTTAATTTTTTTTTAAAAAATAGTACACAAACATGCGTTTTAAACTACACTCTATAACAAAAAAATCGATGCACCAAGAAGGAGTTGTCCGATTGTAATGAAATTTCGTATTCAAAGACATTTTGACCGAACATGCAAATGATTAAAATTTGGTGTCCAATGAATGAATAGCGGGAACTCCAGCGCATCGGAACTGCGCATTCAGCAGGTGTATATAAGGAGCGATTCTCAATATGTGGTCAAAATTTCTGTTGCATTTTGACTGCGGATATCTTACGTCGACTGTAACAATGCCTCGCCGAAAGATTCGTGCTCATTACGAGCATATGTCAGAGTTTGAAAGAGGTTGTGCTATCGGATTGAAAGAGGCTGGTTGGACGAATCGAAGAATCGCTGGACATGTGGGTCGAAGCGATGCGGCGATTGGACGGTGCTGGCAAGAGTGGGTCAACAACGGCAGATGTCAGCGTCGGGACGGCAGCGGTCGACCTAGGGCCACAACAGAACGGGAAGACAGAGCGATTGTCAGAGCAGCTGTCACAGCACCGGATTCGTCGTTATCAACTATCCAACGTGTGGCCCGCACACATGTGTCCAACATGACCCTCTGCAGACGACTGAGAGAGCGGAATTTACGCTCGCGCCGACCGTTACGCCGCTTACCTCTCACGCCTTTACACCGTCAAGTCCGATTACAGTGGTGCCGGGCTCGATCAACTTGGAACTGCGCTGACTGGGGACGTATAGTCTTTAGTGACGAGTCCCGTTTCCAACTGTGTCCTGACGACAACCGCAGACGTGTCTGGAGACGTCCAGGGCAGCGTGGGGATCCTGCCCTTACTATCGCACGCCACACATACCCACAACAGGGTGTTATAGTCTGGGATGCCATCTCCTTTGATAGCCGGACCCCTTTGGTGGTCATTTCTGGCACACTTACAGCACAGCGGTACGTAGACGACATTCTACGACCGGTTGTGTTACCGTTCCTTTTGCGACACCCTGGACTTACGTTTCAACAAGACAATGCCCGGCCGCACACGGCACGTGTTGCTATGAATTGTCTTCAAGCTTGCCCAACACTTCCTTGGCAAGCTAGGTCTCCTGATCTCTCTCCCATAGAGCACATTTGGGACGCTATGGGAAGGCGATTGCAACCATCCCGGAATGTTGACGATTTAGCCCGACAGTTGGAGACAATTTGGCAAGAAATTCCGCAGGACACCATCCGGGATCTTTATCAGTCTATGCCACGCCGGGTGACAGCTTGCATCCAGGCCAGAGGTGGACCAACGCCTTATTGACTTCCTCCCTTTGTAACGGTCAAACTCTGCAATAAATCATTCAATTGTTCTGAAATTTTAATCCTTTCTTTTTCTATGTATGTTCTTCACATCCACCAATTTTTATCGCAATCGGACAACTCCTTCTTGGTGCGTCGATTTTTTTGTTATAGACTGGTTTTAAAA
>QLNU02015360.1:93588140-93606854 GCA_006491805.2 Dysdera silvatica | reverse complement strand
CCATTGCATATAATGGAAAAGGATCTATGGAATTTCAAAATATTTTAAGTAAAATTTTAATGGAAATATATCGTTAAAGAAAAATCATTTTTTATTTTTAATAATCTGAGGGTGTTGAAATATTTGAATGAAAACCAAAATACTATTAAAAAAATTAACACTAATAATTTTGAAAATGTATTTACATGTATACCCTTAGATGATATTAGAGATTACATTACTATGAAAAAGAAAAAAAAATCTTTGAAATCAAACAGTTTAGATATGTAGACGATCTTATTGTTTTTAATTGTTCAGAATTTTTAAATATTTATCAATATATTTATCCTGAACGTCTCAAAATTAAGGAAACGGGTACAGTAACTGATACTAATATTTTGTATATATATATATATAAATTTCGAAGATACCTCTAATATTGTTACTGATTTATTTGATAAGAGGAAAGAATTTGAAATTAAAGGTTCAATACTTTCGAATTTTTTGTCTAATATTAGTGTTGGAGTCCAGCGGAATAGTATTATTACACAAATTAATAGGATTGATAGAATTTGCTATAATGATGAGCATTTTTACAGGGTTGTTAAATTTTTAGAAAATACCCTTGTTCATAATCAGGTTCCAATTAATTTTATTCATGGGGTTTTCAAGGGTTTTGGCAGATTTAGATTTTGTTCTGGTAAGTTTTAAACTGCTTGTATAGTTTACTTTGAATTCCATTTATTTTCTGGTTTGGCAACAGGTTTGAATTGAGGGAATTCTTGGGTGTGGCAACACTTCTTTTCTTTCTATTTTGGTGGGCGGTTCACACATTTTTTCTTTTTGCTTTTAACCGAGTACTTTTTTTTTTAATTTTTATTAGGCCGATATTTATTAGGCATGAACAAGCCCATGCCAAGAAGAAATTGGTTTTACTATTTCCTTTTTCATTTCATTTTTTAATTTAAATATATTTATTTATTTATTTTAAAATTCTAATTTTTATTGGCGTTGGAAGAATGCATGCCATTTTAGCAAATGCTGCTATTGCAAACAGAAACGCTCCTATTTATTACCCCTCGTGTGGATTCTCCCCTGACGAAGTTCTGCACCTCGGGTTATTTTCAATATTTTTTCTTTTCAATTTTTCATACTTGGTCTTGCGTCTTTATGCTGTTGCTTGTTTATGTTGTTTGGTTTTTATAGGGTTGTTCTGTTGTAGTTTTTGTTTTATATTTAGGTGTTGTCTTTTTTTTTAACAATATAAAAAATGTGAGTATATATATATTTTCTTGTTATATTATGCTGCAAATGCGCTAATATGCATTGAAAATTTATTATTATTTATTTTAAATTTACTATATATATATAGCAAAATTGTAGTATGATTGTGACATGTAGTACCTTCTAATGTAATATACATAAATACACATATCTAAATGTATATTAACTTGGACAAAGTTAAAGTTGTAAAGTAATATCACACAAGGTAGTAAAACCAAGTAAATTAAAATAGTAGAAACATCTCAGAATAAAAATTGAAATTGTAGTAGTAAAAGGTGAAGAGGAGTAAAAGATTAAACAATACCAAGAATTTTGTTCTTCATCAGGGACCGCACAAAATCCCTGTTATTGGTTTGCTTTTTCTGACTACAATAATTGAGATTTGTGATCAATACTGAATGAACCAATATTGATCAAAAATTAGTTAAAAATAGTATAAATCCAGAATATAATTAATTTTAAAATATTTTAGTAATTTAGAAGGGTCTCTTTATTAATACTAATCTCTCTACTAATTTTATTAATACTAATCTCTCTACTAATTTTATTAATAATAAGAACAATCTCAATTGTTGTAAGCGGCCCAAAAGCAAACTTACAGCAAGTAGATGGAGGTATTGAAAGTGATTAAAGTGTAAAAGTTGAATTAACAAGAATAGAAAAGATGATAAAGTGAGAAAATTCACTAACTATACCAAAAAATTATAACAAAAAGTTTTACACAAATATGTCACACTCAAGATACATACACACACACACACACATATTGATAATCATAACACACATAATAATAAATTCGCCACCATTAGGCAAATCTTCCAAATAAAACTATTTTTATATATCGAAAAAGATAAACGATTAAAAACTATATATACATACACCACCTCCCTAAATAATCCCCTCAGATAGAGTTAACTAGTCATAACCAATACCTCGCAAAAATAGAAAAGTATTACGAGCCTTTTTATGCTAACTCATTGCTTATTTTTAAATTTATATCCAATCGGTGATAAATGATAGCCCTTTTAGATTTTACCTTAAAGGCTATTTACAGAAAGGTTTTGTGGCTAGGCATGTAGTGAAGAAAAGGTCCCATTAGAATAAAAATGTTGAGAATCACTGTCGTAGAGAATTTATTGGCGTTTTTGCAAAGTGGTGGCATAAGTATTCCCTGTATAGGCTTCAGTTATACTTAATGTTATTAGCATCCTGCTGATGGATTGACGTCATGAGGTATTATACCGGGTCCCTATGCGAACCGCATTGGAATTTCACAAATTGCAATTCTAACGAGGACGTCCACTAAGCCCAATTCTCTCAGCGGTTGGTAAGGCTGGGCAATATGTTGTAGCAGTCAGATGTTGTTTATAGCGAAGTCTGCTTTCGAATATTAGCCGCGAAACTCGATTATGCGCCGAATTTCCTATTATTAGATAACGTGTCGGGTCGACGGGAGGCATTTGTATACGCTTGTTTCGATACACTGAGACTGGTTAAAATTAATCTAAAACTGCTACTGCTGTTGTAAAGCGGTGCCTGAAGTTCAAAACACCGCTACCGAAAACTAATATGCAGGAGCATTTTCCACATGAAAATGGCTTTGCGAGCATGCACCGTAAATCCCGTAGATGATTGAAAGTCATCAGATTTTCTGAACAAATAGTTACCCTTTTGGCTAATAATAATAATAGTGGAAATTATCCCCATTTATTGGTGAATTGCTCGCGATCACGTGGGTTTAGGCTGGGACAACAACAGCTGAAGCAATAAAAGCGTCGCCAACCAGACGAACGACCACGAAACCGTTCGGAAAAAAATAATTCACCAACTCCTTATGCGTCAGTTGGGAAGGAAATTTTAAAAAAAAAGTTATTGCAGCATGGTGTATAAAGACACCTCCCTCCCCCCTTTTCTCTACCTGATTTGTGGTATAAACAAAGCAGAGTTCAGTTAAATTTGATGGGAACCATTCTCATTAGCTGAGAGTAATCGTTGCGACCATAAATATTTTGATATAAATAAGATAATCGGTTTTAGTTAATTGCTAAATCTGTCTTCTCTTCTCTTATCGATAAGGTTATGATAGAGACTTGCGCAATAAGAAGGCTTTCTAAGTATCTCCAACCCTGTTCTTCTCCTCTGCCTCTCCACAAACGTTGCCGTTTGATATTCGCTTGGTCAACCAAGTGAGGGCCGGTTTGTTTTGTTCAAGCTTCGATAACTTTGTTGTACTGAAGCGGCTAGGGTTTGTTCAACATGGCGCATCGCTTTTTGCACCAAGACTCTTCACCTTTTCCCATCTCCTCCATCACCATCACTACAGTATGAGAATGCCTGGTCGTTTTTGTTTTCTCTCTCCCCCTCCATATCTCGAAGTATCAATCATCCTTTTTTGGCGCGAGTTTCTAGAAATTTTATTCGCTCAATTCCCTTTAACCATTTCTACACGTAAATTACAAGGGCCGTTTATGACAGGATCAACGAACACCGTCGTTGGAAGAATGTATTTTGGTGTAAAAATATAACGCCAAAGGTTTCAATGGAGGAAGGATGCTTTTTAAATCTCATCGCGTTAGTTATCACTATTTACTTTTCTTTATTCATTCCACGTATAGAATGTAAACCAAAAGATTTTCTTATCTCTTACCGCTTTATTTCTTGCGTTGTTTACTTTCTAGATGCGTCTTGGTTCTCAAGTTGCCGCGTGCTTCGATAACTTATTAGATTTTATAAGAAATTGGCTAGATGGCTACAATTTTTCTTCTTCTGATTAACTTTAGCTTAAGCGTTTGCGAATTCTATGGCTATTGTTTCTATTTCACATTTCTGCATTGTGTTTGAGTTGACTTTAAGATCGATTCCGTTTAAACGCTAAATTATTATTGAGTACAATTTCTGCTAATTGTTTAAATTAGAAATATCCACAATGTATTGAGATCGTCTCAAATTTTATGCGTTTCATTTCGGTGTTTTTTAAAACAAAAACAACAAGGAAAAAAATTTCTGTATGGGGACAGAAATTAACAGAACGGTAGTAGTGTGTGTATTTACCAAGACGCTTAATGGGCTATCTAATTTAATTCAGGAACCAGTCATTTAAAGTAAGTAGAACGAAGTATATCTAAAAGGTAAAGTTACGAATCATATTTATTATAGCCCTCAACCTTTTTTCAGGGCCCTTCTAATAGAAGGCTTCTAAGCTCCCCGTAGTTCCGACATTTTTAAATTATAATAAATGTACTTTATCTACTCCGCTTCTTAGTTATTACACTATTTGCTTACAATGTAAGAAATATTAACAATAAAAATGTAACAAAATACTTTATAATCCAGCAAAATAGCAATTAACAGCGTATTAAAATTTTTTAAATGCGATAATTTGTTGTGATTATTCACTATTTATAAATAAGCGTTTAATATTATAACAAACTTACTAATAAGTGCTCAATATTAGAGTAAAAATGTAAATAAGTATTATAATTTGCATCACACGTTGCATTCTTATTTCAAAAACTTTTACCAAAAAATTAGGGGCCCGAAATCTTAGGTAAGTATAAAAGGAGGGGGGGGGGCAGGCATTTGCTTATTTTTTCCTATAACTGGGAGGGGGAGTATAAAATGACCAGAAATAGGCTTACGTAGTATTCAAACGGCCTCTTTTCGTATAAAATTTAGCTAGCGTATCATGAAAACGTCGATTGTAATTGGTGAATTTTTATATACATCGGCGCGTATTTCACTAAATGGTAATCAATTTAAATATCAAAAGGCAGTTAGCACGAAATTGTCTAATAGAATTGTTCGCTATGGGTGGGGGAGGAAGGTTAATTATCTTTAACGTGTTTGATATTTTCTAAATTGAATCTACTGTCTTCGAGTTATTAAACTATAGTGATAGTGTGTAATAAATTTTCGTATACAAAAAATCGCTCAGCTAGCAATTTTGCAGAAACTCGTTTTATAGATCTTGCTGGTCATGCATTTTCCATGGAAGCCAAAATGGTGCAAAATGGACAAACCTAGCAGATTTCAAGTAGGAGTTTGAGGGGGATAGCATACCTTCCATGCCTCGGCAATTAAATGCTTTACCAGACGTGGGTTAGCAGGGAGAACCAGTAGGAACAGTTGACACTAATTGTTCTTGCCCCGCTCCGGGGGACTTTTTCTTGCTGAATAACTCCTCCCCCTTCCTCCCTCATGGAATTGAAGATGAAGGTTTTCCAAAATTCTTAACCTTTACCTCCGTCTCAGGTACAGCGTGCCAATCAGTGTCTTCCATTTGGGGGGGGGGGGCTGCTGAAAAAGGAATCCAGAATGTGCTGTAACTGCGGAAAAAATAATAAAAGGCTTGGTTAATGAAAAGAAATCGCCAAGGGAAAAAAAATCTTTGAACGGAATCGTTCTTGGCGAATAGTTGTTACAAGGGATAGGTTTAATTGAAAGGACAGAACGTGGAAAGAGTTTCCAATGAAAAGGTTTCATTCAAAAGAAAGGTTTAAAGGTTTTTCTCGAGCCATCGTTTGCTCTTCATTTTTTAGTCATATTATTGCGGCTTCATTTGAAGCGAGCTAATTTCTCAACAATAATAATTACTCTTTTGAACCTTTTTGTTGACTCTATTTAATTGCTTAGTTAATTAAACCTTATTTCTTCTTCCACGAATTCGCAGAATTGGGAGAACAAATTTTTTAAACGGCCAAATCTCTTTTTGCTTGTCTCTATGAGTTACGACGTCTACGTTCCCAAGATCTCAACTGTTTCGTAGAGAAATTACCTGCAAGTAAAAAAGAGGCGTAGTTCTCAATTAACTACGGGGCGTCGTTTTTGAGAGGCTTTCACTAGCCATTTCTGTTTATCGGAATACATTGTGTAGAGTGTATCACGCAATTTTGCCACCTTTTGTGACATTTTATGTGATTCTTTTAATCATGAAATCATTTTTAATTTTTTTTATCAAATACTGTTTTTTAAAATCTCATCTGATATTATTACCGCGTTTTTCTTCGTTGTGCGCATGATACAAATTTCCTGTGGATTTTTAATTTGTCTTTTCTTAAAACAGCATGTACGTGTGATGACTAGACCGCTGCCGTCATTGTGATATAATGATAGCCGTAATATGCATATTAGGCTGATCACCTGGAGAGTCGTGGTTAGTAGAATGATAATGCTGTCACCAGCTCTGCTTAACAGATGAGCGAAAAGATTCCTTTACGAGGCGTGTCGGTTCTTCCACTTCTGTATGTGTGCAGAATGCCGGCGATGGAAAATTAGTAGACAACGATTAAAGTACACGAGCTAACACTACTTTATTGATGATGTCAGAAGTTATTGGTATATACAAAAACAAATCATTTCCAACTATAGGCATAACGCCTAAGTTCTGCTGCTACACTACGAGGTACGGGAAGGTCCAAGGCACGTCCGCCCTCCTTTCTCAGTCCAACCTCTCTTTTACTCTCTGGACACCTCGAATTTGTTTTCGATAATGTCGTTAGTCGAGCTTAATCACGTGGTCACTCCTGGTTTGACAGTGTGACACTTCTTCCCGTGCAACACGTGTTTCACGTAATTATTCAATAGTGTTTATTTTGAAAATAAAGAAATAAGTTATTACTATTTCACACGCTTATATCCGGACTGCTTCCTTTAGACCCTATTTCACCAAGAACTCCTACAAGTTACTATTTTACATCTTCCAATATGCTTGATCATTACAGTACAGTCTCACCCTGTCTGGCGCAGAACTACCCTTGTTGTCTTGCGCCATAAACATACAACCAACCACGCAATTTTACCGTGAAGTCGATAACGTTATTTTCAGTTATGACCAGATTTCAAGAATGTATCATACGCTGGTTTATATATATATATATAGTAACAGTATTAACATGTAGTAATTTTCTAATAGCAGATGAATTTAGCGAAATGTATGCATGGAATTTAGACAGTTAAAGTAGTAGCAATATTTCTTTGAGTTCAAATTAATATACATTACATATAGGTATTCATGTATATTACATTAGAAGGTACTATACGTCACAATCATACAATTTTGCTATTGATAATAATGGTTTCTTTAAGCTGCATTAATTAGCACTGGAGGACCAATTATTGTTTGTTTTGACTATTAAGTACCTCTTTTCTCTTAATTCCTTTCTGTAAGTAATAGCTCGCTAACTATTCATTTTAATATATATATATATATGTGTGTGTGTCTCAGCACCAGGGTTATAAACATCTAGGAGGGGTAGGGTACACCTAGACGAACAATATTTGTCATAGAACCTAGGGTCGCAAACCACTCACAGCGCTAGTTCTAAAACCGTCCAGCATGCACAAATATTTACAACCAGTGCGTGAAAAGCGCCAGATAAAACTCAGGTCAGCTGCTCAAGTGCATAGATGATTAGGACATCGCATTTTGCGCTTCTCATGCACTGGTTGTCACTATTTGTGCATGCTGGACGGTTTTAGAACTGGCGCTGTGAGTGGTTTGCGATCCTAGGTTCTATGACAAACATTGTTCGTCTAAGTGTACCCTACCCCTTCTAGATGTTTGCAACCCTGGTTCCGAGACACCCTACAGGATGTACCCTATACATAGGGTTCCTAGGAAAGACCGGATGCGGCCAATAACTTTTGAACCAAGACAGATATTGCAAAGAAAGTTAGATATTAGTTAATAAAATGACTATGTACTATCAGACGAGATGAACAGCAGCGCTCCTGGTGGCGAATTGAGGAAGTTAAAAATTTTATTTCTAAAAATAATGAAGCTAGGTAAATATTTTCAATTAGAAATTTGTAGAGCATCCTACAGTTAGTAAGCAAAACATACGGCTTACATGCACTATGTACACGTACTGCCACAAAGTGAGGTATTTCAGAAATTTTAATGTATCGCTTTCTGTTAATGCTTTCTGATGTTTTAAAAGTTGAATTGAAGTTCCTATAGGAGAGAGATGAAGGTTCCCTCCCTTTAAGGACTTCAACTAAACCTCTAAAGCTCTAGAAAGCATTAACTGAAAGCTATGCAAATTATACCTCATCATAAGTATGTATGTTATCAAAAAACGATGTAGCTGTACTACTAGGTAGTCTAGGGTTCGCGGTTATACGTATAACGTATCACCTGCAGATAGGGTAATCCTACTGTATAATGCTTATTTAGTAACGTAACAGTTATTTGTAATACTGTGGGAATTACGATTTTAATGTTATTGTTATACTACTTCCGCTATTTTTTTTTTTTTCGCGAAATTCAAGATTTTCCCTGCCACTATCCAGTTTTTCCTTACGATAGAATTACTGCCCTATATATGACCTCTGGATAAGGCAATATAATCCCACTATAGAACTAAATAAATTACTACCTTTAAATATAAAAATTAATCTATACTATTCAGCAATTTTTCGTTACATTAATTACGATAACATAACATGGGGAAATATTTCATTAACTAATTCAAGAAAATGTAACTATTTGTTTAACAAAACATTCAACAAAATAAGTCTATACTCAAATAAAACCACCAAAGAAATAATAAAAGAATGTAAAATTTTAAATTTAACTAATATTCACAACTTAAAGACACTACTTTACATTCACGAACGAATAAATGAAAATAAACACATTGAATCTATTAAAATAAATTAATTAAATCGTAACTATAACACCAGACACAAAACAAAACTGAAACAACAAAATGTGAGAACAAATGTTGGAAAAAGTAACATAAACTACTATGGAATAGCACTATAGAACAATCTACCCACTGAAATGAAAGAAATTAAACCCAAACATAAATTTAAATTAAAAACCACTTAATAAATAATCATGATTAACTAGTTGTCACTGGTTGCGGACATATTAACGATTATGTTGTGGCCTATATCCTATCTATAACATAACAACCAACTGTTGTTATACATGAGTTATACATGAATGGATGATTTTCATTGATTGATTGACTATATTGGTAAGCAAATGTATATGTTGAGATATTAACTGCTTCGGAAATAGTCCGGTATCTGTCTATGTTATATATCCAATATGTACGTATCTTTGTATATATCCGATATATACCATTTGTATTAATTTCCCTCTTAAGGCCAGAGTACACTAAAAAATAAATGATCGTTTTTACCGAAAGTACTGTGAACGAGTGTCTATTAAAAATAAAAGTAATAATAAAAATAGCAAGTGCAGCAGACCAGTTCGGTTAACCCATATTTCGGTTAAGTGAAGTTCGGATAATCGAGGTTCTATTGTATGCATGTGTGTGTGTGTGTACTTGAGTGTGCGTGTGTCTGTTTTCTCACATACAAAGAGCTTCCTTTTCTCTTTTAGTTTTTCTAAAAAAAATGTTGAACTACCGGCTTGAATAAACCTTTCGTAACTTTAATTAAAGATTTACAGATTTGAGGTTATAAAAAGAAAGTGTCTTTTTTTCCCGAAGCCAAAAGTTCTCATTAAACTGTCAAGTTTCTAGGAGAATTAGCGTTGGAGCCAAAAATAATTCTCCTGGTAATTGTTCTCTTCTAGATAATGGTAAACTTGCGTTGCACTCATATCAGCCTGCAGCGTAACCACAAGCGCTACCAAACTACCTTAAATATTTGTTAAGAAAACTAGTGACAAACGATGTATGCCAAGGTGGTATTTCATGACAAAATTTAGCCCCGAGAACATGGATATCTTTGATAAATAATCCAATCTTCTGACCGACTGACAGCTATCGTACATTCACACTAACTATGTATGTGCACTTTTGAGTCGGATATTCGATAGAAATTAAGAAATTTTAATTCAAAACCTTGTATTCTGTTTTCTGTGTCGCGTCGATATTGCGAAACATAAAGTATGCTAATAGAGAAAAGGATGATTTAGTTTAGAAAGACTCCTAAACGAAAACAGGCATTTTCATTACGTGTTTAAAATTACTACTAGGCCATTATACAAGGTGTCTCAGCACCATAGTTACAGACATCTAGGAATATAAACACACACATAATAAACAAATAAACATATACAGTATAAAATTTGTAAAAAAATAACCAATAGAATAGCAATCGATGAAATGGATATTGACATACGACATCGAAATGAGATAATAAAAATGCATTCTTTGGTTCACAATCAATTACAGTCTAAAAAATATCGCCCTATATTACAATATGCTTGGTTTAGGTGCTGTTATAGCGATCATGATCCCGGAAAATTCAAAAATGTTGAGGAAATTTCTTTTGAAATTGAATACAACAATTGTAGCCGAGATAATTGCAAAAATCTGTCATTCTTAAAATGTGCCCACTGTGATCAATTGCTTTGCTTCACTCTTTTCTTTTTTTGTACTGTATCACTTTTACGACATTCCTGAGATGTACACAGTTTAATTTTTCTCATTTTTAAATAAAGAGCATAATTCAACAATTAATCCACAATTTATGGTTACATAACTTCATGAAATAAAGTACATTTCATGAAATTTTGTTCACATTTTTTCTAATTACAATAAATGCATTTTCAAATAGCCTACTATTAAGTTTTGTTCACAATTTTTTTAAATTCCATGGTTGCAACAGCATGTGATATGCAATGACCACATCCAGGTTGCCTAAATATAGCAACTTTTCATTATTCATACACATCATTTATTCATACTCATATAGTCATTCATACATTTTATGTATTCATACTCATATATTCATTCATACATTTCATTTATTCATACTCATGTATTCATTCATTCATACATACATTTCATTTATTCATACTCATGTATTCATTCATACATTTCATTTATTTATACTCATGTATGCATGCTTATATGTATTCATGTGCTTCTTTTCCTTATGAGATAATATTTTGGAAAAAGAAATGTAAAAGAAACTTGACATGGGCTGCGGTAATACGAAATAACTACCTCGAACGAAAACCTGGAGTAGCCTCCAGAATTTTCGCCAAGTATCTATGCTAAAAGTTCATTTTTCATATTAATTTTTTTACACTGTTTAAATTAGCTGAGACATAATTTTTTATTTTTATCCGTTAAATACGATGATCCTTCATAATTTTAATTGTTTTTGCCCACATACAGTGAGATAAAAAAAATATCGAATCTAGCGAATAAACTGTCATTTTTTGATTTCAAATATTCATAAAAAATTGCCATATCATTTTAGCAGACAAATGATTACATATCCGTAATCAGGATAGGTCTTGTCTCTAAGTTCAATGAACAGCGAAAGGGGTTCCCTTGTTAGTATATCGTTATTTTGTTTACCTACATTGAAGGGAGGAAAAGCCAGTATCTGAAACGAATTAACAAGATATACATTGTGTTTTATTTTCTGATTGAACAGAGATTTGAGCCTTAGTAATTTCCTTTAAATACGGTGATTGAGTTTATGTGCTTAGCTGATTTAATTACAAAGATAATTGATTTTTCGATTCAATTTGCTGCAGGTAGAAGCATAGTATGCTCTATTCCGATGCTATCCAATATAAAAATGATTAAAGTGGAGTTTAAATCAATTGCGATCTCGGTTGTGATATTTCTTTCCTTCAGAGGCCTCGAAAAAGCAAGACATCAGCTATGTTGGCAGAAAAAACAAGACTTTTCGGTTCGCGTTTATTCTTGGAAAAAATAAAGCTGGATACACACACACACACACACAACTCAGTTCTCAATAAGAGTTTTTTGTCGATAGATCTGGTTTTCCAAGTTATCCCTCGGAGGGAGATTATTATTATATAATCGGACATTACAAACAGCCACTGCACTCGACGCAATGAATAAATCAATGTTCGTGATGGGGGAAATATTGAATTAAGAAATGGCGTTTTTTGACGGCCCCACCCAGAAAATCTGCCCAATTTATTTTTTCTGCCGTCGCCAACAGGAACGAGGGTTTCAATGAAGGCATATTTAATATTTGATCCGCTGTCTTTCGTCGCCGTCATACATCAGACATACTCGCATCATTCAGTCGCCAATATTCGTGCAATCACGTTTCAACATAAATTAGGAAGCCACGTCGTTGACTGTATTTATGCTGTAGCGTATCGACAAAATTTGGTAGCGCATGAAGGTATCCAGTGACGAGGCGTTTGATACTTTGTTTTGTTTATTAGCACATACACACATATATAGCTATATACTTATTTAAATGTTGCTTATACGAAGGTATTTGCCGAAGACAGGAATACAAAAATAATGCAAAGGAGGGTCTCTAATCCGCTCCTTGACCGGACAGAGGGATAATAAGCCGCTCTGTACGAGAGTCCTTAGTCATAATAGAGCTAAGGAAATACAAGACTATATTGTTTACTGGACGTGAAATAGGGTACGATTTAATAGACCTCGGGACAAAGTCTTGAACACACAAAATTTCGAGCGTCTTGGAGTTTAGTACAAATTTTCGGAGGAGGAGTTACTTGAAAAGTATAGCTGTTATTGGTTGAAGAAATCTGCGCAAGCGCATTAAAATGAATTTGCAGCTGCACGGGACATGCTGAACATCACTCGATAAGAGACAGTAAAAGAGTTTAAGGCGTTGACAGGTATTCAGTTCAGACCATCCGTACTGTCAAAATTATGAGTTTTACGATTTCTGTAATGTCAAGAGAAGCACTTGAGTAGCGATTTATGTTATTGAGAAAGGGATCCGCATGGCATTCGTTGTGTGGTCGTTTCTTGATATCTGAACTACTGCAGGGAAAACTTGAAATTTTTGGAAATGGTGAAAGATTTGAGAGAAAGAGTCACACAGGCAGATGTTTCTGTTAATTCGAAAAGAAGAGAGGTATTCCGAACTAATCTTCGAGGGAAAGTATACAAATTTAATTTGTTATATTTAAAGTGTAGCATTTGACGCTACAATGTGTCACCATTTGTTTCCATACAGAGTAGTAAATATCGAGGAAGCAAAGAAAGATGAAAGGAAAAATAATTTCCTTTTTTCTTTCTAATCATTTTGGAATTAGTCGCAATATTCGTGGTACGTGTGACTTGCGTTAAAATATTTAAATTATATTTCGATCCCTTTATAGAAGGTGGTCACAACTCAAAAAATGGCATTTTTCAGAATAGCGGTTTAAAAATTATAGTTAGTTTTAATAGTTATTTTCACATCGTTATAATGATTAGTAGATATAGTGAAATATAATACCATATTATATATTGGTTCCATTAGATGTTGTAATTAACGATTAGCACTGAATTTTAAATACAACTTAATAAATCCTCAAAAATTTATCTACTTATTTTTTCCTTTTAAAAAACAAAAATGCAGATTTTTATTATTTCCTTTCTGTTTTAATATCACATATCGAAATTATGACGTTTTTCGTAAACAGTTGTAGCATGATTTTCCTTATGCGATATCAAAATGTACTTGGAATCAATAAAGTCAGAAGTACTGATTATGTTACATTATTAAAGCATAGAATATATATCTTTAGAAACAACTTAGGTACACATCATAGAGCTTTGCGGGATATTCCACCACGTCTGTTTATTAAAAACACTTAACGTTTCACTTCGTTTATAAAATTCTCTGTCAGTGCGGTAAAAATTATATAGGACAAACTGGTCGTTCAGTTTGTACTCGATTTAAGGAACATGAACGCCACGTTCGCTTGCAACAACCTAATAAGTCGGGGTGCTCAGCTTTGATTGTAACATCCGTTCTTGTTCACTCAGTTGTCATAAAAACTAGTGCATTGTGGACACGCTTATACATGGAACCTTGGCCATTAAAAACTGTCCTAATAATTTCAATAGAGAAGACTCTGTTAATGTTCCATCAGCCTTGAATTCATATCTAAAAATTCACAAAAACGTCGGGCCTCTTTCAACCAATCTAAACTCGCCACCCTCTGGGCCAATGAGAGACAACCTTCATCCAACAACCAATGAATCAGCCAATCAGGGGATACCCAGGGGAAATAGTACTACAAATACGTCTCATATTTTTTACTCACTCATTTTCTGCCAAGCAACCAAGCGAAAGTCTTGCATTTTGCAGAGGGAAACTTGGCCGGCAATTACTTCTGAGAATGCTTAGCATAGCACGGAGAGAAACGTTAAGTGTTTTTAATAAACAGACGCGGCGGAATAACCCGCAAAGCTCTATATTAATAGACGCCGTGAAAGCCTTCGTGAATGAACTTAGATACAATTCTGTAGGATAGAAACGTATTATCCATCCTTATAGACAAGCATTAAAAATTTATTTATATAAATCGAACACTACGCAGATTAAAGCAAATAATAATATTAATCAACGTTTATTGGCGTAGTGATACCAGCGCCGATGTTATGGCGTGATTAGATGGTGAAACGTTCGAAAGAAATGAAATGTTTCTGCCTTCGGTAGTGGGGTTCAGTGGAAGGTCGTGGGTTCAGGTCCCACCGAACGCAGAAATATTTATTTTCTTTCGAACGTTTCACCATCTAGCTATGTCATAACAACGGCGCTGGTACCAATAAATGTTGATTTAAATTGTTGTTTGAAGTATTAAAAAGTAAAAAAAAGTGCCGAAAATAATATTTAAATACTCTAAGCTCCCATTTTATTTAATATCAGCTTTAATATTAATTTCTTATATTCTAATATTTTTGTATCTGCCATCTGTAACTTAAAATTCGTATTAAATTCAGTCAAACTGCAGTGGTTTTCCAATGAAATCGTTCTATGTATCGAAGATCACAATTAAAAAATGGCACTTTTGAGATAATCTATGCAAAAATTTAATAAAAAACGATATTTTCATATGATAGGTCGTTATGTCTGTATTTTCATCATATCACTAGAAGGCAGTTCCGTTATATTACGAGTGTTAGTTATTGATTGCGCTTCGTTGCGGAAGGACTTTGGTTACCGTAGACGTCCAATACTTTTGTTGTTTTAGCTATAAGCAAGGCGGTCATACTACTTGTATCTATTTAGAAAAGTGTATAAGCTTTTCATTAATTTTTTTATACTAACATGAGCTCAATTCAAAATGTGTCGTTCTTGTTCATTAAACGTAGTTACTTTACGCCTTAAAGCAGATTTTGTGATCATTGTCTACAATATCGTATGAGGTTTTTATTATTTTTATATTAATTCTCATTATGCCGTTTCCATCATTACAATTATCTTAATTTTTTTTTTTTACTTAAAATGAAAATGGATTTATTTTATATAAAAATAATGTCGTGGGTTCAGGTCCCACCGAAGGCAGAAATATTTATTTTCTTTCGAACGTTTCACCATCTAATCACGCCATACCATCGGCGTTGGTATCACTACGCCAATAAACGTTGATTGATTGACATTGTTGTTTGACGAAAATGGATCTTTACTGACTCAAATATAATTTAAACATTTGAAGTTTGAATTGTGTCTAAAATCTGAGTCAATAAAAATTTGTTCTTAGCCTGTCCAAGCAAATAATTAAGATATGTTTCATAGTTAAAACAGACATAAGCAGAATTAGCATGAAAATAATAAAGCCCTTTACAATTTTCTACACACTATTTACAGAATTTGCTTTTAGGTGAAAAATAACATACTTTTTTACACAAAAAGGTACATTCCGAATTGAGCTTATATCAATATAAGAATTAATAAAAACCTTATACAACTTCTTGAATTAATAAACACAACCTGTAATATCACCCTCTTACCTAAACCTGAAGCAATAAAACAGTTGGATATATGCGATCGATAAGGGCATAATTTTTATGGCGTTCTTTCACAAAAATGCTGATCGCCTTTTGCACATCGACACAATTTCTGTTGTGTCGTTTTTCCACATCTTCGATTTCGAGAGGTAATCAATAACTGCAGTGACTAATATAGCACAACTGTCTTCTAGCGAGGATATAATGAAATTACAGATATGATAATCTGCCACATAAAACTATCACTTTTTATCAATGTTTCGCATCAGTTATCTAAAAAATGATATTTTTGAATTGCGACCTTCTTTCACGAATGAAGCGATTTGTGTATTTTAAAAAAAAAAAGAAAAGAGTATGATATGCTCAGGGGGGTGAGGGCACTTATGATGTTTAATGGAGGGTTTTTTTCTCCTTTAATCCTAAAAAAATAAATTTTTGAAATTTGAAAGAAACCCTATGCAGATATTAGATGCATGACTATTTGTGTAATGTCATTGGAAAGTTTAAAAAAAATCTATACGCTAATAATTTTCAAAAATTAATTAACGTAAGTTAATTTTTTTTTTTTTTTTAAACGTTGGACACTTTTTGTAAGGTATGTTAAGGTGGTATCTTAACATTTCGAACCACGTTTAGCCATCTGTCAACGAGAATCGAAGGTAGATCAGCAGAAATAATTTTCAATAGATATTACCATTGAAATACGTTTAATTCTTTGAAAAATTTAAAGCATTTTTAGAATTTAGGCAGACTTGTCGCACTAAGCGCATGCACTACCAGTTTTACAATGAATCAATACTCTGCAGAGCTAAAGTAGTTCAAACTGTAAATAATTATCGATAAAACGCGCACGCACATTCACACGCGCTTTATTATTAGCCATGTATTGGAACAAACGTAAAACTCGAGCCGTCACCCCCATTTAATCGTGTGCAAATATTTTTCGGCCATCCGTTTAAAAAACAAATACTTAATTTCAAAAATTGGTAACTTTATATATGCCGAAAACTACGCCCGCGTTCCAAAATTTACCAATGCGATCAGACAAAATGTCACTTGAGGAAGCTTCACCTTCGGTTTTTGCCCTGGCGTTACTCGTCTCCTCGGGTTTCTGTTTGCAGCGATCGCCACGAATTCATCCATCTTGGCTCGAGCGATAACGTCGTTTTTGAGCAAACGGTCCCCGATTCTCAATTGATCTATTAACAACCTGGTTTAAGGCCCTTCGATAAAAATGAATTACGAGACCGGGACCCCGAACTTGACAGGTCTGACAGTGACGGGTTTGTTTCCGTTCGTATCGGCTCCCTTTCTCAATGGCATCTCGTTCTGGGTGGGCTTCCTAACTCGTTTTAAACAACTACTTCTAATGCTTTTTAAGTTAACTACATGCGATGATTCTTGTCAAAAAACTCCACGGTTTTTCGTCATGAACAAACCCCGTTAAATATCTAATTACCAAAGAAGAAATGTAATGGTTTTTTTTTCCTTTTAACGTACTCTCTTTCTCGCTACTGCATTTAAAATTTTTGCAAAATCACGTTATTTAAATGGAAGGAAAAAAAAAAAATATATATAATTAGCAGAAAGCGCTAAAAGTTCTTACTTTGTTTTTTTCCTGAAACGAATCACCAAATTCTGATTTATTTAATTTAATTATTCATAGATTGTCGGACGAAAAGGACTTTCTCAGAATATGAGTCAGTTAAAACGAGGGCAGAAAAAAAATGGGGAGCGCAAAGTTTCCTGTAATAAACGCCTTTGACTGAGTGATCAAATATTAATTACTTTTTTCTTTTATTTCCCAAAAAGAATTCTTTTTAACGTTTTAATATAATGAAAAGAATCTACCTCTTCCACGTGCTCTTTCGCTATTTTTGTATTCGATGCGATATATATATATCCTAAAGGTAGCTTTAGAATAAACAAGAATATGTACGAAAGTAATATGGAAAAGGCTATGATATTATTATTATAATACATTATATGTAAGGGGAGGGCTTATAAAAATAAATAAATAAAATAAAAAAAAAATAATAATAATAGCAAAATAATAAAATAAAGTTATCAATGAAGAGCGCGCATGAAGCAGCAGCAATCAATATGATAAAAATATATAAATAGGAAAATAGTAGATAATGTAAATATAAATGAAAATGTAGAAAATCAAGCAAATAGATTGGTGAGAAATGAAAGTAAATAAATTAAAATTTTTAATTGATTGATTGTTTGGCTTTTTTATGGCGCAAGAGCATCTGGGCTATACTGCGCCAAACATGGTAAAATCAAAGACTGTAAATTAAAATTATTAATAAGTAAGTGAAGATATATGGAATTCCAATACCCACACAATCGTATATTATATAAAATAATATAGGCCTATACACTAGAATATGTATATACAGGATTTTAAGAACTAATACCATTATATATATATATATATATATATATATATATATATATATATATATATATATATATATATATGAAAACTTATATACAATATAGGTGTAAATGTATGTACAGCATATATTATAAAATATACATGCATATGTAATAAAAATATATACATGCATAAACAAGTTTATGACAAGTAACTTTATTGTACAGCACACTGTATTTTTACGATTTAAAATAATGCGCTAGTGACGAAAGTGAAAAATTGAAATTATATGACAATATATTGAACCTAGGCATGCATGTACAATCTTTTTCAAGGGAACAGTTATACATGTATGCCAGACACAATATATAAGATCTGCAAGACAATGTT
>QLNU02015360.1:93577928-93588040 GCA_006491805.2 Dysdera silvatica | reverse complement strand
AAAATCTATTTTAGAAAAGTTTCAGTGTGGTTGGTACATTTTTTAAACGGAACTTTAATTTGCTTTGTAGCCGAAGACGGCAGGTGGACATCGTGGTCTTCTTGGTCAACTTGTAGTCCCGACTGCAAGCATCATAGACGAAGGACCTGCACTAATCCCAAGCCAAGCAACGGAGGCAAATACTGTAACGGCAAGGATTTGGGGACTACTAATTGTACTGGCGGAATGTGTCGAGGTAAAATAAAAGTGCAATCTCTATTCACGAATAATAATAATAATAACGCAGTGCACAATTTTTATTTAAATATATCACTTAAAAATAGGATTTAAAGGAAAGAACGATTAGGGTGGAAAAATAACTCGGAATTAAGGACTGTTGAAACCTAGAGAATTTTCTGAAAAAATCCTCATTGTTTGCGACGTTCAGGACACGTTTTTCGGATTTAATGCAAAAAGAGAAATAAATAAATCCGAAAAAAGTATTAAGAAAATGTGGGCTAAAATGCTTTACGATATTTTCGTTCTATAAAAGTGAGACATGGGGCAAACTATAAAATACAAGGCTTTTACTCTTTTTCCAGTTCTTAGTTTTATCCGCGACACAAAGGATTTTTCCTGATTCTTGAACCTCCCCCGGCTCTTTCTTTTTTAACACACGAAAGGAAATTGGAGGGAAAGAAGTGTTTCCAGGTGGAAAATCCTTCCCTCTTCTTTTTTTCCGAAATGTATTTGATTAAATCTTTGGGCCTAGTCTGGAGTTCTATTTTCCCGCGTCTTATTACCCTAGCTGTGCGCTTACATTTCCTCGCGAGTTTTTCTAACCCGAATTTTCGGCTTTTCCTTTTTTCTGTTGCTAAGAGAAACGAATTGAAAAGGAAAGTATTCTGATCGTTTCACATTCTGAGTATTATATACCTTCAAAATAGTACATTTAGAACTGAATTCACCCAATGTATAACTGTGAACATACTTAGCGGACGCGGTGACGGAGCTCTTTTTTTTTTTTTTTTTTTGTCATGATAAATGGACATTGTGTAATGCTTTTTTTTCGCAGTGATCTTATTTGTAACGATGAAAAATGGCTAAGTAAACTTGTGGGTTCTGGAACTGAATTCATATAATTTTTTAAAACTTAAAACATATTTCTGGAAATATATATGTGGCTAATATTCCACTGTATATGCAATATAACGTTCTATTCTAGTATATTTAAATTCATATTTAGACAAATTAAAGCAGAATTTATGTACACTATCTATTCTCACTCGCTCTTTGAATTATTCTTCGTTTTTAACACTCTCTTGTTTTCGACAGCTGGAAGAGACAAAGATTTATTTGCAGTTTACGAAGGCAGCAGTTCGGAAGAAGGTAAGCTGCTATTATATCTCTTCTGCTCTCCCCCCCCATACTTTATAACTGTTTGAATGAAAAATTACAAACGGTTTACGGAGTTAAGGCAGATATCGGTGGTGCCAATTTTCGTAAAAGTTTCTAAGATACATTAAAATCTATGGGGGATGAAAAAATTGTGCAAAATACAAGGTTCCGAGAGAGCGAGCGCCATATGAACTGATATCGTTTTCGAAAATCTTTCCTAGAAAATTGTGGTGGCGAAACCGTTCTATTATTGGACGTTTTCCTTTTTCGCAGATGGTTTCCTAATAGTGAAAGTTCTGGAAAAAGTATGAGGTCGCCGATACAAAAAGCCTTTAGTGTGAAAATTGATCTGTTTACACTAAAAAATGGAATTCATCTGTAGTGTTTGAGCCAATTATGTTGAGTATTAAAATAGAAAATTCTTTACTTTTTTTATCATTTTTACGTTAAGAAAGTGATAATTACAGTGCTTTTAATTTTTAAGTCAATAAAAAGAAATTTGCCGTAAAAGGAAATTTTCAGCAAGCTATTTATTTATTCTGATTCGGAACGTCCCGCCCCTCCACCCATTGTGATGTAGAGATAGATGGTGAATGTAACATGACATCTGTCGTTGCTGAAAAATTATAATTTTCTCCATTTCTTAGTACTGTTATTGCTTATCCTTTTAATTTACTCTCTCTCTAGTCAATACATTCTCCCTCTCTTTCTGTGTGGTTAGTCATGAATGGTTCAAAGCTTATGCGAAATGCTCTCATTAGCTGATTTACTATTTATTGTAGCTTCTGCTCTTAAGTTTTGTGTGTCAAACAGAAGATGTTTTTTTATTTTAATTGAAAATTAAGTATAATTAAAAACAGCGTTATGATGAAGCAGCGCTATACGGAGGAGAGTTACGCAGGGAATGAGTGTGTATTAGAAAGAAAAATGGAACGCTTAGTAATTTCTTCATGATAAATTGCTTTTCACTTTCGGCTTCCCACCTCTATAACCTGTATACGTTGCGTATTTCGACTTATGGAACTAAATCTAATGTAATATACAAATTTTAAATTATCTTTTAATAAAACTGAGACGCTACTTCAGGAGACGGTAATTCGCCAAATGTTTTCCTCTTTGGTGTATTTGGGAACTTTGAGTGGTAATTAATACCTTTTCAAGAATTACTGATTCAGGAGATTGGGGGTGTATAGGTTCAATGCCAGAATCCAGATGAAGGTTTTGTGGGAGTCTCCCCTCCAGGCATCCCATTATACAAGAAAAGTACTGGAGAAAAAAAACCAAAAAAAACATGGGGCCTCAAATTTAAAAAATTCGACTTCCCAATTTTAAAACACATTACAAATTATTAAAAAAAAAGACGTGATTTCCATCATGGCGGCTGCGTATGAGTGTTACAAGTCCGCCATGATGGAAAGTTAAAAAAAAAAAATTCTCCAGTTACCGTCTGGTGAAGTAACACCAAAACAGAAAGTCATTCTGTAGTTGTATCATGGTTAATTTTATATGACTTAAAAAAAAAAAAAATTAAAGCCATTGTTTCTATATATTTTTAATATTGTTCATATGAACACTAGTATTTTTTTTCTGTTTATTAATGGTAGCGACGTAAAGTTTTCATAATTATTGGGGGTCCCAAGCACATATTTTATACATTTATACGTTACAATATACACCCTTGTGCAAATTAATTGAAACAAACACTGAATTTAGTAGTTTAGTGTACAAAACTCACATATACATCTACAAAACTCACCTATACATACAGTAGTAACGGATATTAACACCTCTATTTTTAAACAACATTTGAACACAGTTTGGCATAGAGTCTATTAGTTTCGAACAGTCACTGTTGATTTTCGGATCCCTGTACCACATTTGAATGAGTACCTGAATGAGCTTTTCTACAGTCTACAGCACGGAAGCGACTTTTGCATATATCCCACAAATTCTCAATGGGATTTATATCTGGAGAATTCCCTGGCCAATCAAATACTTGTATCTGCTGCTCTGTCATGAATTTCTTCACCACTTTCGATGTGTGGCAGTTGGCTAGGTCCTGCTGCAATATCCTAGTACCGTCAGGATACCTCGTTTCCATCTCTGGAATAACTCTTTTTCGTAGAACCTTAATATATTATGGCAAGCTCATCATTCCTTCTGTTGGCTGCAGCTTCCAATACCATAATAACTAAAACATCCTCAAAATATCTTCTTTTGTGGGTGCTTAACCGATGTGTCAATCACTAAGCTTCTCTCCCTGTGACCTTTGAACGTGCTGACTTCACTGACCCTGTACAAATAAATGGTTTTCGTCGGTGAAGTGGACTTTCAGCCACTTGTCTTTCGTCCATTCCTTACAATTTTTTGCCCAGTTGTACCGTTTTTGTTTCATTGTTGTGGTTAAGATCTGTTTCTTAACAGGTCTTCTGGCTTTTTGTTCGACTGCAGTAAGATGCCTGCGAACTGTAGAAGAACTGATTTCGATTCCTTTCTCCTTCAAATCTGTTTTCAATTCGTCACTCGTCTTGCAGGGATCCTTTTTGCTTTGTTGAAGCAAGTAAGCGTCATCTCTGAGATTTGTTTTCTTCTTCTTAGGACCACACTTTCCTTTGCGCTTAGGAGAACCAATCCGGTTTCCTGCCTCAACTTGATGACACGACTGACAGTTGCTAAACTCACACCAACCACTGACATGATCTCTCAATACGTTTTAGCTGTGTGTTCGTGCAGAGTTATGATCTTCGTATGTGTCCTAGGTGTCATGTCCATCTCAAATGGTGGTCGAATCACATCTGGGCAGATTTCTAAAATCTGATGAAATACTGCAGCTACTTACGTAATGATTGCATCAGCAAATGAACACTATGGCGGTCGGACAGTTCTAAAATCTGATGCAATACAGTAGCGGCGGACGTAATGCTTTCATTAACTAACAAAACAAATTATCTAATTGGCTTTTCACGTTTCTTTTAAGTACACGATTACGAGTACTACAGGAAACATGCTTTGCTTCAATTAATTTGCACAAGGGTGTACATAAAATTTAAATTTATTTTAAATTATTGAGAGGGGGGCTTGGATCCCACAGGTTCATTTAACTTTACGCCTATAGTAAATGATTTTTTAAACGGTTTTCTGATTATTAATTTTATTGGTGGGCTTTTATGTGAAAAAACTAGTTTTTAAAACTTAAGCTACGAGTAGCATTTATTGATATTTGTAGATTTTTTTAAATCCCATTGGATTGTTTTTTTTTTTTTTTATCCCTCGCTCTGATTTCCAATCTTATAAGGAAGCCTTGCATAGAAAGTCAAAACATCAACAACATGGAAATGTTAAGCACGATAAGCAAACTTTCCCACAAACGTATACTTTATGCCAATTTTCGCCGTGGAAACCTCATTGAAAACATTACGATTATATTGTGTAAGATATTATTACCCTTCACAGGGATAACACAATTGCCAAATATTGGTCAACACACAAAGCCACCGGGGCGAGATTTTTGTGAGTTTTTCGTGGGGGATTTTTTATTACAAATAAATTTGACACCCACGTATTAGTAGCTCAAACTAGAGCTATTTTTGTTTGGGAGAAAAAGAGACGCCGTCCTGGATTCGAACCAGGGTCCCCGCGTTGAGCCCGCGGTGTCTTGACCTACTAGACGAATGAGGACAAGAAAAAACGCTTTTTTCTTCGTATATTATTGCAATTGTGTTATCCCTGTGAAGGGTAATAATATCTTCCACCTTAATATAAATTTTAATCCCGTTTAATTAAAGTTTTAATTCCATGCTCATTTATTAGTTGCAGTCATTGTTCAAACCTAATTTGTTTTTTACACTTTTTATTCACTTTCATACACATTTTTAATAAAGCCAAGTACGTATATTACTTTTTTAAAGTGAAACAAACACTTTTTATACAGCTAAAACCAGACATCTATCCACTAATAATGATTAAAATTCTAAATATTTATGCAAATACATGCACATATACTTATGAAATATCACTATAATTATGAAATTCACTAATATTTTGTCGTGAATGAAGGATTGTTTATTAACTCTCTTTTGATGACATCGCTTCAAAAATGTATCTCGGTTTCTGATGTTAATGAGAAGAGCATCAAGCCAAATTTGATGAAAATAACCTTTTATCGCCAAATTTGATGGGGCTATATGAAAAGGTTTTTTGTTTTTTTTTTGGTATGAAATTTTTCCACATTTCATCTCTCATCATCTTTGGTTACAAAAATGTGCTACATATTTTAACTCTCAATTACATGTAGATTTGAAATATTGAATAAAAAGAAATATGCAGTTTTTGAAGCGATTTTGATAAAAAAAAAAAAAAATTGAGCAGTCAGAGAGTTAATTAAAGAAAAAGATTTCAATTACGTTTTAAACCAATTTTCTCTTCACGTATTTTTGCTATAATTTTATATATATATTTATCATTTCCTAGCCGTCTCTTCTGCGAAGGATGGTGCCACCGTTTCCTTATACGTTGGTGTTTTTGTAGCTGTTTCCGTATTTTTGGTCGTTTTAATTGCAATGATTTGGATGGTTAAAAGAATGAAATCTAGGGATCCATCGATTTATCGAGTACCCATAGCAACAGGTTAGTCATTATACAAATATGTTTTCATGCTTTAATAACTTTTATTTTAGTCAGACAGCAATTTTATATGCATATTTCATGATAAAGTGTTTTATTATATGTTTATAAATAATACATACTTCACGTTCTTCTGTTGTTAAGGTATGTGATATGTGCAATGCATAACTAAACAGGTTTGTGAACTTTAAAATCTTTATGTAAAGGTTGATTGAAGTTTACATCATGATAAAATAATCAGAGCATTCAGCATGTGCACACAATACATATAGATGTTATATGAAACTATGCATAATTAGAGTAATATATATATATATATATATATATCATCATCATCATATTCAACCATTATCTATCCACTGCTGGATGAAGGTCTCTCCAAATGCTTTCCACACAAGTCTATCCTGGGCCATTCGTTTCCACGTCACCCCAACCTCTTTTCTTATTTCATCCACCCATCTAGTTTGAGGACGTTTTCTAGGTCTTCGGTGGTCTCTTGGAATCCAGTTCAGAATTTCTGTTGTCCATCGTTGATCAGTTCTTCTTGCAATATGCCCAGCCCATCGCCATTTCAGCCCTTTTACTTTAACAATGATGTCCTCTACTCTAGTTTGCTCTCTCACCCAAGTGTTCCTTTTTCGATCTCTCCTAGTTATTCCAAGCATGCACCTCTCCATGCTCCTTTGCGTTGTCTGTAACTTTCGTATTGCTCCAACTGTTAGACTCCATGTCTCTGATCCATAAGAGAGGACTGGCAATACACACTGGTTGAAGACCTTTCTTTTTAGACACAAAGGCAATTTCCCCTTCAGGATAAAACTGTTTCTTCCAAATGCACTCCAGCCAAGTTTAATACGTCTGTTGAGTTCTTTCATAATGTTGCCATCCATTGAAATCAGCTGGCCAAGGTAAATATATGAATCAGCAATTTCTAGCTCAATGTTGTCAACTTGTATTTTTGTTTCCTCTACGAAATTATTGAACATGATCTTAGTTTTTTGTAGGTTCATCTTGAGTCCAACTTCTTTACTTCTAGTTGAGAGCTCCTGTACCATGTCTTGGAGTTCTAATGGGTTCGTTGAAAAAATAACAATGTCATCAGCAAACCGCAAATGATTTAAATATTCACCATTTATTTTTATTCCCTTGTTATTCCAATTTATCTGCTGAAAAATCATCTGTAAAGCTGAAGTAAAAAGTTTTGGAGAAATGGTATCTCCCTGCCTCACACCTTTACCAATTTTGATAGTTTTGGTATCTTTATGTAACCGAAATTTTGCACTTGCATTTTTATACACACGTTTCACCATGTCAATGTACACATCCTCAATGTCTGTTGATCTTAAAGAGTTGATGACTGCTGATGTTTTAATAGAGTCAAAGGCCTTCTCATAGTCAATAAATGCCACACACAATGGAAGTTCATATTCATGTGTTCTTTCAATTAATTCTCTTAATACTTGAATATGGTCCACTGTACTGAATCCACTTCGAAATCCAGCTTGTTCTCTTGGTTGAGCTGCATCTAATTTTTTCTGCAGGCGATGTGTTAGCACTTTTGTGAAGATTTTATAAATAGCAGGTAACAAGCTAATTGGTCGGTAATTTTTCAAATCCTCTTTATCACCTTTTTTATGCAAAAGAATTACTGTTGCAGAATCCCATTGGTTTGGTATGTTACCGCTGTTAAGACATTTGGTAAAGAATTTTGCAAGTATGTCTTCTACATATTCTCCAGCTTCTTTTAGGATATCTAATGTAATACCATCATCACCAGGGGCTCTTCCTTTCTTCATACTTTTTATTGCAAATGAAACTTCTTCTTTTAAGATTTTAGGAGCTGTTCCTTCGACTATTTCAATGTCTTCGTTTAATCCACTGTTACTTTCGTATAGATTTTTGTAGAATTCTTCAACTCTTCTAAGTATTTCTTCCCTATTTCTTGTTACGGTGCCATCCTCTCCTTTTAATGCAATGATGTGTTTCTTCCCAACAGATAAACTTCCTTTAACAACCCTAAGGCTCTTGTTATTTTCAATGGCTTTCCTTACTAGCTCACAGTTGAATTTTCTTATGTCTTCTTTCATGCTTTTGCGCAGAGTTTTACAAAGTTCTATGTACTCAATCCTGGAACTGGTATTTTGATTGTCCACCTTCATATCTCTTCGCCTTTTCATGAGCTGTTTCGTCTTCTCAGATAATTTGCTATTGTGCTTTTTACAGGTTACACCACCAATTTCCCCAGCAGTTTCAACTATTGTCTTAACAATGTTTTCATTTGCTTCTGAGATATCACTTTCATCAATAAGTCCTTCCAGTGCAGAAAAGCGATTTTTTAATTCCAACTTGAATGCCTCGGTATTTACTTTCAGTTTCATTAGATCCACCCTCTTACTTACTTGTTTCCTAATGAGCTTCTGTCGTTCTAATTTAGTATTTAAGTGCACTTTACATCTCACCATTCGATGATCACTTCCAGTATTAAATCTGTTCAGTACACTGCAATCTTCAATAATTGATTTCTTGTTTGCCAGGATATAGTCAATTTCACTAGTTCCCCCATTTGGGTGTTTCCATGTCCATTTTCTTTGCGGTTTCTTCTTAAAAAATGAATTCATGATGCTAAGGTTTTCAGCTTCTGCAAATTCGATGAGTTGATCGCCACGTTCATTCCTTTCCCCATATCCGTATTTACCAACCGATGTCTCTCCTTGTTCCTGTTGTCCAATTCTTGCATTGAAATCCCCCATGATGAGCTTGATATGTTGTTTCCCTTTGGTGTGTAACTCTTTGATTTCTTCATAAAATTCTTCAACCTCTTCGTCGGTATGGCTTGATGTTGGTGCATATACCTGTACTATTTGAAGTTGGTATCGCTGGGTTAGTTGAACAACAAGCCTCGCTGCTCGATCTGACGTGCTTTCGACTTCAAGAAGGTAGTCTTTAATTCTTTTGTTGATTAAGAAGCCAACACCACTTGTTCTTCCAGTTTCCGTTCCTCTATAATAAAACAAATGTCCACTTTTAAGTTCCACCAACTCTTCACCTTTTCTTCTAACTTCACTGAGTCCTACAATGTCCCATTTGATCTTGTCAAGTTCTTCTTCCAATTCCTGAAGTTTTGCTTCAGAAGCAAGGGATCGTCCATTATACGTTAATATACGTTCATATACGTTATATAACCTATATATATATATATAGTGATTATCCAGATTTTAGGATTTTCTGCATCATAACTGTAATTCGCTTCACAACCTTTGTGAATAATAAACACATATATTAAACACTTGATTTATGTCGCCTTTCATCGTAATTTGTTGACCAAGGTAAATATAATTTTCAGCTTGCTGTATTTCTTCTCCCAAAATAAAGAGTTTCTTAGTTTGTATAAACTTATTAAACATGAAAATGCTTTTCTTCAGGTTGATTTTCAAGCCAGATGTTTCTCCTTTCATTCTGAGATCTTCAATGAGTCTTTGGAGCTCTTCTGGATCTTTTGCGAAAACACGATGTCGTCGGAGAATCTTAGATGGTTTAAATAAGTTTCGTTGATTTTTAAGCCTTTTTAATCCCAGTCTAATTTACGCAAACCTTCTTCAAGGCAAGCTGAAAATAGTATGGGCGAGATTATATCTCCCTGTCGTACACCTTTCCCTAGGTTAATTTAAACTTTGTGTTAGTTTACAGATATAGTCGCTTTGCTTTATAAAATATGGACTGGAGTAAGCTAACATAAGCTGGGTTCACACCTTGGTTACCTAGTGCATTTAAAATATATGGTTTGAAAATTGAGTCAAAAGCTTTTTCGTAGTGGATGAAGGCAATGCATAATGGTAAAGTGTATTCATTGTGTCTTTCTATTATTCTCTGAAGAACCTGAATGTGGTCAATCGTACTATAGCCACTTTTAAACTCTACTTGTTCTAGAGGTTTGGCATAGTTTAATGTTCTATAAATTCTATTTGCAGTGATTTTGCTAAAAAACTGTGTACATAACAGGGAGAAGTCTAATTGGTATAATTTTTAATATATATGTTTATTTATTTATGTATTCAAACATTAAATATGCAGTATATTTATTTGTTTCCGATCAGAAGTTTATTTACATATAA
>QLNU02015360.1:93533332-93571155 GCA_006491805.2 Dysdera silvatica | reverse complement strand
AAAAAATAGTTTTTTCTTCTTGTGGTCTGTCCGTTATTAATAACAAGGATCTTAATTTCATAAAAGTATAATAAATGAATAATACACTGAAGTGCCAGAAAAATTGGTACACCTACGTAATATCGTGCAGCCCCCCTCCGTGCGCATGCCAAAGTGCCGCAACACGACGTGGCATGGACTCGACTAATGTCTGAAGGTATCCTGGAGACAATTCACACCAGGAATCCTGCAGGGCAGTCCACAAATCCATAGGAGTGCAAGGAGGTAGAGATCTCTTCTGAAGAGCATGTTGCAAGGCATCCCAGATATGTTATACAATAATTTTTGCCACCCACATTTATGTAGCTCAAACTAGAGCTTTTTTGGATTTGTAGAAATCCAATATTTGGTTCAAATCCAGGATGAGGATGGTGCCTCTTTTTCTCCAGATATAAAAAAGCTCTAGTTTGAGCTATCCCTGTGAAGGGTAATAATATATTACATCCCAGATATGCTTGATAATGTTCATGTCTGGCGATTTAGGTGGCCAATGGAAGTGTCTAAAGTCAGAAGAGTGTTCCTGGAGCCACTCGGTAGCAACTCTCGATGTGTGGGGTGTCGCATTATCATGCTGAAATTGTCCAAGTCCGTCGGAATGCACAATGGACATGAATGGGTGTAGGTGATCGGACATGATGCTTACGTACCTGTCACCTGTCAGAGTTGTCTCTAGACGTATCAGGGGTCCCATATCACGCCAACTGCACACGCCCCATACCATCACAGAAGCTCCACCAGCTTGAACAGTCCCCTGTTGACATGTAGGGTCCATGGATTCATGAGGTTGTCTCCATACCCGTACACGTCCATCCGCCTGATGCAATTGGAAACGAGACTCGTCAGACCAGGCAACGTGTTTCCAGTCATCAACAGTCCAATGGCGGTGTTGGCGAGCCTATACGAGGTGTAAAGCTTTGTGCCGTGCAGTCAACAATGGTACACGAGTGGGCCTTCGGCTCCGAAAGCCCATATCAATGATGGTTCGTTGAACAGTTCGCACGCTGACACTTGTTGATGCCCCAGCATTGAAATCCGCGGCAATTTGAGGAAGTGTTGCACGTCTATCTCGTTTAACGATTCTCGTCAGTCGTCGAAGGTCCCGTTCTTTCAAGGTCTTTTTCCGGCCGCACCGCTGTCGGAGATTTGATGTTTTACCGGATTCCTGATATTCACGGTATACCCGTGAAATGGTCGTACGCGAAAATCCAAATTTTGTCGCTATCTCGGAGATGCTATGTCCCATCTCTCTTGTGCCGACTATAACGCCACGTTCAAAATCACTTAAATCTTGATAACCTGCGATCAGAGCGGCAAGAACCGATTTAACATCTTTGCCAGACATCTCTTGTCTTATATAGTCGCTGCCGATTGCATCACGTTACGTTGATTGGTTGCAAAGCTCCGTTATTTGCATACGCACGCCTGTACCAGTTTTTCTGGCACTTCAGTGTAAGAACAATAAAGATCATTTTAGTGTTATTAAAATTCGAATAAATTACGTTTACGTTATATAATGAATGGGAGTCTACAATTTAATGACAAACAGTTTACATTACAACTGCGCGATAATAAAAGGGCTGGCGGGACCCTGCCACTAGCGGACCCTGGAGCCTTTGGTTATCAGAATTACTAAGTCCTAAACGCTTGTATGAAAATATATTGCAAAGTAATCGCTTACTGTAATCAGCATTTCGGTTAATGTTAGCATCCAGCTGTACATCCCATATCATAAATGTGTCCCTAGAACACATCAAAGTGGTTTCTACCTATGAATACTACATCATTGATCCCATCTTGTGACCAATCATTCAAGCACTCAAAGCTCACTATCATCAAGAAATGCATGCCAGCATTTTAGAACATACAAATGGCTTAACAAAAACGACAAGGCTTTCGGAAGCCTTACATCTTTTGACGATGTTATGGGTAGGGCTTCCAATCCTGAAGGAAATTTCTTATCTCTGGATTTCAGGATGCAAATTCCTGGGATCCACGTTCATTTCGATTTCATGGAATCAACGTTTTGAATATAAAGCAATTTGTGGTTAATTACAATCTGTATTTCAAAAAATGCACCCTGTGCTATAGTTTAATAGTTGTTAAAAGTAGAGAGAAAATACAGTACATAACGAGTAATTAAAAATGAATAATATATAACAAATCCTTAAAAATGATTAAGTGGAGCTCTGGTAAACTATATCAAACTAATTCTGTGTTCCTAAATACTATTCTATTATTTTGCTTATTTTGAATAAAAATATAATTCCAACAATGTAACTGAATATATTCTAGTTTAATAAACCAAGTTCTATATTTTTTTTTTAAATTACAGAATGTCAGTTTATAATAGCTTTTAAACATATTCAATTATTACTCTGCAAGTTACTATGTATTAAATAAAAAAGAAATGGCAAGAAATTTTACATTGACTGAAAAAAGAATCTTAACAAAACAAGTGCATCAAGTGTTTTGTCACTTAGAGAAGAACGTATTTTTGTGCAGAGGGAACCAGCTATACTAAAAGCCCATTCAGATTCCACACTCATCAGTGGAACAGATAGTCATGAGCAAGCTGGAGACAATGGCAGTGTGAACCACTATTTTCAAATAAGTTTATCTCTTTTTTAATAACTGATGCAAAACTTGGATGTTGCTAAGTTTGTGTTGAAATAAAAGAAGTTGTGCCATTTTTTTATCCACTCTTCCAATTGTTCTCTCATTGTCATCATGGATGAGCCATGTAATGCAGTGGTTCTTAAACTGTACTCCGTGGAGCCAGAGGGCTCCAGGGAGAACATTGGCATCAAAATAATCAGGAATTGGAAAAATAGTATCTTCTTAACTAAATTTATTAATTTATTTTTTTAGTTCTAAAACGGGGTGTTTTATTTATATGCAATATGGATAATCATAATTTCTTAAAATAAAATAAGATTAAATATTTTAAAAGCTCTGATCTTTGTCTCACCAACTACTCCTTCGCAAAGAGGGTAGGAATTTTGTTAGCGTATTTCCTCCTACCACCGTTTAAAGGTCGCTCCAGTATTATTTAAATTTAAGCACACATTTTGGGCTGTTTTATATTTTTCTCTATATAAGCAAAAAAATGCAAATACCTGGCCCACCTCCATACATACGTAAGGTTTTGTTCTCTGATTTTTATTTGCTGCTGTAAATACAAGTTTTAAAAGCGATTTATAAATTGGTATAGGTTTTAATTAATTAATTAATTAATTAATTAATTATTGCAGTTTTGTTTGTGTAGTTATCACTTGGTAACAAGGTCCACTGTGCTCATTGTATTATTCTCGACGTCTTACAGACATCGAAAATAAGACAGCCAAACTATGCTTATGTAAGACTTACATAAATATAGTTCAGCCCCCCTCCCCCAGTTGCCCCAAAAATAAGCAAAGTTTTAACCCACACCCCTCCTAAGATGCTTACGTAATAGTTTAATGCCCCCTTTATACATAATGAATTGCTAAATTTTTAAGGTTTACGTGATAGAATTTGGGGCTCCGTCATATAGTTTTGGATTTAAAAGGGCTCCGTGACCAAAAAATGTTTAAGAAATGCTGATGTAATGATAAAGAAAATTCCGGTGTCCTACCGCTAGAACGTAATGCTGAAGTTTTGCCTGTGGTGGATAAATCACCAGAGTCTGAAAGTTTTTCAGTACACAGTCACTCAATTAATTTGACAACCGTTTTCTTGATAGATGCAGATGATGGAAAATCAAAAAGGTCATTTTTAAAATTAGCTTTACTGGTTGTTTGATTTGGATTTTGTAAATACGTAATTAACCCTGAAAGATATGTACAATTCTCTTTAATATGCCTTTCTAAAGCTTCCTTCATCTCTTTGCCTATGGCAGAATTTAGTTGTTAGATTTTTGTCAACATAAACTTTAAGGCTATATCAGCAGTCCTAAAATTTGCATACCTTTGACAAAGAGATTCAACTGCTAATTTCATTGGCTCTAAAATTTCTATAATTTCTTTAATAAGTAAATAATCACTCTTAAAAATATGACTAGGTGATCTACTGTATGTCAGTTATAGCCTTCTCAATACAACTCTTTAAAAGAACAAAATGTTCAAGCATAGCTAAAAGAATATTCCATCTCGTTTTACAGTCCAAAATCATTGAAATTTCTTTTCTGTGTTCACTTTTTACATATTTTTGCAAAACAACATTTTTACTAGTGATTGCTTGAAAAATAAAGCCACTTTCCATAATTTTTTAGCTGCAACATTTAGATCATTCTTTACTGATAAAGTACATTCCTTAGCTTTGCTTTCTTCAACTTTAACAAACTCGCCATTTTCGTCTTCAGTGTACATATCATCTCTCTGGTTATCATCATCAATACTTTTTGTTTGTTCATTTGTTTTGATATTTTTGAAACAGTGTAATTTCGGCTTTTTATAAAGTGTATTCATAATTAAATGTTGTGGTGAATGCCATGAACAAATCATAACTGATGTTCCGTTTCTATTAATTTTCCCACTTTGGTCATCATGCTAGCTCCATCAGTCACTATACTAACAGTATCATGCTTAAGCGACTAACCGTGATCTTCCAATCATTTTCTTAGAATATGAACACACATGTTGGTAGGCATTGACACTCAAGCTCTTATTAATCCAGTATCTACCCTTATCATTGCAAATATCTATGTTCATGTAGGGCCTATTTACGGTAGAAGTCCACCCATCAAAGGGGAGATCAAAATGCTTATCTATTTTTCTATAATCATGCATTTCTTGAATTATTGTAGTTTGAACTTTTTGTCTATAGTTTACAACACAGTTTTAAGTTGATATTAACAACGTTGGAAGAATGTCAAGAATGTCTCTTACTTTTAATAATTCTCTTAAATCGGGTAATGAAATAAACACTTGAAAAGGTAAGCTATCTCGTGAATGTATTTGGTCAAGCACAGCTTTGAGACAATTATTGGATTTGGAAGTAAAATAATCTGAAATTTTTCTCTTCTTGGTTGCCTGAGGTTCTGATTTCTCAACATTTGCATCTACGTTGAATTCTGCACTTCGATTTTACCTGCAATTTTTCACAAGTGATTTTGATTTAAGAAAATGAATTTTGTGAATTTTAAGTAAATGCGTATGCAGTCCTTTAGTTGAACCACCACCAGTTTTTAAAACAGCTTGGCACTTCTTGCATTTAACGGTTTATTTATTGCAACATTCTTTGATAAAATAGTGCCATATAGATTTTGTATCGAGAGTTTTTGTTTCATGATCAATGCATTTCACACAAGAAGTCAAATCGACATTTTGAATTTTATCTGTCCACAACACTTTTTCAAATCAGTAAACTGCGAGAGATGAAAGAGATGCTTCTTCGAATGGTTAACAATCTTTTAAGTTACTTGGCTTATAGTCTTCACTTTCTGGAAGCTCAGCCAAACTATGTTTTGAAAACTATAACTGATATTGTTAAATGCCCAATGAAGAGTTTATAGGGATTGCATATGGGAAAAGGAATTCGGTAGTTGGAAATTACAATGTACCAGATACTAGTGCCGTATGCTAGCAGTTACTTATTAGAGTCAGTCCTGTAAAATGTTTAACATCATAAACTCATTATGCCACATTGCCCTAAAGGTAGAGAAGGCAGGCCACAGTCGTAAACAGTGGAAAAGCAATGTGCTTTCAATCCAAGATGATATCAGATACAACAAAATACCAGGATACAAAAAGAATCGATTTTCATAAACATAAAAGATTTGTTTTGAATACTGGACAAAGATTTGCAATTTCTAAACAAAAAGTAGTTCCGAGAGAAAAAAAACATGTAGAAATATTTGTATATAAAGGAATAGTCTCAATATTGTAGTGTAACTATAGAAAGTAACTCAGCATGGATTATGAGATAAGGCAGAATTACTGAAAAGAAAAAATTTATGACAGTAGAGATTATATCTTATTAATATAAATATTATAATCATTTAATTAAAGAAGTATTATAATACTTATTTTTATTATAATTAAGGTGAAATAATAAGTTGTACCTGGAATCCCGAAATCCTGGGATCAAGATTTTAAATCCCAGGTTTTTTGGTTTCAAAGTATCATCCGGGATCCCGAATCCCGGGATTGGAAGCCCTAGTCATGGAGGTTAGATCCTCAGTTGCCTCAGTATTTTCTTTTAATTTCTTTAAATCCACCCTCTTACATACTTGTTTCCTAATGAGCTTCTGCCTTTCTAGTTTAGTATTTAAGTGCATTTTACATCTCACCATTCGATGATCACTTCCAGTATTAAATCTGTTCAGTATGCTGCAATCTTCAATAATTGATTTCTTGTTTGCCAGTATATAGTCAATTTCGCTGGTTCCTCCATTGGGGTGTTTCCATGTCCATTTTCTTTGTAGTTTCTTCTTAAAAAATGAATTCATGATGCTAAGATTTTCAGCTTCGGCAAATTCTATGAGTTGATCGCCACGTTCATTCCTTTCCCCGTATCCGTATTTACCAACCGATGTCTCTCCTTGTTCCTGTTGTCCAATTCTTGCATTAAAATCTCCCATGATGAGCTTGATGTGTTGTTTCCCCTTGGTATGTAGCTGTTTGATTTCTTCATAGAATTCCTCAACCTCCTCGTCGGTATGGCTTGATGTTGGTTAATATATATATATATATATGTGTGTGTGTGTGTGTGTGTATATATACCTTTCTTTTCATTGATTAAATGAATTGTTTTATATATTTCAGATAAAGAAACAATACTAAGTGCTGTTGTTCAATGTGGTCCACCGGACATTACATTCAATAAACCTGTTATTTTAAATCTACCACACTGTGCAGTTATTGATTTGCAATGCAAATGGACAGTTAGTGTTTTTAGCAGTGAAATAACTTCTAATGAAGATGAAACTTCTACTTGGAAGGTATGTTTAAGAAAATAAAACTGTATTATAATATGAGGTTAGATAGTTTTTAAAAAACAGCCTGTCTGAATTTTATTTCAGAATTTAATAACATTGGGTCAAGAGACAATCAACACTCCAGTATTTTGCCAACTTGATCCCCAGTATAGCTATATGATGACTGAACAGTTAGGGAAGTTTGCACTGGTTGGTGAATCTTCCTGTAGCCAAAAAGCAGTCAAATCTCTTGCTCTTGCTGCCTTTGCTCCTATCTTTCGCTCCACTATAGATTACAGCATAAGAGTATACTGCATTGGAAATACTAAAGCTGCTGTTCAGGTTTGTAAATGTGTTTTGCATATCAGATATTGAAATTTAAATGCGAAATGAATATATTTTCTAATATGTAGTAATAAAATTATTTAATCTATACTGCACAATTATTTTAAAATATTTTAGGGAGGGAAATAATATTTGAAGAATGGGTGAGAGAAATACATCAGAAATCCAGTACATACACTACCGGAAAATGAAAAAAGAACACCAAGAAGGAAACATTTGATACCAACGAAATTTATACAGAATAATCATGGAATACAGAGGATTTAATGTTCAAAAAAGTATAGCAAAATACAGTCATATTTGCTGGTAAACTGAAAAATAACATTGTCATGTGACATGGTTAGCATGAGGTAGAACCCCAATGAACTGTGACACATTCTGCAATTCTGGCATGGAGTCTGCCGTATAGATGTTGGATTCCACTTTGGGGTATGGAGTTTCAAGCTCTCGTAAGCTGGACATGTAACTCGTGGATATTTGTTGATAATCGTGGAGATTGGATAAATCATTGTGCCATAAAATCCCACATGTGCATAATGGGAGACAAGTCCGGTGAACGTGCAGGCCATGAATGTTGTCTCACACCTTGAAGTGCACGTTGCGTTGCAGGTGCCGTGTGTGGGTGGGCATTGTCATGCTGGAAAACACCATTATGGACCAGCCTTACAAATGGCACAACTGGCTGAACGATATTTCTGATATACAAAGTGCTGTTTAGCAAACCTGGTACAAACACTAGTTCCGTACAGGAGTGATAGCTGATTACTCCCCAGACCAGGAGTAGGCCCCGTGTGCCGATGGCGGATGCAAGAAGGGTGGAGATGCTCCCCTGTGCATCTGCAAACACGCATACGGCTATCTGAGGCTTCTCAACAGAATCTGCTTTCCAGGGCCATGTTTGGGTGGGGAGTAGCTAGGCAGCTGTTAAATTAGGACCGCCAAAAAACTGTTGTACAAATACCAAGAAATCAGATTTTAGCGGCCCCATATACTTTCGACAGAGTATTTGGTCAACTCACCTTTTGTGTGTGTGACGTCATACTTCCCATAATGCTCAACTTCTAAATGGTGGTCGAAATAAATACATGTGCTATAAGTCGAATGCGTTAGCATCAGTAACCTATGTACAGGGGTTGAACAAAAATACGGAAACACCTTGCAAAATTCATGCCTTCATTTTACATTTGTGCTATAGTGGAATTTGTAGGTGGCACTATCTGTTTGTCATAATTCAGTTACCGATATAAACTTACATGCACGTTGCAAGCATCATTTGTCATCAAGACAAACTTCTGTACAGTTGTGAGTACGTCAGAGTTGATGGAATTCCAATGTGGCCCAATTGTTGAAGTTTGTATGGTAGGGGTTACTGTAACCAAGGTAGCTGAAGTTTTCAGTGTATCATGAGGCACAGTATCCAAGATGATGACTGCGTACAGTAAGACTGGAAAAACCGCATCTGACAAACACCAGCATGGATGGAAATGTGTGTTGAATGACAGAGACAAACAAATGTTGCTCAGGGTTGTAATGGAAAATTAGAAGTCCACAGCTGCAAAAGTGACTGCTGAGCTGAATACTGTGCTCACAAACCCTATCAACATCAAAACAGTATGAAGGGAACTGCACATGCAAGGTTTTTACGGATGAGCTGCCTTTCCAAAATCACTCATCAGTTATCAAAATACTACAGAAGGCAGTGATTTCACAGTCATAAAACACGAGTTATGGAGCAATGGACAAAGATTATTTGGTCAGATGAGTTGAACTTTACGCTATTTCTAACTTCTGATCAAATTTACGTCTGGAGAACGCCACCCCAAGCTTACAATTCAAATTATTTTCTACCAAGAATTACACATGGCGGGGGTTCAATTATAATATAGGCAGCCATATTGTGATATTCTGTATAGCTAGACCCATTATTGCTCTTTAAGGAATAATACTACAATAAAGAATTACTCTTCAATATTATGGAGTCCTTGTAGTCAACATTGGAGACAAATGTCCGAGCATGCTATCCACCTCCATCAGCATTAAGGGAACTTGCGAATATTTTGCAGAAAAAATGGCACAAGATGCCCCTGAAAACTATACCCTGTATAGGACTCCTCTGTTTATCCATTTTAAGAAGTCTGTAAGTAGTTCTGAATGCCAAAGGTGGTCCAATGCCATATTATTTAATGTTATATGTTTTTAGCAATGTGTTTCCATATTTTTGTCCAACCCCTGTATGCTATCATGTTTATTGTGGTGACTGCAGAGACTCATGGTTTCTGACACTTGATAATTTCGTTACACAAAAAGCTAGAAAAATTACGTTGTAAGTTGTAATAGCATAATTAAAGTGGCCATGTTCATTGAGTTAACTTTTCATTAATTCATAATAATTATAGTAATAATAAATTATAATGATTTGTATTTTAATTAATTTTTATCTCCTATTTTTAAATTAACTTCTTCATCTTCTCTTTGCCTTCACCTCCAGTATTTTGACCAGTGAAAACTTTATTTTGTAATGTTAAGCCTTAGCCAAGGATATATTCTTTCATGTGAATTATTGCATCCGATTTTATGCCCTCCACCTTGCCTGTACCCCTGGCATGGGCCTTTCTTGCGACCCCCTAATTTTGACCCTGTGTTGATATGCCATGATGTTTAGTAAGTTAGCAGTTTTGGAAATTTAGGAAAATTTTAGTGTGTGTGAAAGAAAAATTGAGAGTGCATGAAGAAAAAAAAAAGTTTATTGTTACAAATTAAAAAAAAAATCACTTAGGAATGGAAAGGAAGGAATGTTTTTATGCTTTTTATTATAAGTAATACAAATTCTTAATATGCTTTTGAATTAAATATTCAGCTTCTTAACTGTCACTTTTATGAATAATTTTGATAATATGATATAAGTGAGAGATACAAAATTGAAGTTTCAATTATATAACTATATTTTAGGGAGTGTTGTTGGAAGAAGAAAAATTGGGAGGTTTCCTTTTGGAAGCACCTAAACCCATGCTTCTTCAAGATGGTGGTTCTAGTCTGTGCCTTTGCTTAGAGGATATTGGACCTGGTTGGAGATGTAAACCATCAGCAAATTATCAGGTATTTGTAATTAAGATAGATATATGCATCGATTGTTACTTTTGTCATGAATTCCAATAGGGCAATGAAACCTTGGAAATTCAAAGCCCTTCTAATTATTAAGATTATATATCCTTACAAATGTTATCCTACATAATGAACAATACTTTTATAAATTTCAAATCAAAAGTAATTATTTATGTTTGAAAAAATAAACATTAATTTTTAGAATTGATGTATTTGGTCCCTAACTATGCTTGAAACTAGTACAAAGATTTGTAAAGGCTTCACACACTTTAAATAATATTTAAAATTTATTCCCAAATTTTGGAGTGTGTTCCTGTCTAACAGTTAAAAAAAATCACATTTTGTTAGAATATGTCCTACCCAATTGCCTAGATTTGTTTAATGAATCGGCTGATTATACTAGTTATATTTAGATAATTTGAAAAGCTGTAAGGAGGTAATTGCATACTTCCTGTTTTATTTCTTTCATGTAATAATTTTATGAATTGGTAAATTATTATGGCAATATGAACTGTAATATTTGTGGGCTGTAAATAAACACTATGGTTATTTGTCTCACACTATTTCCAGGAAATCCCTTTTCATCACATATGGAATGGACGTCAAAACAATCTGCATTGTTCTTTCACTTTAGAACAATTAGATCGCTCATTACAAACACTTAGTTGTAACATTCTTGTATATCAACGAGGAGTTCCATCACACCGTCAAGTGCTTAAAATTAATACTGAAAATACTGAGGTATGAAAATTCAATTTAATAATTAAAAATATGTCTCTTTCTGGAATATAGGAAAATATTATGTATGTAATGTCATGGAAAACATTTTACGGTCTAATTTCTAACTATGTCAAGAAATCTTAACTTTACTGATGAATATAGGATAGCAGATTTACGATTTTGCCACCTAATCTTAACAAGCATAACTAGAAGCATGACAGATTTTAGCGCTTTTGTCAAATTCTTATGTTGACGCCTCTAGCTGTTATTTTGAATGTGTCTTTTCGCAAGTATTCATGAATTTGGCACCTTTTGAGCCTTTCTTGAGAGGGCACCTATGTCAGCTCTCCCTTTGCCAGTGTCTAGTGACAGCTGTGAAGTTAACAATTCGAAATTAATTCAGCTGTTAACTAAAAAATTCAGCCCTGCCTTTGAAATCTCTTGTTGACAAACTTTTTGTCAAAAATTTGCCACCTTAGGCTATAATCTACACAGCCTATTGGTAAATCTGCCACTAGATAACAGTGCTAAAAAATCTTTGGTAACCATATGCAAATTGCAGTTTTCTCACGACAGTCACACTAGTGCTGTATAAAGTCAAGGAAAATCTCACCACAGTCGGAAGTTCTGCTCATCTGAACTGAGTAAGCATAATTGTCTAGCTTACCCAAAAGTGGAAGACAGTGCCTATAGCAAATTTTGTGTGTTCTCTTTTCACCTCATTAAGTCTGTTTAAGATTGACACAATCCACACATCAACTTGTTTCAAAAGAATTTAATAATTGGAAGAAAATGCCATTGAAGAAGTTCAGCCAACATAGAACTTTTCTCTATCATAAGGATTCAGTTCACAAAGCCGATGAGTTTTTTGAAGGTCGCAAAAGGAAAAAAGGCTTCCGTAGATCAAGTAGTGGACAGAGGGCAAGCAAAAGCAAGTTTTGCACAATAGGCTTATTTTTAAACCTATTACTAAAATGGCGATTTTTGTGGAAGACAAGGGCTGGCCATTGTAGAATTGTATAAACAAAATCTACTACTATTTTTAATTATTTGAGTATCTTGCACTGTAGAATTATTAGTTATTTAATAATGACAAATGAGCACAAAAAAACAATCGTAGTTGATATGGTCTTTGGCCATTTTTTCCACCAAAAATTCCATGCACCACTTAACCCCTCATTGGGAACATTCTGGGTGTGCCACTGAGAGTAACATATGTTAATTGATATTTATATCTGCTTCAGAAAGTGATAGCTATCTTATACTTTTTCCAACAGTCAAATTAGAAAAAATTTAACTATAATTTTTGACTACCTTTGAAATATATATAAGCAAGCATGGGTACTTCCTTATTATAGCAACCTCCAAAATATATCACCAAGGTAGTTAGTATTTCTTGCCAAGATCTCGCCACATATTTTTGTATTAGCATTGTATTGCATTTTTGCTAAGGTTTGTTTGCTAAAATTTTCAAATTTGCATTGGTTTTTTAAAAATATTATTTTTTGTTTTGTTTTTTAAAATATGCGGTTAACAATCTTTAATTTACCAAATACAGAGGTGGATACTACATCATTTTTTCAAGAAAGGGATCTTTAAATAAAAAACAACGAGGTACGGCTGAACATCACCTTGGATCATATATTTCTTAATTTATGTGGAGAAAGTATATAAGGAAAAAGGACGTTTTTGATGAATTGTTGAAAGCAATTTCGGAAATATGGCCTATAATGTAAATAATCTGTATAACGATTATTAAAAATAGTCTTAGGAAAAAAATATGTGAGTATTATTTTTTTTGTTTTATTTTGGCTATCTTGGCGTAATCTTAAAGTTGCTAAATAAGGTCGGGGGCTGCTATAATAAGGAAGTACACAAGCATATGATATAATAAATCATCTATTCACTTTTTATTATACAGTAAAACCTCCTATAATGGTCACCTCTAAATAATGGTAACCTCCAAATACCGACCACATATCAATGGAATCGAATGGGTTCCATAGGATTAACATTAATGCTAACCTCCGAACAATGAATTCCGAATAATGGCCACCCAGTGGGCATCACGAAAAACAAATTTTATTGAAATTTTTCAAATATGTCTGCAACAAAAATTGTCAACAATGTAAAGTAAAATTTACTTGACGGTACGTTCTTTCAAAGTACTCGATTGAAACATATGTTCATTTTGTAGCTTTATATGTACATCCTTTTCTGTGAATATGGTCTCACTATTTATAACCAACCATCCAAATATTTCTATCCCAATATATCTGCGCAAACAACCACTGTCCACTAAAAATTGTTTTTTGGCAGTTCCAAAGTCTCGTAATTACTCTCCATTTCTTCGCACAGAACGATGAACAGACATAAACTTAGTGTCAATTTGATCACATTCACAAGTTTCACTACCTCTTTTAATGTTAAATCAAGTGTAGGAGGCATATTTTTGACTGCCAACTGCTCTCTATGAATAAAGCAGTGTATTGATTGGCATTCGGATGCAACCTCTTTAATGTGTGCAGCAACACCTTTTCTTCCTGCACAAATAGCTGGTGCTCCATCAGTACTGACCCCAACACATCTTTTCCAGTTAATACGATGACTCGCAAAATAATCATTAACTAAATTATAAATCTCTTCCCCTGTTGCATGTGTTTTCAATAATAAACAAAATAAAAAATCGGCTAACACCTTTCCCTCGTATATGTATCGCACATATGCCAATAGTTGATTTAAATTCTGCGCATCAGTTATTTTATCCAATTGAAAAGTAAAATATCTGCTGATATTTAAACGTGATAGTAGTTGCTCTTCCACGTTATATGCCATTGATATTATACGGCATGTAACGCTAATAAAGGGATTTTAGGAATAATTTGTTCTGCTTTTTCTCTTTGAGCATAATATTCGCCATTAATTTTGCTGCTGGTTTTACAAGCTTTTCAGCAATAGTATGACTTTTAACTGTTTTGGCTATAAAGAATGACAATGTGAACAAAGCCTTGGTAGTTTTTGCCCCCTCTTCACCTTTAACAATGTATTTTAATGCTTTTGTACTGGAAAGCATTACCTTCAGCTTGTTCTGGAAAAACTCGAGAGGTTTGCTAGAGAAGTTTGCATGCCTTGTTTACAAATGACGCAAGAGCTTCGATAGCTTCATGATACTATTTGATAAAATCTTATAACAAATAACGCACTGTGGTGTTGGCGCAAGTGGATCTCCGGCCCAATAAAAGCCATTTGTCAGGTATTCGTCATCATACTTCCTATTAACATTTTTCTTTTTCGATGCAATTACCACATTTTCACAAGTAGATTTATTTGGCCCTGCATGTGTAGGCTTGCAGTCCATACATGCAGTGAAGTCTTGCTCACTATTTACAATCAAGATGTTATTCCGAGTTTTGATATTTTGGTTTCCATTTTCATCACTATTTTTACGTTTCAAAGAATCAGTTTTAAGCCAGCGATCCATTTTTGATGATTGAGAGTGCGTATTGTCAGGACGCTGTGATTATTGTGTGGTGGAGGCATGACCACGCAGCTATAAGATGGGTACTGTTTAACGCTGATGTCAAAATCTCCAGAAATTGTTAGATTAATTTCAGTCGAATATTCAAACTAGGGTAAGGGTAGCAATTCAGGTTCTTTGTTTATAGCGTTTGAACAGAACCTGCCATTGCTATTATATTTGGCAAACAATCGCCAAAAAACCAATTATCTATTGCGTAACCCCTCCCCCTCTAAATTCAAATTGTGTGTTACACAATCGTGTGTAGTGTTCAAAAAAGGTCATCTGTTTGAGATCTGCATTTCTCCCTTAGTCATTATCCAATGCCTGTGGGAGTGGGAGAATAGATACTATCCTTTCTCCTTCGTTTGGTCTTGCCCTTCAAATGGGGGTCTGTTAACCGACAACTCCAATTCCTGTAGTTGTAGTTGTAGCACAAAACACCTCAAGCTGATGCACTAATTCTCACTTTCTGTAGATGGGGTCTGGGACACTTTTACGGCTTCTAGTTTCAGCTGTCACAGAGTCATCTTTTCCAGATGCACTCGTTCACGTAAATATGTCATTTCTTCTGTTTGCTTTGTGATCAATTTAAATGGCCACCCTTTCAGATACAATTCGGAATTTGTTATGCCAACATCTCTTGCTTGCTTGTTTATTTATTTTTTTTATTCTTGGGGAGTTCAAATCGAGGTACCCTATTGAGATTTTAATTTCAGCAATTTCTAGGGGTTTTTTTTCCTGAAATTTGCTGATGATCCTGTGGACCACACTTTGAGAAACACTGCAGTAGACCCATGCTAATTGATTTTTATGCCTTAATTATATATATATATATATATATGTGTGTGTGTGTTACCGGCAAAGTTTGAAATCCGGCATTCTATAGAATGCCTAGGCATTGTATATAATTCCTAAAACTAGCCGGCAATGTATGAAAAGATTCATATTTAACAAATTTCCTAGGCATTCTATAGAATGCCAAATGAGAAACCGGCAAAGTATTAAATACATCTCCGATTCATTTCGAATATCACGTGGCAAGGCACGTGACTTTTAACGCGCACCTCAGGCTCAGAATTTGTCAGTTGCACTTTGCGGTTTGTTTGGGAGTGTCAAAATAAGCAACTTTACTTAAATTTGTTCAACAAAAAATTAGTTTTTTACTGTGCTGCATGAAAATGGAGAAGCAAGCTGTAGTGTTGGAGAAGGAGTCATGGTCTATAGATGTGATAAATCTCCCTTTCGAATTGTTTTAGAAACTTCCATCTCCTGGCCAAAGTACCGTAAGTTCATCAATATCTTCATCTATTGTAACAAAAAGTAGTTCAGGTCCAGTTGTTGCAATGGAATCTTGTGGAAATAGTTTTCGGTAAGTAAAAAATTATATTCCTTTTTTTCACCGCTGTTTATGAAAATAAATTGATTTAAATTCTCCATTTATAAAATTTTCAATAATATTTGGAATTAACTATGAAGGAAGTGATATTCACTTACCCGGCTTATTATAAATATACTAAATTATATTAGCTTAAAATGTTTGGAAATTTCTAAGTGTAATTCTGGCAGCAATATTTTGTTGGTTCATGCAATGTTTTATTTGATGAATGCAATTATTTGCAATGATAGCAAGTGTATTCTGTCTGTATTTGATGTGACCTTAAATCAATATCCCTGTTTGTTGTATTTTGTAGTCTTATACAATACTTTGAATTATATTTCTAATAGCATGTTTCTGACATAAAAATTGTCAAAGTTCTCAAAAAACAATAAGTAAAAATTAAGCAAAAATCCACTCCTTGCTCTTGTATATATTAAAAAAAACTTAGGTATTTATTTTTATTTCAAAACCATCTAATTTTTTAAAATGATAAAACACGATTGGATTGAAATTTGATCAACTGAAATCTTTTCTTTTTTTTTTTTGTGCTACCTCGTTTAAAAGTAAAACCAAAATAAGCTACCAGTAAGGTTAGTGAAAACAGATTTTCACAAACCATATCGATGCTGAACATTCTTTATTTTTAAAGAAGACAGTGCAAAAAAATTGTTGAAAAAGTTTGAATTTGATTAGATTTTAACTGTACCAATGTTGTATTGTTTTATTATTTTGTAAGTATGTGTGTGTGCACCATATGGTGTTCTTATCCTTTCATTTCATTCAATTTTAGTTAGATTGAGTTTCTTTTAGTTAAGTTCAGTCACAAGCAGTGGTGATGTCCTAAAGCAAAAAGTAGCCTAGTGCTCTTCTAAATCAGGGTTGGATCCATGGGGGGAATCAGGGAACCCCCTAACCAGTCAATAGCCCATTAATCTGATAGGAGCAGAAATTATTATTATATATGCGTTGTTGAGCCAGTGTTGCAAGACACTCCCAAATGCCTCTCTGGATCCGGCAGACACTGCCTACAGCATATAGCTCTGGGGCATATAAGCATAAAATAATAATATTAATGTGACACAAATGCATGTGCCCAGCCAAACTAAACCAGGAATGACCTCTGAAGTGAGCTAATAAAATAAAGAAAAAAATTGAACAAGATAGCCAAAAGTCCACCTTTTCGCCCTTGTCGCCTCCGTTATGTTAACCAACACATTGTGGCTTTTATTATTCGGAACGCAGTTTATGACACGTGTTCCAAGCTGTAATTTCCTTTAAATTCCCACGATTCTTAGTTGATTTATTCAAAATTTTAGGGTCATTGCTCTAAAAAAAAAATTTTTTTTACAGAATTGTAGAATCCACATATTTTTTATTTACAACTTGAACAGAATTTTGTTTGTAAAATGTATGATTTCCTAAAATTTTCCTTAGCGCCGCTATGCCTCCAAAATGAGTGCCCTAGAGCCACTAGGTTGTGTTAGGCCTCGACTACACCCCCAGTAAGAAGCATTCGCATCTACCAATATTATGTTAAAAAGATGACTGGATAGTTTAGTCTTAAATTTTATAGTTTTAAGTTAGATTATACTGGTGAGATATTTAACTGATTTGGTTCTAGAAAACTTAAAAACGTAACATTTCATAAAGTGCATTAATGATAAATAATAATATTGTGGAGTGAAGTTTGTAGAATATATATATACCCATCATCAAAATCTATGTTCTATAACTTTGTTACTAACCTTCAAATCTGACTGGTTTTGCTGTTTTATTATGTTGAGTAATCTGTAAAGATGCCTCTATGATGCAAATGCCAGCAGTATAAATGTCTGTGCAAGTTTGAAAGAGGTAGCACCGGTGAGGAGGTCAGAGGTAGAGCCTCAATAAAATAGTTCAAAAGGAGGGGGGGTAAAAGCTGTAGGGGGTCTTCTGAAAGTGACGATAAGCAAACCAGTTGTAACAACGTTAAAGTAAAATTAAATTTAATTTTAGAAAATTAAAAACAAAATTCCAATATTTGCTCTGCGTAATTTGGTAACGATAATGGTGTGTAGAAGATCGGTACAAGCGAACTCGTAGTATTCATTTAAAAAATCGCACTAATCTCTGGAGGCCCTCTAACTGGCGGAGTCCCCTGGGCTGCAGCCTCTAAAGCTACTGCATTAATCCGGCACATCTGCATTAATCCTTATAACCATAGACTTAAGAAAAGTAAACTAGTCATACAGACTTGTCAATTGACACCTTAGTTACAGCGATGCAGCAGTAAGACGGTGTTGGCAGTAGGAAGTTCAGGAAGGCATACATTTGACCACCATCAAGGATCCAGATTTTGCAGTAAAACAAGTGCCTGAAGGAATTGTATGGGATCAGCCTTTCTGCATTGCACTTTGACAGCATATCTGTGCATCGACGATCTACAGCCAATTTAGTGTATCGAAACAATAAAGAGTTTCATCAGAAGATTCTATAATAGTAATTTCGACACTGGCGTAAGGTTTAAAAACACGACGTTTCGGGAGCCAACTGCTCCCTTTGTCAAGTGAAGGCAGAATGAAGAGTTCGTGAAAGTCCTAAGCTTATATACCCGCATGTTGGGAATCCCCATCTGACATCATCTGGCGCGGGATAGCTCCGGCTCGGAAACCCAATCGGGAAAACCTACACCCGATTATGTCAGATGATCATCCACAACTTGAGGTTTGTGTAGCAAACCCCTAGCATGTGGGTATATTGTTCTGGGGTTTTCGATTAGTGTTTTCATGTTAGTTTTGGTTTGGTTTGGGTTCACAATGAACATAATGAAAGCAAATATCAAGGCTAGACATTTACTTTTTTTTATAGCCGATTGGACCATATAGGGATTTTCACTGATTAGTACATTAAAGCATGTTGTGTTTTAATAATCATCCTTATATCTTTAACGATGATAGGAAGGTTATCGCAAGTTCCAGGAGCTCAAAGGGAAACACAGGTGAAAACTCCCAATTAATAAATGAAATTGGGCCATAAATTAAGACCAAAGCTAATTTATTTGAATTCCTTAACTAAACATAGTTATGAGTACTGCATGCATATAGACCAATGGAACTCAAATAGACAATAGAAATTTACTAGCTAAATGTAAACTTTATTTTGTTACAAAAAAATAACTTTAAATTTCAAGTAGCTTGTATGACAATACAACATTATTCTTTAACTTGATGAGCCGTCAGCCTCTATAATAGAACATAAGACTTGGGCAATGAAATACCATTTGCAATAATGAATTTGGGTACTGTGAACAAAATACAACCAAACATTTTTATTTACACGTTTGGTACAGCAAATTAATTACCAATATGTCCAAGAGAAACCTCCCCACTTAAACTTTTAACTGATATGACTAGCATTATTCCTTCTAGAGTTAGATTGACGTGGTAGTTATATTAATCAAACAAAAAAATGTTAGGGCACCAAAAGCTACTAATTAAATAAAGAAATGAAGAAAAGGGATACCTATATAATTTGGTTGACCACCTAGAGGAAACTAAATAGAGTGTGAGCACATGCACGCACCAAAAAAAATTTCTTTTTTTCATTACATCTTCTCTCTGTTGAAGCTAAGGAAAGAATGTATAACTTTTGATGACCAGGCTTTGGAGACAGGAGTACTGTGCTCACCAAAAATGGTGCCAGCAAACCACCAAGGAGCCGTAGTAGCTGTATAGTGAAGTCCATACTGGGTCACATGATGGGCGTAGTTATTTAGTGTCCCACAATGCCAAAATTCTGTCAAACTGCTGGTCAATTCTCACAAATTGAGCAAAAATTTACAAGTCACTGGCAGGTGTGCCTTCGGCATTTTTATGACCAGCAAAGTTGTACTGGACAATTTATTTGCTTCAAAAGCAAAAAATTTGTTTCAAAAACAATGGTATTTGCTTTGGGTATCAGACTTGGCGATGCCAGTACTGACCCATTTGATCCCACATTGCTAGGTGGTCATATAGCTATAAACTCTGACCAGGCATTCGGGATATCAGTGCATAGCAACGTCTATTTTCTTGCATCCTTTACTTGTTCTGAAATCCAATGGGGGAACATGGAACATGGGCTGGCTGATACTGTACAAACGATAATGATGATGCCTTGGCCACCAAAGAAAGGAAGTAAAAAGGATAGAGGGACCTTTTAATCTCAAACTATAGACAAAAGGATAGATAAAAAATAGAATAATTGATTGGATTAAAAAAAATAAAATGAAGACTATTAGATGAATAAAAATAAAGAATTTAATTAAGGTAAATAGTAGTGGACATTAACCACAAAAATAAATAAATAAACGAATATAACTCAATTGGTTGCCTAGTAGTGTGAATAATACAAACCAAATATTTTTCACAGAATATTAATTTCACATATTTTACGTAAGTGCAGGGGCAAATTAAGTCACTGTTAAGGTAATTCTTGTATAATGCATAATTGCAATAGAACTGAACATTTTTATCAAAACCAAAATTTCACAAAATAATCCTGTGTCTTCGTCCAGAAAGTTGTGCTGAAAAAAAATAGTTAAAAGGAAAAGTTTATTGAAAAAAAAACGTTCTTGTCAGCAGGATGGTCACTATGTGGAACAGTCTTGATAATTAAATTTGTAGAAGATAGAAGTTCCTTTAAGTATGTGAGAGGAACATTTCAGACTTCTTATTGATTGAATGGAAGAATTTAAAACAGGTATTCCAGTTCTTCTGAAAGTTGCCATTATCCTTATTGACCATAAGTATTGAGGTCCAGTTATTGGTGGAATTGTAGCTGACCGCCCAACTTGTAACTTATGTCCAATCCCATATCATGTAGCATCATCATTGTCATTTTTCTTGTTTTTGCCAAACCTCAATTGTTGTCTTTCCTAAAATAGTAAAAGGGGAAGGCAGAATCGGACCATACTATACCTTTTCACAAGTGTTATGTCTCATAGTTTAGTGTATTCCAAATTTATTGAGTGAAAAGTGTACTCAAGTCAGATGGCCAAACAATTAATTAAAAGTATTTTTTTCATAATTTTTTTGCAACACAACAATATAAGCTTAGGACTTTCACGAACTCTTCGTTCTGCCTTCACTTGACAAAAGGAGTAGTTGGCTCCTGAAACGTCGTGTTTTTAAACCTTATGCCAGTGTCAAAATAACTTCATCTATGCTGTCGTGACTTCTAGAAGTTATTTAGTAGCATCATAATGCCGGACCTCCCATAGCAAAATTTCTCAAATAATGTCTCTGTGGGGTTTATACCCTTCCATGGCAAGCTAGGTCGTCAGACCTCTTACAGATTGAGCATGTCTTGGATATACAGGACAAGTAGTGGCAGTGATTAGGGCTGTGCTGACGGGTGCAGAAAATAAGGCAGTTGTCTAGGGTTAAAAACTTAAAGGAGGCATCGAAAACAGTAATGCGTAATTGCATTATAATTTTAGGCCGATGTTAAGGTGGCAGAAATTAAAAAAATCTATACAATCAATTTAAAAACTAATATTTTTTATATGGCGTGGGTTCCTTTTATAATTTTGCCTCAGCTATGAAATTACCTCAGCTTACGCCTGGTAGTGATCATGGAATGTGAACACACTGTAACCTAATAACTGCAGAACATTTGTCAGAATCTGGATAACGTTAGACATTCAATTCCATGCCACACTATATATATTGGCTTGTATTTCTACTAGAGAAGAATTTAATATGTACTATCTGTTGCCATTATATTGCGACTGTTCTATAATAAAAAAACTTATCGCAATAAAAATATAATCACCTCATTACTTTTACATACTCATTATGCACACAAAGTTTTATAGTGATAAAACTTTTTTTCAAATAGTGTTATATTTATTTTGCAACGAAGTGTATTAACGGGATCTATGTAAAACATTTTCAGTAACTGATTGAATGTTCATTGTAATGGTGGCCATTTTTTTTAAATTTTAAATATTGTTTAGGATAGAAAAATATTTTTAATTTTGTTTTAATTTCGATTAACAACTGCATTGTGTTAGTAGTGGTATTCTGGATAGCTTTGTGCAGAGTCTTATTGTATCTATATATTGATTGTATTGATCTATAAGGAAAAAATTTCTGCTACATTAAATATTAGTAGGGAATTATCACATTTCCTTAAAAAAATCAGTAACTTCTTTTTAGGTTATACGTTTCAATATATATATCCTTTATTTACACAGATTAAGTGGTGATGTTAGAAAACAATTATGCGTGTGCCTTGATCCACCAAACAGCCGAGGAAATGATTGGCGAAGGTTGGCTCAAGAGTTGGGTGTTAATAGGTAAATTTGCTCTTTCATAGTGATTAATTTGACTTATGTAAATTGTCATATATTACTCCATAGAGAAAATGCAACAATATAAAATATGATGCTATTCAAATTACTGGGTATACATAAGCAGATAAGTTCTACTAATGATCAAAATTATGAGTTAATCACATGATTTAAACCAGGTAAAAAGGAAAAGTCAGGTTATTAAACTAGCTTTTGAGAGTTTATCTAAACCATGAAAAGCAGGGCCAGAACCTGACATTCGGTCGCACGTATGCAAGAACAAGATGGCTGCCCCAACTTCTCTCTCAATTCAAGATACTTTTGTTTTACTCATATGTTACTTCATAGTAGTAATTAAAAAATGCCGTTTTACACTGACGTTGTAACAGTGAATTCCTTTTGAAAGAGCTTTTTTTTTTCCCGATGCACTACTGACTCCTTTTGTAGATGTGCTAGAAAATAATAAACTAATTTCGAGAGGGTGGGGGCACTGATTCCTAAGATCGCTCCTGCCTGTACCTATGCCGCCTATATGTCGTGTACCGCACAATATTCTTCCAAAGGAAGGGGCACCCTTTAGATCTGAAAAATATATATACAGATGCGAAATGTTACTTCAGACCTTAAGCTGGCCAGTGGCATAACCATGGGTTTGCAAGAATTCTTTGCAAGAATTTTACCATCTAATATGGCCACATCGTTGGTTATAATGAGAATTACTCGAATTAAACCGTGGGTTTGTTTAACCGTCCCCACCACTTCCCCATGTGGACCATGGAAATAAAAGGGAAAAAAATGTTCTTATGATGTTTGGGTGGGGTACGAAATCTCCCTTGCGTTGAACTATACTGGTAACATGGCAATGCTTATACCTCCCCCACCCCCAAAAAAAACCCTTGCATGTTGCATGAACAAACACACACATTATATATATATATATATATGGTGTGTCAAAATAAAATAAAATAATAATGGGATATATATATATCTCAAAGTGTTTAATAAATTTATTGGCTAGTATTATAGGAACAGAGCCTACTCATGCTTTAGAAACATGTGTAAACTGCGAAAATTTGCCATTACGTAAATTCGTTAAATATGAAAACAATGTATCTATAGGAACATGAAAAAAAAGTCCATATACATATAAATATACAGACAAAATATGCGTCTCACTATTATTATTTCCCGTAGAAAATTCTCCAATTTTCACATAAAATTTACGTGTCTGGCCTTTAATTCGGAATTTTTTTTAACTAATTGATGACTACCTAATTTATCAGCTATCTCGTGTTCAATTGAAATGGTTTCTAAATTACTATGTCTTTCATGGACCATCGTTGATCTGAGATAATTTTATAATTTTTAATTTAGAAAACGACCTTTCATCTTCAGCAACTGATATTGGTAAAATCAACAAAATTCATAATGCTGTGAACATATTTGGGAATGCATTGTGCAAGTCATTTTTTAATAATTAGTTTAAAATTTCGAATAGAGCCATATTTGAAAGCAACACATTTTTTAAAATATCTATTTCAGTCATCAAATCAATTGCATCGATACCGCTTTTGGTTCTCTCTTTATTACAAAGTTTTGTTCGTAGGTTCTCGCAACATTTTATTTTTTCCTGTCAGCTGATGTCTTTTAGATATGAAAAATTGTGCAAAGAAAACAAATAATTCATTATGTTCCTGAAGAATTTCAAAGCTTTCACTTAATGCTTTAAGAGTTACCTAAAATGGAAAAATAAAAATCTACATAAATACCTTACATAATAAAAATTTATTCTGAAATTTTTATGCAGAGTTTGAATGTGTTCATCAACATACTCATAACTAAATTGTCTACTTTTTTTTCTTAAATGAACAGTATTCATACTTGGAAAATTCGTTTCTACGTCAAAACTCATAGCTAACTTCTTACTTAGGCTCACATAATCTTCGAATTCTGCATCAAAATGTTTTGCTTAAATTAAATTTATTAAATTTTTCAAAAGATCAGTATGTCTTTATGTTTAATTTCAGTTTTTGCAGTAATTCACTAACAATATTAACCTTAGATAAAATGTCGTACAACACGATGACGGAATAGATACATTTAAAATCCTGAATTTTTGAAATGATGCATTTGGCTAAATAACGGGTAGTTGCATCCACATTTAATTTGTTTAATAATCCAATAAGACTAGCAGATATTTCTGATATTTCAAACTTTAATGGTTCGATGGTATCTATTCTACTTTTCCACCCAGAGACAGGTTTCAAAGTGAAACTTTTGATATTTCTTTTAAAAACGCTTCACCTTTTTTGTAGATGCAGAAAAATATACATAGCTCTTGAACGACATTAAAAAACTTTTCAGTTTTAGAGTGACTTTTGCTGTGTCATTTGCAAAAAGAACTGTGTGAATGAAGCAAATGGCACAAAAAAAGCCCATGGGTTAATATTTAAAATTTTCTTTTGCAAAGCTTTTTTTCAACGTTTAAATTAGCATTGACATAGGTGTAATCTGAGGGGCACTTCCCCCACTTTTTTTTAAGAAAGATACAAAATCAGTTTTTCAGCACAATTTTGGGTTTTGCCCCCCTCCCCGTTTATGCTATGTTTATCTCTCAAGTTGCGATCCTAAAGAGCGCCAGGAGTGTATCGCGCCGGGCCCTTAAAAAAAAGTGGATCTTAGACGTTTGCAGGCCTGTAGCCAAGCCAAAGTGAGCAGGGGGATGGCCCCAGTTGCCCCATCAAGCTATTTATATATATAGAACAATCTCCGAGTGCTCTGTGCCCTGTGTGTCCTTTGCCTTGCTCCAGTTGCCTCTTCATCCTGACTACAGGCCTGGTCGTTTGTCTTGTTTATCTATGGGATAATCCGGCCTTGCTTCTATCGCTAATGCCTAAAATACAAATGGTAACTCGTGGCTCAGATTTTGGGATATTGATTTCACATTTTTTTGTCTTTTCTTTTATATTTTCCTTCCTTTCCTTTCTTTTGTTGCCTTCCATCCACCGACATTAGTATTATGGTAGACCCTGGTCAATCTTTTTACTGTTTGGTTATAGTAATAGCCTTTCCCTATACACATATTTATATGAAATAATATATTAATGATAAATGTATAAGGTATTAATAATGAGCAAACAAGAAAGCTTATCTGCTCACTGTTTAATAGCCTTGTTTTTCATTAAATAACGGATACATCTGGACGGTACCTTGTACGTTTAAATTTGCGTTTCTTTTACAAATGCGAGCTAAGTAGGGGCAGACTCCTCTTCATGTTGGAAGCTACTAACGTTAACTGGAGTTGGTCTACAGTATGTGGATCCTGGGAGTGATAGCAAAGAACGTTGAGAAGGTCATTTTGAAATGTGGCACCCCATCTCATATATAACACACGCATGCATTCATTAGGGCAAGAGGGAAGAGATTGCTTTATTCAATACTTGGGTTTACGAGAGTCCAGAGAAATGATTCGATTTGCTCACTTCAAACGGTGCAAAAAAAGAAAAAATTGAAAGTTTAAGTAAAAAAATCAAATCAATGTTTTAAACCGTCTTTTAAAAAGTTTTAAAAATAACTTTTTTTTCATCATGTTTGCTTCTAATATTTGGCCGCCCCATTATTCGGCCGCTCATGTGCCTTGCACATATTGCACCCGTGAACTCCGGTCCTAATGAAAAGTGATTGTGTTATTTGTGTATGGATAGAGCTTATTGTATTTAAATGCCCGAAAGATACCATTGTCGCGAATATCATCAAATGGACGACTTTGCACAAAGTTTAATTATAGGGCTATGTAGAGGTGGCTGGTTCTTGCATCATATTATGGCAGAAACTAGGTGGAGTGCATCGACCATAAGTTGAATTTGGAGATGATGGTCTCAAGAAGGAAACGTGAGTCATCATACGAACTGGAGCATATAGACAAAATGTCCTAGTTCACAAATTGATACATACATGACTCCACAATTCACAGCTGGCGACATTTTGCAGGGTGCAGAGGTTAGACTAGATGCTTCAATGTCAATGGAGACAGTTCATCATAGGTTGGATGTGACAGGCTTACAGACAAGGCATCTTATATAAAAACTGCCCCTAATATAGAACCATCATCGTGCATGCTTTCATAGGTATCACACTACAGCTATCAAGCATTGAATGCTCAACGATGAATTTTGATTCTCTCTGAGCATTGATAACTACCAAGCGAAGTCTAAGGGAACAAGGAATCTGACTAATCCATCTACTATTTTGAGCACCACACTGCATGTCTGTGTAGTCATGGTTTAGCATAGTTTAGTAGAGTTAGCTATCAGCTTACTGTAGTGACTACAGGTTGGTGAGTGGGCTTGCAGTTTGTTTTGGGGATCCAAATGTGCCTAAAGAATCGAACTCTGAACTATAGGGCACCACACACACACACACACACACATATATATATATATATATCATCATCATCATATTCAACCATTATCTATCCACTGCTGGATGAAGGTCTCTCCAAATGCTTTCCACACAAGTCTATCCTGAGCAATTCGCTTCCACGTCACCCCAACCTGTTTTCTTATTTCATCCACCCATCTAGTTTGAGGACGTTTTCTAGGTCTTCGGTGGTCTCTTGGAATCCAGTTCAGAATTTCTGTTGTCCATCGTTGATCAGTTCTTCTTGCAATATGCCCAGCCCATCGCCATTTCAGCCCTTTTACTTTAACAATGATGTCCTCTACTCTAGTTTGCTCTCTCACCCAAGTGTTTCTTTTTCGATCTCTCCTAGTTATTCCAAGCATGCACCTCTCCATGCTCCTTTGCGTTGTCTGTAACTTTCGTATTGCTCCAACTGTTAGACTCCATGTCTCTGATCCATAAGAGAGGACTGGCAATACACACTGGTTGAAGACCTTTCTTTTTAGACACAAAGGCAATTTCCCCTTCAGGATAAAACTGTTTCTTCCAAATGCACTCCAGCCAAGTTTAATACGTCTGTTGAGTTCTTTCATAATGTTGCCATCCATTGAAATCAGCTGGCCAAGGTAAATATATGAATCAGCAATTTCTAGCTCAGTGTTGTCAACTTGTATTTTTGTTTCCTCTACAAAATTATTGAACATGATCTTAGTTTTTTGTAGGTTCATCTTGAGTCCAACTTCTTTACTTCTAGTTGAGAGCTCCTGTACCATGTCTTGGAGTTCTGATGGGTTCGTTGAAAAAATAGAGATGTTGGTTTTAACTAAATCATTTGGAGTGCTGGTTTGAACAGAGTTAGCTGTACAACTACTATTATGAGGGAGTGTCTGGACTGCAACACTCACCATTGAGGGTTTTTTATTTGTTTGGACAGCTGCTGAAAAATTAAGGCTATTGGGTGGTTTGTTAATGTTTAACTGATTTTTAGCTTCAGTATAGCTGATATTATTAGTGACCTTAATTTCAAGAATGCGTTTCTCCTCTTTCCATTTAGGGCACGATTTTGCATTTGATGGATGTTCACCCTTACAATTTGCGCATTTAGGAGAAGTGTTTGAGCAGTTGTTGTCATCGTGGTCGTGGGTTCCACATTTAGCACAAGTTAGTTTACCTCAGCAAGAGATCTTGGAATGGCCAAATTTTTGACAGTTAAAGCATCTAGTTGGGTTAGTGATGTATTCACGGACTTTACAGATCAGGTAACCTGCTTTGATGGTGCTAGTGATTTTAGGTCTATTGAAAGAAAGAATTACATGTTTTGTTTTGACGATATTGCCATCCTTTTTTATTGTTATGCACCTTGCAGCAGTGATTCCTTGGTCAGCAATTTCATTGCAACAATGCCAGAGCTAACCAGAACCTATACCCTTTCCGTTATCCCCTAAGTCGGGAGGTACTGATGGTCAAAGAAGCAAAATCAATCTTTAAGATAAAAAAGGAGCTATTATCTCGGTTCATATGACTGAAGTTTCAACTGCGACAGAGTAGGAGTAGAACCAGTAAATAGAGAACCAATATAAAATGAAGTAAGAGTAAAGTAAATCAAATGAGGCATGTCATAGTAACAGTGTGTTGGAAGAAAAACAAAAACGAAGGAAGATAAGAAAGAACGAAACAGATTTTGAGGTCTCTAATGCTCCTAACACCAGTAGCACTCGCGACCAGCTGATTGGTCGATACCGGGGACAGGCCGACCTCCCGTTTACCAGGAGCAGGGGCCAAAGTAGCGTGTTGGGGACAGTACCTCGCCCCTCAGCCACCAAGATCCCCCTTTGCTTGGACAAGGGTCTCCACGCACGGCAAATACGTGGGTGCTACACCAAAAGGGAGCACATAAGTTTCCCTCAGTAAACCATCATCATTAAGAAAAACAAAATATTTAATATTGCTCTTTATGACCTGACTAAGGTCATATTAAAATTGTATAATTTGTTAACATGTTTAAGAGCAAGGTTTTTTAGCTTTTGTTTTTGAAATATTTGTGACATATAAATACTCGATTACATTTTAACTAGTAAAATTTTATTTCAGATACATAAATTATTTTGCCACTAAGAGCAGTCCAACGGATCACATTTTAGATTTGTGGGAAGCTCGTCATAGTGAAACAAATGCATTGCGTGATCTTCTTCATATCCTTCAGTTAATGGGACGATGTGATGTGGCCCAAGCAATTGAAAAAGAAGTTGGATCATGGATATGAGTGTGCTTTAAAGAAGATATTTTTGACTGATAAGAATTTTAAGTGACTTCATTTCAATCAAGGAACAGTTTGTTTCTAAGAGACTATCGTAAAAGGTTTTAAAGTTCAAATACTACCACTGTTGTTGAGTGCTGCCCACATGATTGGAAAGTGATCTCTTGTTTGTTGAAATTCTGTTCTGGAATAAAACAGGGTCCGAGTACATGTAAATGCGTTATTGAATTTCTAGTTATTTCCAGTATGTTTTTCGTAAATCGTTACAAAGACTGATGCAATGCTTGGGAAAAAAAACAACAAAGATTTGAATTAGTTTCTGTTCTATTTTTTCCACAGAAAACTTTTCTAAAAAAATGGCTAAAACTACTCTTACAAAACACATCAAACATTATTTGTTTATAGGTGCTTTGTTTGAAAATGGGCATGTTGCAATGAAAAATGTTATTCTGTTATATTTTTTCAAGTTAATTATATCTTCAGCTGTTACATAGTATCATTAATTAAAAAATTCTGTGTTATATCCATGATACAATTTTCTAATTGAAGTTTAATTTATATCTTAAATGAAACAAATCAAGTTATATTTAAACTCATATACCTAGATACTAATGTTTAATATAGTGATTGAATACATAAAACGTTCATAAAGTTTTTATATAAAGTCTTTGGTGGGTGGCTATGATGTATTGCTACTGCAAAAAAGTTGCCAAATCATGTTACATTTTTATATGGAAGTTATTTAGTTGTCATTAAATAGTATAATCAGGACCTAAAATTATGTTTTAAATATTTGTAATGTAATTACATTTATTTCACTGTATTTCGTACATTTTCATTACAAAAAAAATTACCATACATCAAGTGACATTTTTTGCATTTTAGTTTTTAATTGTTATTTCGTGCATTAGGGCTTCCACACTTGGCAAAATATGTCAAAATGTTCTTGTTGATGTTTCGCGTTGTGCCTACTTTTATAAATGGAAATACAAATAGATTCCCTAAAGCAGGGAAGAGTGAAAGTGATGCAGTACATAATTATGTGGAATGTCTTATCATAATTAGAGACTAATCTAATTAATGTTTTGCATGCAGATTTAGAAAATGATGAATCTCTGCTATAAAAAGAATCTCAGCATGCATACTTTGCTCTTGTATTGAAGTTCAATCCTAAGACTTGTAGGATTATTAATACCTATAATATATATGGGGCCCTGAGAGGGCATAAGGGGCTGTTGCCCGGGCCTCCTAAAATTAGGGGAGCCTCAACTTTGTAACTCAATATATGTTAGGCACGTGTACATATGTAAATTTTGAAGGGGCCTCTAAAACATTAGTTACCCCGAGACCCTCGCATTTTCTCTGAAAGACCTGTATATATATATATATATATATTATTTCACCAATGAATGCTGTCATGAAGTCCACAAACCTTCTTTTGTTAGATTTACATGGATATTTTTATTTCATGATTGTTGACAATACTTCATACCTCAACAAGTATAATTAAAAAGACAGAGGACCCATATAGTTTTCATTTTGCTTTTGGAAACTTCTCTACAGGCCTTCAGTTTATTTTGATTATGTTCGTTAAAAAAAAAAGCATTAAATGTTGATAATTGTGTACAAACAGTTTATTACTACTCAATTAATATTGCTGTTTGCTATATTATTTTCACTTTTTGAATGATGTCCAATATTATATCAATCAGATCAATTTTAACATATATACAATAACTTCATTCTGTAATTAATTTTTTTTAATTTAGTAATTCAAAATGTTTTGCATAAATTTGTTTTCACTAACTTTAACATTTATTGTTGTGAATACCTTACCAGTAAATGAATATCTTGTTAGTGAACTTCCACCACCTAACAAAGTTTGCATTTACTGTTGCATGAAATAGTGCCTTTCAATTGAAAAAGAAAAAGATAATACATACCTGTTACAGATATTGTAGAAAATATATGGATTTTTTTTAATTTTGAAAATACAAAAATTTTTAAACCTGATTTTTTTTATATTTATGCATAAACATATTTCAATAAATGTAAAATTTAAGGTATTTTTTATATGTTTAGTGTTAGAGGAACATTCCACTTACAATATAAAAGTTTATGTTATTTTAAATACTTATTTGTTAATTATACAGGGTGATCCACAGAATAGATATTACTGTCATCATCTTTTTTACTGTTAATCATAGAAAAAAATTCTGGGGGGGGGGAGTTTCCATGTTATGCAAGTGTTCTGAATATGTGAATGTTATTTTTTATAAGGAGTGGTATATGTATAGAAATACAGAATTTACCTTTTTATAGGGACCACTCTAACCAAAAAATTTCTAATTACGAAAACATTGCCATATATGTAATTAGTTAAGCAAAAGAAAATTCATATTTCTAAATAAATATTTGCAGAGTTAATAAAAGTTAAATTTCATAACTTGTAAATGTTTGACATTGTTTTGTTTTGGTTTTTTGGTTTTTTTACGAAAATGGCAACTTTCGTAGACTATTTTTGGAAAAAAAATTAAGCTTATGTGAACTTATTTTGAACAACACACAAACTAAGAATTCGATCAAAATGCTCTCATTATTTCAATTTGTAGATGGTTCTTATTTATTGGGTACTGAAATACAAAATTTTAAATCATAACATGTCAGCAAATATTCCACTTAGAAACATGTTTTTTTGTTTGTTTCGCCAAATAAATTTAGGGCAAAATTTTTTTAATTGTAAATTTTTTGCTAAAGGGCACGTATAATATGTTATGCTCCGTGTTTATTTAAATACCACCCTCTTATAAAATAAATAACATATTCAACATTCTTATATAATTTGAAAACTTTTTTTCTCGGAAGTGGTTTAAAAGGTAATTGCTAACATCAATTCTTAATCACCCTTTATAGTATATATTTTTGCATACTAAATAATCTGTTGCTTCGGTAATAACTAAGATCTATTTCTTTGAACATTTTAAATGTGTAATTTGTAAAGTAAAATTCACTTTTCTCTTTGTGAAATGTAAATTTTTTTTGCTATATGTGAAATATTTGTTCTATGATTGTTTTACTATCCCTTTTTTAAGTAAACATTTTGAATGTCCAGCTGTATTTGTGTAAATCGTTTGTCCTATTTTTTAGGTTTTATAAAATTTTGAATGCTGTCAGTATATTAATAAATTTGTACAACACAAGCAAGTTTTCATGTGATTAAATTACAAATATATCTATCATTCCTATTCATATCGCACCCTTGCGACGAAAGTGTTACAACTCAAAATTTGGTGAAAATGACTTAATGTTACAACCGGATGCAGAAAACAGGGCTGCATCCTCCTATGCAAAATGTTAGGTCATAAGTTATTCGGGTTTCGGCTAGTTGGCATATGTCATTAGATGAACACAACGTCCCTCAATTCAGCCAGAAACAGGTTTGTTTTTTTTTGTTTTTTTTTCATTTTCTGAAGATTGGGATTTTTTGAGTTGTAACACTTTCGTTGCAAGGGTGCGATATGTTAATTGGTTGATAGAAGTAAAAGAAGAAAGAAGAACTCAGATGCTAAAAAATGCAGTATTGCGCATACAGTATAATTTTTTGTACTACATACGAGGCCTCACCAAGGGTAGTTGCCATTGGGGTGCCAGAGTAGATCAAGAGTGGGATTTTGGGGAGGGAAATGCAAAATACAGTAGGACCCACTTATAACGATCCCGCATTTCGCGAGTTTTCGGATGTAGCAAGGAAAATATGAATTATATTTTGTAAAATGATTAAGTACAATACAATTTAACCACTTTTAGCGAACAAGTCATTGTAGACCCCGGATTCAATGAATAATTAAAAAATAAATAAAATGGGAAATCAAACTTTTTGTAAAAATTCCGTCGTTATATGTGGTTGGTCGTTATAATCTGCGCTCGTTATAACCGAATCCCGCCTCATTTTTATGGATTTAAAAAGCAAAATTTCTCCTAATCCCCTGTGGCCCTGCCACTGGGGGTGCCAGACCTAATTTAATGCCTCATTAAAAATGAATCCTTTAAGACAGAATGAAACACAGACACAAACTATATATACAGGGTGGTCCTAAACTATATGTCAAAAATGTAAAGGCAGGTAGAGGGGACCTAAATAAGCAGATTTCGTATAGGATTGTGTGTGCGGTAATGTCGCCTTGAGCCGGTAGAGAGCGCTGATGACTGCGGCGTATAAAAGCGCTTCGCTAGCTGGATTCATCATTTCCCGCACGGATCTCGAGCAGCATGCATCGTTTCACCAATGCGGAGCTGGCCGACATGCATTTCATGTATGGGGCTGCACAAGGAAATGGATTAGCTGCTCAAAGGATGTACAGGGAGCGATTCCCGGATAGGAATCAGCCGGATCGTCGAACATTCGAGCGTCTGCATCGGGAGTTACGCATGAGTGGATCATTTTATGCTTCCAGGCGTGGAACTGGCTTTGGAAGATATCGCAGAACTCCTGCAGTGGAAGAAAGAATACTGAACACAGTCGAGGATAATCCTTCGACAAGCTCGAGAGCTGTAGGACGTGCGTTGGGTGTGAGCCATCAAAGTGTTTTAAACTGCTTGATTTAAGATTTAACCTGCTTGGATTTTTTCTTCTGGGGTCATATTAAAAGCCTGGTGTACGAGAGTCCCGTCACATCTGAAGAAGATCTTGTTGCCCGCTTCTCTGTTGCTGCTGGACATGTGATCGACATGCCTGACGTCTTTTCTAATGTACGCCGATCCATGCGCCGTCGCTGTGAATCTTGTATCGCTGTTGGTGGCCGCTCTTTCGAGCACCTCTTGTAAACTATTAATAAATTTTTGTTTTCTTTTGTCTTTACTTGTCTTTTCAGTTTCCTGTGATTCATACTGCTTTACAAGCTAGCGCTTTAATGTGTCATTACCGCACACACATTCCTATACGAAATCTGCTTATTTAGGTCCCCTCTACCTGCCTTTACATTTTTGACATATAGTTTAGGACCACCCTGTATAGAACAATAATAACGCAATGTTAAAATATTGAACATTTTTAAAAACGTTTGTAATGTGTAGAAATGTTTATATGTATTTATATAAACCGTTTTTACATAATTCTTCCTGTCCCACCCAATTCCCCCTCCATAAATTTTAAAATACAAACCTTGATATACATATATGTTAATATTACAGTTTGTGTAGTTGAAATTAACTACGAAAACATTATCAAAGAAATGTCAAATTTATCTAGGTTTATAGTGACAACCCATGCTGAGTGGAACCCACGCTAAGCTCCTCTCATCTCTAGAAGACATTCTATGTAAAATGTGAAAGTAGATACATAGAAAACACGTCAAAAATATTAAAGAGGAGATACCTAGCATTCACTCAGAGCTTTCATCGGGGGCTCAGTCTAGGATTGCATTACAAGGTGCCTTCTTGATATGTATAGGCTGTACTTTGATAAATCAGTTATATAATGTATCAAGGAGGAAACAACACATGAAGATAGCCATGGTGGGGGTAGAATGACTAATTTTGATTTCCTACGTTCAGAAGCGTAACTAGAGACAATAGATTTTGTTTTTTTTGTCAAATTCTTAATTTGACGCCCCTAATTGTTATTTCGAATTCGTCTTTCCGCGAATTTGGTGCCTTTTGAACCTTTTTCAAGGTGGCGCCAATGGCAGCTTCCCTTTACCAATTTTCTCGTTATGTTTCTAAACATAACAAATTCTTGCCTTTTGCAAACTTCGTTGATAGCGGACCGGCCTATATTGATAAATTCGCCATTGAATGTATAATTTCACAAGTAGATTTGCATTAACAGTCATTTCGACACTGGTGCATGGGCTCCTATATATATATATAAGTACTTCTAGTGGGGGCTATGAAAAATTACCTTCTCAAGGTTGTCAAACACTTAAGTGAATGTACACGATACTAACATGCTACAAAAATAATTGATACTGCTTGACAATTAGTAATGAGCTAAAAAGTACCTTATTTTAAAATGTGACTGTGAAATCTTTAAAGTGAATATATAGCAGAATGGGACAAATCAAATTTTTAAACGACTAGGAGAGGTTCAAGCCCCCTGTTCCTCATATAGGTGTATGTACTGATAGCCCATGTACTGGTGTAAGGTTCAAAGATGGGATGTTTTGGGAGTGACGGCAGAACCGCCTTCATTTAACAGGAGCAGCAGTTAAAACCAGCACCTTAGCTAGCTGATCTTACGCCTCTGTCATAGGTCTTCCACATCACTCCTAGCTATGACCTGGTTGAAACTCGAAAGCAGAGAACAGCATAAAACATGCAAAAAAGCAATCAAATCACTATTACTGGATTCCATGCCACTGTGCATTTCATGGCAACGGAATGACCAACACATGGGGGCATCTTTGTCTCAGTGCAGGCTGCAACAATATGCCTTCTCTCCATTAGCCCAGTCTGAAGAGCCATATCAACATCTTAAAGGAAAAGGTTACCCATCTTCATCAAGGCATCATAGACTCCCAACAATCCATGTTCCAAGATAAAGAAACCACCTTTCCTCAACGGACGCTTCTCAAAAGGCGTGAGCACCAAACTCCATCGTTTTCACTTGGGCTATGCTTACACAAACCTTTTCCTCTACCAGATACGGCTACTCACCACATCGATGTGTTTTTAGTATCCAGAATGTGTTAACGTGATACTCTAGAACACATACTTTTGACGTGCCCGGTCTGTGATCTGCTCCGCTCTGGACTTTTCAATTCTTGTGGATGCATGGGGATTCCTAACTCCACTGGGGATCCACACAACCCAAAATGTCTCAATTACTCTCTTCTGCATTGCATAGACCGGGCGCATGAAGCTTTTTCTGTTTCTTACTATCTACTGGTAAATGGAACTGCCACGAAGATCTTGTCCTTCTTCTAGAGTTTGAGCCTTTGGGATCATTCCCTGCTAACGAAACAATACAGAGTTTCACCAGGAGATTCCATAACAAACAGTTATTTCGACACTGGCGTAAGGTTTAAAAACACGACGTTTCGGGAGCCAACTGCTCCCTTTGTCAAGTGAAGGCAGAACTTTTTCCGATGCTAAACTTCCATTCTTTCATTCCTTTCCTGAGATTTATATAACCCTCTTCTGGGAACAGAGTGCAGTCTTCGGCAGCCCCTTTTCCGAAAACCCATTTACAAAAACCTATTATTACTAGAGAGAGAGAGAGAGAGAGAGGAAACAAACACGCAAAATCGTGAAAAAATTAATGAAGAGTGATAAAATTCCATTGAAAACTGTATGAAGGCTGTGTATGCCAACTTCTAAAAGTTGCAGTAGTTTATGCAATGGAAGGTAAAGAGGAAGTCCGCGCATACCAAATTTGGAAAGAAGAAATGGCTAGATGAAGACAAAATGAAATAAATTTTTATATAAACAATGAACACTTAAATTAAACAATAAAATTATAATTTAAAAAGGGCAAAAATAATTTTAAAAGCTCTGGGGGTACTAGAACAGTTGTAACAGTCGTAACGAAATTATGAAGCTATGGAACAATTATTATAAAAGGTAATTTCTACTTGGTACCAATCATTGTAAAAGTTAATCTTCCATTAAATTATTTAATAAAAGCGGCTGCATAGTTAATTAAAAAAAAATTGTTAGTGTATAACAAAAATGACTTTTTGAAATTTTTTTTAACGGCTGACATAGTATTTAAAGCAAAAAAATAATTTAATTAAACAGGAAACTTAAATATAATTTCTAATTTAATCAGAAAAATTAACGAATAATGTTAAAAAATTGCTTCTTTTTTTTTAAATAAAATAATTCTGAGATCACATTTTCAAAAACTTCTATTTTTATACACAACAATTGTTTAACTGCAACTGTCAGTGTCAAACTCACATTGGCTAAATTTTGGTGTAAAAAAATAGATAGACTTTACTTTCTGGAAACCTTGAAGCGGTTTCCGGGCGGGGTCAAATTTCAAATTTACTCTGGCTACCTTTCTATTCGTCAGTTCGGTCAAGCACTCTAGCCAATCACAGGAATTATAACGTCGCCCGGAGTTGTGACGTCACGAATTTGTTTCTATTTTGAGACCCACCCCTGAGCTGCAGAAGGCGGTCGGGACAGACGCTAATCCCTTATTTCATTGGTTGCAAAAGTTATCTGTTTCTCATCCTTGTTTTTGAAAACACTGCTAGACTAAATTTTAGTGCCAACTAGATTAAGAGCAATATTTATTAAAAGAAATACAAGGTTTATGTTATAACCTTCATTTACGAAAGAATTCATTCACAAAAAATAAATAACACTCAGGGTTTTATTTTTTCATAAAAAAGCAAAACAAAGAAAGGGCTACATTACTTCCTTACGGCATATAGATATTACTAGTTGTTACATTGCAACCCTATTTTCTCGGGGTTTTTTCTGATCGTTTGGTGATTTTTTTCCGAAATCAGTTGCATATACGTACGTATGTTTTCTCTCATTCCGTGGATTTGACTGAATAAATACAGTGCAATCAATTTTTTTCTATATGGTAAGGTTAAGTAGTTTTTGTTTATTTATATATATATTATGTTATTTAAAGTTTATATAAATGTAACTGCTTGATCTTTTACATGTTTCTAATAGTTATCAGTTAAGCACGTGTGATTGTATTCTGAAAATTTAAAGCTGCCGTTTCCGGGATTTCTTTTTTAAAATTTCGGAAATTTGACTAAGATATTTCGTAACTTTTGAGGAATTTTCCTTGTGCATTCACGAAATCAGGCTTAGACTCACAATAGCCAATGTAAACAGTACTTTTACTATCATTTCATATGAGACTAAGTTATATAAGGCGTAATGTGA
>QLNU02015360.1:93513715-93533232 GCA_006491805.2 Dysdera silvatica | reverse complement strand
AAAGGCATTAATATTATATGTAGCTATGTGTATTTGTGATTTCTCATATAATTTATTATTCATTTAAGCTAAACATAACTATACTTAAAATACATACTAATTAAATACCATCAACTATATTTTGCATATTATGCCATACTTTGGTATAAGCGCTCATGCACTGATCCTGAAATTCAGCCTACAATCAAATCATACCTAGCTGTACTCTACCCCATTAACATATCGCACCTTAGCGACAAAAGTGTTACAATTCAAAAAATCGCGTTCTTTAGAAAACGCCAAAAACTTTTTCTGGTTGCATTGAGGGATACCGTGTTCATGTAACGACATGTGATAATTAGTGGAAATCTGAATAACTTATTGCCTAATGTTTCGCGTGGCAGGATGCAGCACTGTTTTCTACATCTAGTTGTAACATTAAGTCATTTTCACCGAATTTTGAGTTGTAACACTTTCGTCGCAAGGGTGCGATATGTAATTTTATGATCATCTGGCAATTCTGTCTTGTTCTTTTTTATTTTATAGTGGTGTCGTTATAATGTTTTGAACTTTTCAACTAATTAACGGTTATTTTTGTTTAACGGTGGCATTCAGTGCAGTGATGGATTTACAATTTTGCCACCTGTAGGCTGACATATTTTGCCGCTTAATCTTACCAAACGTAACTAGAGGTATGACAGATTTTGGCACTTGTATAAAATTCTTAAATTGTTCGTCCATCATGGTTTTCATATTTCAAATTTAAATATTCGCTAATTTCGCATTTTTTGAATTTCTCTCAAAGCAGCTAGCCTTCTGCCAGTGCCTAATAATTCCACTGAACATAGGACAAATCAAAATTAGTAATTCAACTGGCCACCAAAAAATCCCCACTTTTGAAAACTTGTCATGTTAAATTCATGATAAAATGTCGGATTAAATTCATTACAATTAAATATATTTTTATTTAATTTTGAAACCAAAAAGTTTAATACTTTTTACTATCAAAATAATTTATAAAACTCTAGAGTGTATTATACTATAGGCTACTATGATTTTAAAAAGACATCGTTTATAACGACTATCGGTTATAACGACCGAATTTGCACGGTTCCCTTGAAGGTCGTTATAACCGATTTTCACTGTATATATATACAGGGTATTTCATGAAGAGTGTCTGAAAATAATTTAAAATCAACGGTTGGTCGTAAAAATAAAATGAAATATGAGAAATAATCAGCAAATAGAGGAGAATTTAGCTATAATAGTTTCATCCCAGGAAATAATAATTTCATAAAAATAATAATACTAACATTTTATATTCTCCCCAATTCAAAAAATGCCAATTAGTAAAATTTGCGCATCACTAAATTAGGCTGAAAGAATTTTACCTCATAGCTTTACATGAAAAATTTGCTGAGATTGATAATTGAAAATTTGGGGGTTGCCACTTTTTCAGAGAAAAAAAAAATTAAAGTTGCCCCTACGAGCTACTTGTCCTGTATAAAACTCTGCACACAGGTGAAGTATATCATTTAGGAGGCAATTCTTCTCCTATATGCATAGCTGTGTGCCGGAGAAGTATCATGTAGGGACCAATTTTGTTTCTTCGATGTGTACACAGACATATACAGAAAAAGTAGGGTGTCAGGATCCCCAAAATTTTATCCCTAACTTCCCCGGCCAATTTGACACTGATTGTAGGATTCCGATTTGATTCTTATACAGACAATGCACATTTTATGTATGAGAGGCATGGCAAAATTTATTTTACTAATACATATTTCAATTTGTACATCGAAATCAAACTAGTTTAAGTATCAGTATTACTAAATGATATATTATAAATTTGCATAAAACGTTAAAAATGTTCAACCTCATTTTCCATAAAGGGATTTGATTTTTTTTTTTTTTTTCAAATTTGCTGCCAACTCATTTTGCAGTATTACAGCATCATTGCCAGGACCAGTTGCTAGGAATTTTGTCACGTGATTGCCACAACTCAATACAAAAAATCTTTAGGACAGACAACAATAACTTCTATATATAATTGTCTACTATGTAGGTAATAAAATCAAATGAGTAATTTTGTAATACACAAACTGAAATATGTATTAGTAAAATAAATTTTGCCACGACTCTCATATATAAAATGCGCATTGCCTTATAAGAATCAAATAAAACTCCTATAATCAGTGTCGAATTGGCCGGGTAAGTTAGGGATAAAATTTTGGGAGGTCCTGACACCCTACTTTTTCTGTATACATCTGTGCACACACAGAGGAAAAAAAATCGGCTCCTACACGATACTTCTCCTGTGTACAGCTATGCATATAGGAGAAGAATTGCCTGTAAATTATATACTTCTGTGCGCAGAGTTGTACACAGGGAAAGTAGCTCATAGGGGCAACTATAATTTTTTTTTCTCAGAAAAAGTGGTAACCGCCAAATTGTCAATTATCAATATCTCAGCGAACAGCTTCATGAAAAGCTATGGGGTAAAATCCTTTCACCCTAATTCAGTGAGGCGTAATCTTTACTAATTGACATTTTTTGGATTTGGGGGCATATAAAAAGTTATTAATATTTTTACGAATTTATTACTTGCTGGAGGTGAAACTATTATAGCTCAATTCTCTCCTATATGCTGATTATTTTTCGTATTTCATTTTTATGACCAACTGTTGATTTTATATTCTTTTCGGACACTCTTCATGAAACTCGGGGTATATACTGTATATAAATAATTCTACTCGTTAATGTTGTCACTCCATAAAAATCGTCCCGGAATTCTGTTATGGGAAATCATAAAATTTTTTAAAACTTTTTCAGTCATAGAACTTGTGCATTTTTGCTTATTCAATAGAAATTGGAGAGTTTGGAATTTGGGATTGTTATGGTCGAATTGTAAATTAGCAGTTTGGGGAGTTGTAAATTAGAGATCTGGTGAGTTCAAAATTAGCAATTTAGCAATTCAGAATTTGGCAATTTAACGAATTGTAAATTAGCAATTTGGTAAGTTAGAAATTCGCCTTTTTTACATAGGTAAATGTATAACACAAAATTTGAAACCTGCTAACTTTAAATATCAACCTTAGTCGATTTTTTAAAACGTGCTTCTTGTTTATATTACCTTGGATTAGTAAAAAGTCAAATATGTATAAATTTAATGTGATGCTTTTTATTAGTTGGCAAAATATTGCCATTATATGCTTGGCATGGTAATTGCTATTCTTTTACTCTGCAGCCTAAGATTTCATTCATGAAAAGTAAGATTGATTAGTTTGGAGATTATATTCAGCCATTCGTTTCGTTTCAAGTACCTCACTTATTTGAAAATAAACTGTAAGATAAATAAAACAAAATAATTGTAAGATTTTCAAAGATGAATAGTTTACCTTGTATAGATTAATAAGTAAAAGAAGACAGTGCTAATATAAATGCTCACAATGATTTTTTAGCAAGTTTTTAATTTCAATCTTTTTAAGAGTAAAACAAATTTTTATTCTCCATAATGGTTTATATTTTTATAAAAGTAATTTTTTTAACAAAAAACATTATTTCGTGATGCTTTATTAACAACTGCATAATCGTCTGTTTAAAATTTTACGACGTTAATTAGCTATACAATGAGTGGCTTTATGGGTAAAAAATGTGCAATATGTATGATAATGTACTTACATAAATATGATTTTTGTAAAAGTACATATGAAAGGTTTTCTATAAACATATGTTTATAACAGTATGCATACCGAACACACATAAAAATGAAATAACTTGATATACAAGTTCTGCAGAAAATATAGAAAGGCAGCCATTGTCTGCCCAAAGCTGCCCAACAAAATTTTGATGCAAACAACCCATAAGGTCTTTATTATAGCGCAAATCTTTAGGGTATGTCATGTAGCTAGACATCTGAAAAAAATATTAGTAAAAAAATTACTTTTGAACATCTATCTTCACAGAATAATAACAGTCAAGATACATAATATAGATAAATAGGGTTATTAAAATTTAAAATCTTATCAATTCTTTGATGTTTTGTATATAATAATAATATTTACGTAATTGTGAATATAATTTAATATCAATATTTCATAACTTCTTAAAAAAAGTGTTTAAAATTAATGTCATTTAAGTTTGAATTTAAATTTTATACAGTAAACTTGAGGAGTAAATGAAACCTCGGGGACATATAAACTCTTGTGGCATTGTAGCCATTGCTCTCTTTGATTGTGGGACGTGACTCCCCAGGAAGAGAGGCTACTTTGGAAAGGGCTATATCTGGCATTAAAACCAGGTGATCATTAGTGGCGACATTACGATGTACTAACGTTGAGCCTAAGTGTCTAGCGATTCTCTACAAGTTTAATTACTCTTAAAGAAGTATCTTAAGTATCTGAAAAATTACAATATTAGCTAAGTAATAACTATATATTTAATCAGAACATAAAAACACAAAAATAGGACATAGTTTAAACAACATATAAATCATGGGGGGAAACACCTTTTATCTCATTACTATCATGATTAGGCAGCTCTGTATGACTTGTGCTTCTGTTCTGTTCTCACTTTTATTATAATGCTAATTGTAAGCTAAAAATATTGAATTGCTAAAGCTAGGGGGATGCGATTTCTCGAACGAACAAAATGAGCTTTGGTTGCCTTTGAACCATATAAATCTAACCAATCAACCTTCACTGTGCATTTAACCTCAAGCTATATTAGCATAAACTGTAAGCCACAATACTGTACTTTGAAAAATAAAAAAGTGAATTTTGAATTACTATGAAATAATGCATAAAATGGAGGATAAACTCTGAGGCATTAAGAGTAAGTAGAAAATAATAAGATCAGATATATTCCATACTTGTAAGAGAGTACCATTTCCTAAAAAACATTGAGATTTGTGGTAACCAAATCTCATAGCAGATTCTGCAATTTCTATGAAATTAGAATCCCAAGGCTTATTCTTTTCAAAATGCTGATAAAATGTATAGTTGGCATCTTCATCTCCATTCATTTCTCTAAATTAAAATAAAACATCTTTTGTATTTAATGATTTTTTGCTTACAACTATAATTTAATATTGTATTTGCATTTGAATACATTAATTAAAATTTTTATAAAATATTTATTAAAGTTATTGAATGATACACTTTTCACCTTCCAGTGGAGTTCAGTATCAGACGGGCAATGAAAATATGCATTCACCCTGACCTAATCACAATGACTTGTACTTTTTTGCCTAATTTTATGTGGATGATCATATGATTTTACCATGCATTGAAATGAAGCCAGTCTTTTCTCAGAACTATGTCAACTTGTACTTATACTCATCAGTAAGGCTAGGATTCTGATGATTTTGCATTTTTTTTTTTTTTTTTTGCATTTCCAAAACTTTGCCCAAGTATATATAAATGTGCTTCATGAAAAATTAAGCAGATTGAAATAACTTCGTTAGGGCATTTTTCATGTTTTGGGTCATTTTAAGGGCATTTTTTGGATATTTTGGGTCATCAATTTGCATTTTTTTTTATATTTAAAGAAAAACTTAATTTCCCATGAATTTCTCAGAAATTTCTCTTTTTTTTTTTCAAAAATGTAGTTTTCGCGATTTTCTGTTTGTTTGAAAGAATTCAAAATTCCGGTAAAATTACATCTCTACAATTTATTATACTTTTACATATATTCTTTATAATTTTGAAATTCATGCAAAGAATACACCCCCACCTCGCTTAAGTAATTTCTGAAATGGTGCGCTTTATTGAAAGCTAGAAACAAAGAAAGGGAAAATGGGACAAATTCTAAAAAAAAACAAAAAAACTGTGCTCAATTTCAGATGTGTGGTCATAGAAAAAATTTTCCCTTGGTGAAATTTCTCATGACTTTGAACGAAGTGATGTGATTTATTTTAAATATGTTCCAGTGGTGTCGGTGGAAGTTGAAAGGAGCTTCTCTATGTTTAAGTCGTTATTAGCTGACAGCCACAAATTGTTTTGTTTTAAAAATCTACACGTGCTTATGATCGATGCATTGCGGTCTTGCAATACTGAAATAAAAATTGTCAGTTTTACTATGGCTAATTTCAAATATTGAATAATTGTTTTTGCAAGATTTGTTTTTTAAGGACAGTTTTTGTTTATAGGGCATTTTCTTTTATTTTATGGGTCATAAATACATTTTTATAGGTCATTTTCTGACATTTTTTAGGTCATAAATACATTTTTATAGGTCATTTCTGACTGTTTTTAGGTCATCAAAATCCTATCCTTACTCATTATCTATCAAGAGACCAGTCCACATGGCTGGGAAATCTTGTTATAATTCAAATTTCATTAAACGTAGTTGTTAATCTGTTGCATGTCTATATGAAACCAGTTTGATTATTTACTATGTTGACTACTCACTAATGTAGCCACAATAAAAATAGTTACTACACATCAGTAACTTCTTTACTGATAACTTACAGAATTTCATTTTTCGCACCTACTGCTATAGAGCCTAAGCAATCAAACACTCAATCCAACGTGCCTTCCAAAGATGTCATTTTGGCTAATGTTAACATGAAAGTTCCAACAGTTTGGAAGTGAATTTTTTTTAAGAGTTCAAACTGAAATGCCACAAGCACAACATAATTGTGGATGAAATAAAACACATCATCTCCCTGCCATTTTTCCAAGACGATATCCGATTTTGGGAGGCCATATTGGCGGAGATGGCTGAGAAGATCTTGATCTGGAAATTGATATGGGAAATTTCGAATTCTGACCCAACATCCGTTTTCGGCAGCTGAGCGAACAGGAAAGTTGACTCCGTTGATGTTGAGGCCAGTCTCGATGAGTAAATTCGAGCGCTGAAGGGGGACAGCGTAATTTCAACGCTGGATTGACTCCTAGGTTGCAGGAAGCAAAGTTCTTCCGAGTTCCCGATAGCATCAAAAATGACCCCAAAGACGTCAGAAGGAACTGGGCGGCTAGAACCAAAATCGACACAAACGGAAGGTCTTCGGTCGAGCTGGATGGGCATTTCGAGAGCGTAGAGAAGACGACTTATCTCTCCGAGATCGGAACTCAGAATGAAATAGATAGCGATCTGATTCAATATCGATAGATAGATCTGAGTGTATCTATAGTATAGTATCTACAGAGTGAAATCTATACTTATACATATTTTAAACTCTTTCCTATTTCAGAAGACATTAATAAATAACAATAAAAGTATACATTTCTCTAAAAGCTTGTTCATTCATATGCACAAATTAAGTCTTTGAAATATATGTATATATGCATTTGTATGTCTAGTTGCTTTTATGCCAAGCATAACATACATCCCATTTTTACATTGATGCTTAGAATTTTCTTGCAACAAACCGTTTTACATATTTGTGAGAGAGTAGTTCTTTTCCATATTATACAGAATTCTGAAAACACATTCATGTAGTTTTACATAATTTTTGATGTGATTTTTTAAGATGGTTGATTAAAATTCCCATCCCGAAAAACTCATCATACAATTTTGGAATAAATATATAAATTATAAATGAATTAAACTGCACAAATAAAAGCTAGTCAGTACTTTATATGAATATAGTTAACATTGAAGTTCATTACTAACAGTATAGTAACTTATAATTCTTCATAATAAAAATTTTTACTTTTAGAAAATTTCAATCTTTAGCTTCAGTAACAAATTTTCTAGCATCATAAGACGGTCTTAGATTTCATATGTTAGTAACACCTTAAATGTAAAGTTATACTAAAAATATTTGCAATTTGTTTTCCTATTATTTGTATTTAACTAGATTCAAATATTTATTTAAAGATTTTTGTTATGTCATGTTGAACTTAGATTTAAAAGTATAATTCCCTCTTTATATTTTATAAATTAGATCCAAATTGCTATCAGATTTTGACCCTCAAAATTCGTACTAATCACTACTCTTGAGTAAGGACAATATCCTTCCTATATACTATTCAAAAATTGGGTGGAATTTTGGCTTTTAATAAAATTTCTGACTCAATAAGAATTGATATCAAGAGTCGAGATCCTTACATTTCTCTATTGCTTATTCTAAGTTGTTCTATTGCTATTCTTAATTGTTCTAAGTTATAACAATTATCCATTACGAGCTTTCTTGAATGACAATAGTTTACAATGTGAGATACATGCATTTTACCCGATATGAATAAAAAGCAGCATATTTAGAAGTATTTAAAAAGATGGATTGCAGGTCAATATACCTTCCTGAAATCTTCAAGAGTTTAAATATGCAATTTTAAAATCATGTTGACTAATCTCATAAAAATTTATTGATAATCTTATTCACATCATAAACCACTGACGGTGAGTTTATATTTCAGCCCGAAAACGTTCTATTGAAAAGGCATTGCACTTTTTTGAGTGCCATTTTTAGCTGTAAATGGTCTATATTGCATACTTCTATAAACTTGCAATAACATTCATTCTTCTATAATTTGTGTTTTAATGCTTTAACTTGACCTTTGTAATTCATTCAAACTTACTAAAGAGACTTTCTCTTTTCTATGTCTCTTTTTATCCTATGCTAAAAAACTCTAGATTAAGCTTAAACGTGGGTGTCAAAATTATTATTCATAATAAATTTCCTCTTAAAAAAAAAAAAAAAACTTACCCCAGTGGCTTTGTGTGTTGACCATTATTTGGCCATTGTGTTATCCCTGAGAAGGGTAATAATATCTTACAACCTTACATACGGAGAAGAGAGCGTTGTTCCTGTCCTCGTTGGTCTAGCGATCAAAGCACTCCGGGCTCAATGGAGGGACCTTAGTTCGACTCTACGACGGGTATCATGTCTCTTTTTCTTCTATAATATAAAAGTTCTAAATTGAGCTTAAACGTGGGTGCCAAAATTATTATTCATGAAGAGGCTTTCCCTTTGGCTTTTGTGACTGTTTAATTTTTGAGCAGCTGTGTACATATAAGTAAAAAAGTAAACTAAGTAACGTGTAGGAGGCAGTGGGAAGAATAATTCTTATGTGATAATAAAGCTCTGAGAACAAGGCAATATTAAATTATAAAACTTAAAAAAAATGTATAAAATGCATTAAGTAACACTAAATCATTTTGCCAATAGCATGTGTTCTTTGTTCTTAGAAAAACTTACTTTATTTCCATACCAGCTAGACTCTTTACTAAATCACAATTTGCACTGCTCAAAGCTCGAGCTCGAGCAATTCTGGGATAATACAAAATAAATGCAAGACACATCTCTTCTCCAGTTCCCAAACCACCCTGCCAATAAGAAACAATCCAAATTAAAGAAAGTACACTGATTAAAAAAGTAACACATATTATTAAAACCGAACAAAATATTTAAGCTGCTACCTAATGTTCATTATTATTGTTATTACTTTTTTTACTTGTGCTTATTTTTATCTCTTATGTCAAGCAAAGCTCTAATTGTAAAAACTGGTCACTAAGACCTTGTTTACTTAGTTTAACTTCAAAAGCCTTGATTTAAGCTGAAAACATTGGATTATGCTTTTACAAATATAGACATATACCCTAGATTTACAAAATATGACCTTGATTGCAAATGTGTTTTTTTTTTAATTCAAGTTTTTAACCTAGTAAATATAATTTCATTGAAGTCTTACAAATGTTGTTCTGTTCCTGCCAGTTGAGTCATAAGTGCATTCCACCGTAAGCTGATCCCCCTAAAAAATACAATATACAAGTGGATATTCTTTTAAACAGGTTAAATCTAACGATAGTTTGTTGTTATATACATTTTGAGTACAAATAATGGGAAAAGAACAACTTATTACATGTTTGTATTACATAATTTATAAGTACAGGAATTTGTGACTATTTTTTGTGCTGTTTTTTGTGACTATTTTTTATTTGTGATTATTTTTCAAATACTGTCTAAATTTTGTCTAGTTAGTATATTTGGTAGTAGTGATGTGTGTTTTATGAAATTAGGATTTAATAAAAATCAATGCTTAATCCTACTTTCTGGATAAGTATTGTTATATAGATGTGTATGCGTGCACATGGGGGAGGGCATTCATGCATATACATTGAGCAGCTAAATTGCTATGATTATTTTATTAAAAGTAGCTGTATGTGGATTGCTAGTATGTAGTTTTCTGTTTTAGGATGTATGTAGTCTTCTGTTTAAGGATGTATGTAGTCTTCTACTTTAAGTATGTAATTTTTACTCCTATGAGGAGTAAAGTCATTACTCCTGATATATGTCAGCACGGTCCCATACATACAGGGTGTTTGGAAAATATATGGCAAAACTTTGCATGTTTGACCATATCCGTAACGTGATGGACGTAAACAGTGGTGCAGCTCTACAGCCAAACCGGCCCCTTGCGGACACGAGGGATATGGTGAAATATGCATTGTTGGTGTCCTACTACCTTAAGTTTTGCCAGATATTTTCCAAACACCTATATATGCCAATTGTGAATTGATTACGACGCTATTGATAACATCGGATTTTGATAGCCCGGTTATCATTTATCCCGAAGCAATTGTCAACCATTAACAATTAAAATTGGCATGTTAGTTTTGTGTCATTTTGTCTAACTTAGTTTTACTGATGATTCGTTAATAATTACATCATAACAAAGATTATTTAAATAATGTTGCCGATCATGTCAACCCTGTGTTGTGGTAGTTTATTTCAATAGAGATATGGATATTTCCAACAGAACAATTCTCCATGTCATGTATATTTTACTTGCATCATGTAAGAAGTATAACGAAACTTTTTCTCCGTTGAGAATGGTCTCCCCAATCTCAGTGTAAAATCCTATTAAGAATGTGTGGAGGAAATGAAGTCAAAAGGGGATTATGACAAAATGGATTCATTGTACTTGCGTATCCAGAGACTTGGGACCAGTTCCCCAAACTTCCATTTTCAATAGGACTGCAGCCTTGCATTCTGTTATTATATCGATATATACTATAAAATTTTGAACCCTCCCCCAGAATTCAATCCTGCTGCAGTCGACTCATTACCATTAAACCCTGGGGAATTGAAAGATGCAATTCATTATACTTGGGCTACTATTCTTCCATGAAATAGATCAAGTGTCAGTAGAATCCATGCCTATATATATAGAAGAATTCAAGCCGTATTAAGGGCAAGGTGGCTCACAGTACTAGTTTGATGTTCATGATAATTTGCTACTCAGTTTATATATATATATATATATTTTATTTTATTCAAAAGTCACATATTTATTGAAGCATTAATATAATTGTTTCAGTGCACTAAACATTCCGACACTCATTATAATTTTACTAATATAGAAAGAGCAACATTAGCATATAGTTGTGCCAAGTGAAAATTACATATTTTGTAATAATAATAATAATATGTTACTATGAGTTGTTCCATGATCATTTATAATTTATTTAAACAGTATAAAACAGTTTTTATTCTAAATAAAATGCAAGTTTTTTTAAAGGAAAACTTTGTTTTATCTCATTACACTACATTTAAAAAGTGTGATCATTATTTAATACAATTTCTTGGTTTGTAGATGAATTTGTGCAAGTTGTAAAATATATTGTGGAAATCAAATGTGTTAAAAATTTATCATAATTGCTTAATAAGAAATCATTTGGGCACTAATGTTGCATTTTAAGTACATGCTTTTTTTTATTAAAAAAATTGTAAAAACAAATTGAGTGGACCTTTTTATATTCCCATTTTTATGTTTCCTGTATCACTTTTGTATAATCTAAACAACCAATTTATTTATATATAAAGTAATATCACAATAAATTATCACAATTAAAGTTTTTTTTAATATGTTAGTAGTTATTTTGGTGGAGATTTGCCATCATCATCAGAAGCGTACTCATGATATGAGGTTCTGATGAGTACCAATAAAGTAGCTATTAACGTATTAAAAAAAATTTTAACTGTCATAATTTGTTACCTTTAATATGTCAAAACCTTTACTTTCTTTCATATATTCTCTTCTGAAACTGTGTAAGCGTCTTACATAAACTAATATCCTGGGGCTCTCCCCCTTACAGGTTTCTACCATATAACTTTTTTTAAGAAACAAAGAAAGTTTCACAATATTAAAACAAAAGTAAGTCTTAATATTGTCAATTATTAGTAGTTGGGAAGCAGTACATATTTTGTAGAAATTAGTTTATAGAGATTTGAATTTTCGATGGAACATTATATGCAAAGCATAATTAATAAAATACATAGTTTTATAACTTTTAAGTTCTCTTACCGGTTTTACAGTAACTTCTTCGCTTAAGTATCTGTATTCCTGAAATATTAAGAATGAATTAATAGAAACTTTAAAAAAATAGAATAGGTTTTAAATATAAGGTCTTTTAATAAATATTGTAAATGTGTTGTAAATAATGTAATATGTTTATTATCATGGCAATACAAGAGCATCCACAAGTTAAAACTTAAGAGGGACAAACCCCTGAAGGCTTATATACTTTCCAATATACTTAAATAGCAGTCAGAGGAATAATTTCTAAGTTTAACATGCCCATGCTATCAGATATTTACCATAAGAATTTTATCTAGTCCTCTTATTTTATTCAAAATAAAGGGCTCAAAAGAATTTTTTGACTAATGTTCCAAAATATACATAGCTATGTTACTGACTGGAGTTAAAGAATAAAATGGCAATTATTTACTTGTGGAATTTTGCCTAAAAGATTTTTTAGAATATATTTGTGACTGCAAAAATTAGATTTTTAAATGGTTCATCTTTTACCTTTTTATCAAGTTCTTCGGTCATACAGTGGTAACACTTTTATCTAGTACGTCGTTATCCTGGGTTCGACTTCCAACGGTGTCCCCACTAAAAATAAACACGTTTATCAACTAATTGTTTACTGTAGTCTGTGGATTGGTTCTCTAGGCCATAAGAGGATTGAATTCCTTATAAAATTGTAGGTACCAGCGCAGCATGACCCTTGTTGTCTTTGTGTCATAAAACACACAAACAAACAAAATAAGTGATAGTCACACACACACAATAAAAGCACACATTCTTTTTTCTGTCAAGGTTTCTTATTCGTTAAATTTAGTCAATTATATTGTGCTCATTTAATTAAATTGCGATTACCGCGAAACAAGATTATTGTTTTAAGCGCATATGTGTATTGCTCAATAATAATTTTCTCATCACGATGTACTAAAACCTAGCATATTACAGGACAAAACTAATGAATAGCCAGCAATGGAAATTAATCAACACAAAAATCTGAAAGAGGTAAAAATTTCCAAGTTAGGTAAGACAAATTTAGAAGAATAAAATTAGACAGATTTCAAAGAATAAAATTAGACAAATTTCAAAGAATAAAATTAGACAAATTTCAAAGAATAAAGTTAGACAAATTTCAAAGAATAAAATTAGACAAATTTTAAAGAAAAAATTAGACAAACTTAGAAGAATGTGTGAAAAGGGCAGAGAATGGGAAAAACGGAAAAAAGCGATTTAAAGAAACCTTAATTCAGCTATGTATTCGGACGCATTTGCAGATAATGGTGACACACATCGTTATATTTTAACACTTACGAACATGGTGGTGTTTACAATATGAGCAATAACTTTATACCATATTCCTCAGGCATTTTAAACTTTATAAATAATGTATTTCGAAATAAGATAGTATCACTGTATCATTTAGTAAATTTATATAGTTAAATTGATCCCAAAAGCGATTTTACTTGATAATTAAAGTCATAATTTTCATCTACGACAATATAGGGTAGTTCAACGTTGTTTCGAAAATGACGAAGCTTCATTTGCCTGCCTAAAAATGTAAAAAAAAAATATATGCACATATTAAAAATCATGTATTAAATGTTAGATGAATTATTAAACACTAATAGTATATGATACCCATGTATTTATAACTGGTGAACCAATTACAACTGCAGAGACCGACGTAATCGGGTTAGCATTTAGGTAGAAGACGTACTCCACATATGCACAAGATAAAGGTCCCAGTTTTAACCGAACCAAGATGAAGGGAGCTAGGAACGATAACAGTATCTGGACAGTTCCAGCTAGGCATTCAGACTGTAAACGTTGCAATGTGAATGTTGATACCTTAATTATATTCGCCATGTAAATATATTTCGAATAGTAAAAGCAATAAACAATTGTGTAAAGGATAAGGTTGTAAGACTCATTCGGTATGATTATTGAAGCAGTTTTATGATAATATATGCATACATCATTAATTAACACGCAACCCATTAAAATACTTTAATTTTGCTATTCATGTATACCTAAAAGATGAGAATGTAGAAAAACAGCAAATATCTTGATTCCCTCTTGTGGTATAGCCTGTAAAAAAGTTTATGAAAGTTTTATTAGAATTTAAAAGTGTAAGTAGAGAAATTTTACACATGCAATGCGTTTGATATTCCCACTTTTACACTCTTCTTTAAAATGTAAGAGATAGCAGTTCATATAAAGGAAATGAAAGGTATAGAATTTGGTGCAAATATAAGATCCTTTGGTGATGAAAAATATAATGCATAAAATTTATCTGTGAAGAAGATCTGTAAAACGCTTACTGGTCCTAAACAACGAGGATCTGCATGACCAGCCACAATGAACTTTTTGCGTCGAGGCGGTATCACAATACATGGGTCTACAGCTGCACCAACCATCAAGGACATAGCATCATATCTTCGAAGTACCGGCCTGTAGTAAACTCGAAATCCGGATTGGTCAACGATGCCTAAAAATTGAAAAATGTTAAATACACCGCTATTTCCAGTTCATTTTTGCTTTTTATGATGAATAAAAGCTATGCCAATTTAGCATATGTACTTTGATACATCTAATATAAACTATTTTAACCATTTAATGTGCAAATGGTGAAAAGATCCCCATATGAACCAATGAAAACACACGTTGCTTCTGAGCAACAGTTCCAAATAAAGGGTTAAATAAAATTCTTGTAATGGAGGAGAATCAACATTGTAAATAATTGATATGCGTTGGTGCATAAAGTTAAAGGACAAATTTTCAAAGTCATAAGTAATTAGTACTTTTTCTATACTGTATATTTTTTTCACCGAAACCGCTGCCGTCAGACGGGTCACCGACTTTAGGGGACCCTCTCCATCTTTCGGCTTAGGGGCCCAATAAAAGCCTTAATCCGGCACTGCATTCCCCGCCCCTCCCAAATTCCTCTCTAGATCCGCATCTGCCTGAAAAATACTCCACTTATACCTTATATTATGATTATTTGGAAAAAAATAAAATGTTATTTCAAAATCAATTTGGATTCCTAAAAGGAAAATCAACAGATGATATACAGTATAACCTGTCTATAACGATACTCTAGGGACCAAGAAAATATATCGTTATAAACAGGGCTGAACTTGCTACACTCTATAATGGAAGTTATTTAATATGGGTGTGTCGTTATTATAATAATATATGTTGAACTTGTATTACTGAATAATACTATTATGTTGAACTTACATTTTTAATTAATGTATTACAGCTTAGGAAAAAAATATAAAACATGTCTTATGAACATAAATCATAAGAATCAAATTGCCGTTCGAAAATGTAACACGGCGTATATTTTAACTACATTTCTATTATGCAATTTAAAAATGGTTAATATAATGATAAAAATAAAATTGGAGTGATAATTTTAATTCAAAAATCAAGAATACAGCGAAACAGAAATTAAATACGTACTACACAGAATTCGAATCCTTAAATATGACGAAGAAAATTTAACATGGGAAGTAATCAGATATTTTCGTTTGCTTGGATTTTGCAGAGAATGCAGCCGTCATGCACATATTTTTTAAACCTTGTATCGAATTCAGATATACATCTGGAACATTTGGTAAAGTAGGAATAAAATTCTGTAATGTTTCGATCATTTTAAAAGCATCTTCAGTTGTTGTGTTGGGTGGTGATTCCGTTTCACACTCCTCATCTTCCACTTCGCTAACATCATCATTTTCTTTCAGTTCCGCAATTATGTCCTCATCGGTGCCCCCGCTGAACATTAATAAATCTTCATCCAAATTCAAATAGTCGTCTGGATTTATTGAAGAATGCATATTCGTGGAAACTTCGAATCATTCAAAGATTTACTTAGGTGCAGCACACAATTTTCTTCTTCAGAAAGATTCTGTTGAGAATTCTCATTGCTATCAGACTCTTCTTCATCACTGCTCGAGCTGAAGTTAAAACCTGCGTTCCGCCAACAACTTCGTATGATAGATGACTGCACAGAACTCCAACTGCCAGAGATCATGTCACATGCGTTTTTAGCATTTATGTCAAAGGGTTTGGCAATCTTGTTTTCAAATTTAAAAATGATGTTTCAATCATACGTTTTCTGTAGTACCCTTTCGCACATTTAATGATGCTTAAATCCAGTGGCTGCAGAACTGATATGCAATTGGGTGGGAAGTAGTAGAGTTTAATATTTTTCATTTTTGTGGATTGTTGTGGGCAGTACGGTTATCTACAATTAAAGCAATTTGTTTCTTTTTCATAGCGTTGTCAACATGTAGTAGCCATTGATTGAATATTTTTTTCCGTTATCTACGCTCTTTTGTTTGCCGTATAATCAACTGGTAAGTTTTTACATTTTTAAAGCATCTGGGTTTCATAGATTTTCCTATTGCTAGGGGCTTCAACTTATCCGTTCCGATACTATTTGTACAGAACAACACGCCTAGTCTCTGTTTCAATTTCTTCCCCCCTTTGCAATTTTCTCCCTTATACGCCGACATCTGGCATGAATTGAAAAAGCAATCCTGTTTCGTCGGCATTGTAAACGTTCTCATGAGAATAAATTTTCTCAATTTTTCTCAATTCACGCTGCTTCAATGATTCGACGTCATCTATGGGCACAGACTTCTCTTCGCCATTAATTAGTTGAAACGATATTCCGTGACTATCACGAAACGAAGCGAGCCATCCATTGTTTGCTTTAAAATTCTCATTTCCTAGCATAGTTGCAAATTTTTTTGCTTTTTCGCATATCAGTGGTCCATTTATTGGGATATTTTGTGCTCGCATTTCCTGGAACCACCTAATGATCGCTGTGTCAACCATAGGCGTAACTACGAAATTTTTCTGGGGGGTCATGGCCCCCCAGAAAAGCTTACCAGTTTTCTCATCGATATGTCCAAAAAAAAGTATTGATAATTCCTATTCGCAGAAAAACGTATAGATATTCGCCTATACCACTCTATCGGAATATCGATACACCTACTACTTCTAAACATCCCTAATTTCAAAGAATCAATTTTTAAGTACCTTTTTATTGAACTATACGAGGGAACACATAACTTTTCCCTTTTCGTAGTAGAGTTATGATTTATTCATTAACATACTAGCGTATGGCAGAAATTAATATTTATATAAATTGATTAAATATTCAGAAATAAAAGAACGATTACAGGCACCGTAGGCATACTGTTCGTTCACGAAAAGACGTTGGATGGAACAGTTAGAAATAACGGGAGGTGACGTCACAAACGGGTTAGTTCACTACAATAGAGGAGGATTACAATTTCATAACTGTTTTTTGGTGAACGTTTGTCGGCGGAAAAATCAAGTTCTGGAATTGGAGCCCTCCTCTACTGTAATAGAATAGGCCGTTTGTAACGTCACCTCCCGTTATTTCTAACAGTTCCATCAGACTTCTTTCAATGAACGAAGAGTAACTATGGCATTTTTTGTGTTGTGGGAGGGGGGGGAGCATGACCTTTTTTTATGAGAATAAATTAAAAATTAAACATTAGGAACTGTATGATTTCAAAGAGTTTTATATACAGAATAAAAATATGAGTATATATTCTCGTAAAGTTACGAAACATACAACCTTAGCTAAAAATGAAAACGAAGAAGCTGTAGAAAACACAGCAACTAAATTCGTGTTAACATCACGTAATGCATTTGCACATTGCTCAAAGAGCCAAATATTTAATGCTGATCAGAGTGGTTTTGCATATTTCATACCAAATAACAGAACATTATCTCACAAAGATGAAAAAAAAATTTAGTTTCGTCCGCGTAATCTGTGACCCACTCATACACTTTTATATGCCCTTACTTATCAATGGATGGAAAATTGAAAGGTTAATTGTTACGTTTGCGTGAATCAACAAGATCCGTTAAGCCTCAAGTTTGACGTCACACATGTTTCGTGCCACTAATGTTTACAAAACATACACAAAATCTTGTAAAATGAGTACAGAAATCATGAATGAAGGGTTTTTAAATTGCTCCTTTCTACTTTAAGACCCCCCACACACTACCACCTTGTGTCATATTGGATTCTTGGATTAGATCCACTGACTCATCTACATATAGTGACTTTCAGAACAATTGCATGAAACTTCAAATTCCTCCAGCTACAACAACACTAATTCAACCTTTCCGCATTTATTTTTTCCGGAAGTACAAACTTCTCGTAAAAAAATTTTAAACTATGCCGTTCTAAATGATGTCGCAATAAAGTTAATGGAACGTAATGAAATAATAAAAACGCATTAATTGGTTTACAATCAAATTCATTCTGAAAAATATAAACCTATGTTAACATATCCCTAATCAGCTTGCAATTACATTGTCTTTGCTGTTGCGTCATTTCGTAATATTTTAGCCACATCATTCCAAGTTGATCGTGAGGAACTTGGTTTTAATGAATGTAGATATTTTTTTTTTTTTGAATATACAACCCACAGGAACAAAATTTCACTTCATACATTTTATCGTTTTTTACCATTTTCATGGAGTTATGATGTATGGTATTTGAACATTATAAAATTCTTACCTCAATCTTTGTTTCATAAACGTAGTCAGACAATCTATAGTTCGATACTTGCGGCTGTTTTATTCTTGAAGGTAGTAAGATGTATGTTACAATTTTAGCTTACATTTTTTTAGATTGTGTATGTTACAATTTGTAGGTTAGAGTAGAAATTTTTTATGGGAAAAATGTTGGGAAGAGATATTTTCTTTGTATTTTACTTTTAAGTTCTATACCTCCGATTATTTTAAAAAGTTTTTAGATTTTAAATATTGATTTGTTTATTTTGACTCCCCAGGCAGCTGTATGGAGATGAAACCGTGACCTTGAAGACTGTGTACGCGTGGTTTAAAAAGTTTAATGATGGGCGTGAAAGCGTCGAAGACGACATCGGAGTAGTCAGCCCACCACCAACAGAACAGGGGCAAACATCGAGAGAGTACGTGAACTGTTGCAGCGAGATTGGCGATTAACCATCAAGATGCTGTCAAACGAATTGGATAACCCTCGAGGAAACTGTTCGGAAAATCGTGACACAGGATTTGAGAAAATGCAAAGTTTGTTCGTGATTTATTCATCACTTAATGGGAGAAGAAAAACAGCAACAAATGGAATGTTGTGGGAACTTCATCGACATGGCAGATAAAAATGCACAGTTCATGAAAATCATCGTAACCGTGGACCTGGAGACAAAACGTCAGAGTATGGATTGGTGCGGAACCAAGTCTCCAAAATAT
>QLNU02015360.1:93492004-93502949 GCA_006491805.2 Dysdera silvatica | reverse complement strand
GATTAGGGTGTAGTGGTGGTACTCAATTAATAACTTCATCTCCCGTACCTTTATCTAGGGTTACCTTAGTTCTCAATTCAATAACAGCCATCTCACTGACGCACATTGCAAGATCGGAATCGTTATCGTTATTTGGGGGAACCTGTGGTCTGTAATCTAGTGAACAGTGGCCAACTATGATACCTCGATTCCCTCCTCTAGTCTTCCACTAGCGTCTCAACATATTCTTTTCCACCTACTACAAAGATCTTTAGAGATGATTTACGTTTAGTGATATTCTTTGGTTTTGTGCTCATTTCCGATTTTTAAGTTTGCTATCAATTTTCGATCATGAAAGCTACGCAAGACGAAATTTATAATAAAGTTTCTTTAGTGAAGTGTCCACATATGCATAATATTTTAAATTGTGATCATGGGCGATCGAAACCGAATTTATAAATAGGCATGGTGGGAAAATGCCCAAGTCATTAAATTTTAGGGGGTAAAATTTCAAAAGACGGGAGAGATTTTTTGCTTAAAAAAAAACCCGCTTTCACTTGAAAAGTGTCCATTCCCTTCCTCCCGTCTGCAAACACCGGGAAAAAATTTCGTTGTCATATAAAATAAATTTATTTAAAAAAAAATATCGTCATATATATTATAATAATGCATATAAGGTAATCTGAGACCCCCTTCTCCCATCCCGATATTTTGCGATTTTCTGTCGTAGTCTCATTTGAAGACGGATCGACGAATTCTTACTTCTTCTAACAGAAAATTCCTAATAAGCGCCCACCCCTACATTTTCCATGATGTTTCGTTACATTAGGGGGGTCTCGGATTTATACGTGTATGGACAAGTGTCCACAGCACAAAATTTTAAAAGGCGGCAGTTTTTTTTTTTGTTTTTTTTGGTAATCTAGTCCGTGTAAATTCGTCGATCTGACTTCCCATTCGAAAGCGTATCTCCGTTTTTGTTCTGTCCCGAAATTCTAAAATTCAAACAAACACCTCCACTATAAAATAAAGATCTGGAAAAAATTTCATTTCACCAATTGAATTAAAAGCCAAATGAGATTCTCGACATTACTTCCACTATTATTTTAATAGGATTAAACTGGAACTTTTAAAAACGGATAAAGGAAGGATCATCTCGTTGGTGGAATATCCACCACTACGGAATTTCAATACAGCGGATGCCATTGTTGTGCGGTATTTTGATAAAGACAGGCCGATATATACTAATATTCCTTAATGCATGACAGATAAATACTATATAATTAATACCAAATAAAAAAATTTTACGCGCTAAAGAGTGGCGAGTGGATTTTGGCTAGTGCATTATTAGGACCTGAAATTTCTATCCCTGTATATATATATATTGCCAAAATGTATATAGTAAAATGGTGAAAAAAAAACTATAAATATATAATAGAATGTTTTTTGTACGTTCTTCGCTGTCTAATGACATGTAAAAACATATTACTGTAGCTATTTCGTTCAATTTTTTTAATAATTGTGAAAATATTAATGAAACATGGGTGGAAAGGAGAAAGTTTTAAGTAATGAATAAGGAAGGATAAAACGAATGAAAAAATTGTTTAAAGACGTTTTTGGGTGAGCTGGTAGTACAGTTCGTTAACGAAAACATGAGCATATTAGAGCCACACAGAAAAATAACACTACCTATTCACGTTTATCCCAGCCTGCCTTCGAAGAAAAACACACTCCTCGCTGAGATAATACGGAAGTTTTGCACCGAAATATTCCAAATCTCACAAGCAAACTTTTGTTTTAGAAAGCTGGGAATCCTTCTCACGAGTTCACCTCTTAAATACATCTAAACCTCTTTCTTCAGAATACCATCAGCTCACCAAAAAACGTCTTTAAGCAAATTTTCATTCGTTTTATTCTTCCTTATCCCGTACTTAAAACTTTCTCCCTTTCACACACTTCTTTTATTAATGTTTTCTCAATTATTAAAAAAATCATAAAATAATTACAGTGATATATTTTTGGATATCATCAAATGGAAGAACGTATTAAAAACATTTTATTGTATAGGTTATTTGTAGTTTGGTTTTCTTTCACCATTTTACCATATGCATTTTGTTCTCTTGATAATGCTTGACTGATTTAATGACCGAAATATTGGGAATAAATCTCAATTTTTGACCAATTGCACTGTTTTTCTTCCCTCTCTTTATATATATACATACACACACACACAGGGTGTTCGGTAACTATCGCATAAACTCCCTATCATGCGAATCTTTGGATAATTTTAAGACAAAATGGAAGAGGGACGATTTTTGATTGAGGACTTCGTTTATGAATTATATCCATTTCCATAGCCATCTTTGTTTAATTTTGTATTGCATTACAAGGTCTGTTGTGAAAATAACAGAATATAAAACATAGAGTCTTACTGTAAACAACGGCTTCTGTTTTAGGGATTTACACTCTTTTGAAAAATGGAAAAGAACGAAGCGCCATGAAGAAATTGTCTGTTTTTATTGAAATTAAATGTGCATTCAGCGCATATGCAGGTAAGGAAATGATGAAAAATTCAAGGCGGTAGCACCTATCAATGGCTAAGGACTGTATATGGAATGTTCAAATGAATAGTTGATGAAATCGTCCCCCAACCCTGGCGGCGATGCAATCTTCTATATGTCTAGGTAAGGGATGAAAAAGGTTCCTAATGTCATCCTTCGACACATTCCGCCAGGCATTCTTCATTTATTGATCCAGATCTGCCACTTTCGGTGCCCGAATCTGGCGGCCTACCATGTCCCATACATGTTCGATTGGTGAAAGGTCTGGTGATCTTGCTGTCCCTGTAAGGGTATCAACAACAGGGAGGCAGCTCACAGATATGCGAGCCGTATGGGGCCTGACATTATCTTGTTGGGAAATGGCCCAGTCTGTCGTGTCATGAAGAGTAACGCCAACGGTTGCAGGATATCATTAACATATCGTTGAGCTGTTAAAGTTGCACGCAGGACTATTAAGGGCGTTCTGCTCTCGTATGAGATAGCACCCCACATTATCGCACTAGGGGTAATGGCTGTGTGCCTGTGTAAAACAAAGGGTGGTTGGGACCGCTGGCCCTGGCGCCTACACACATGGATCTGATGATCATCTGCTCCAAGGCTGAAGCGGGAATCATTGCTGAGCACTATGCGATGCCAATTTATTGGCAGCCATGATGATCAGCTACGACACAACTCGATCAACTGTCGACTGTATCGACAACTGTCGATGGTGTGGGGTTAAAGGCAGACGTCTTAAAGGCCGCTGTGAACGTAACCCCACCTCTGCCAAGTATCGTGAAATGGTGGAAGGTGCCACGAGTGGTATGGAAGAAATTGTAGCACGCTGGATGGCGGACAATGATGCCGTTGGGTCAGCTCGGGCTTGTTGCACAACCAACCGACCTTGCCTCGAATTCGTGCACCTTGGCCTTCCAGAGCCTTTGTTCAGCCGATAAGTTCCTCGCAGAAACCATTGCTGCCAACACCCTTGAACAGCAGTGTCCGTACGGTGCAGGTGGCGGCCTATTGCTCGGTAGGACCAGCCAGCTTCAAGCATCCCGACTATGCGACCACGTTTGAAATCGTAAAATTGGCTATAAGGTCTTTGACAACGTCGTAACGGCATTACTGATTACGTCTCCAGGGAACTAAAGCTCCGACACCGAGAAAAATAAACCGTTCGCAATTTTTACCTCTTTTATACGATGCTCGTTGCAAAATAGAAATGCACGCTATGATTGAAGTTAACACTCATTGGCTTTGAAAATTTAATCATTTGCATACTTGGTCTAAGAAATTTGTACGCGAAATTTCTAGATGACCGGATATTTTTTAGGGATGCTTGCTTTTTTGTAAAGGTGCATTTAAATAATTAATTCACAAAAATCCATAGGAATTTCAGAAATAATACGATAATAACCAAAAAAAAAAGAAAGAAAAAAGGAAAAAGTATATGTTATAAAAATTTAACAGATCTATTCGTGCCTGTATTCAATATATGTAGTTTGCCGATTAAAAAATGTGTATGTATTTGCGCGTATAACTTGCATTTATTACAAAATATTCAACGTATTTTATAAAATAATATTTAAAGTGATATTCAACTGACTTAGCAGTAATATATATTGTAAAATGTTAAGTATTTTATGCCATATTTAAAATGAATCGCCATTTTAAATTACAAGACGTTTATTATTTGTAGATTCTCGATATATTTCGTATTGCAGATACAGGCCATACACACGCGAATGTTTCATTATTTACAATAATTTAAAGGAATTGCCAACTTGGCAGTTTTGTAAATAGTTTATTTTTAATAAGTGACACAATGCACAATTTCTGTCCAATTGTGACAAAATAATTGGCGTAAATAGTCTCAACTATCTTCAACACAAAGTCGTAATTTTTGACAAATGTGATTTAGCGATTATCTCTAGTTTGGATTGCAATTCTTAAGCGTCTATTTCTTTTTCTCCCGTGGAAGTTTGCCATGTCAACGGGCACAGATTACCGGATAAGAGGACCTTGCCAGGGTCATGGTCGATTGACTGTTTTCTTGTCTCTTTCTAAATGGGTCAACGATGTTGCAAACAATATTAAGCACCAAAAGTCTTATAAATCAAAAACTTTGCAAACTATCAAAATAGGATAATTATTAAATCAAAGACACTGTGGAATTAACAGAAACCTTAAAACATTGCGTTTACATAGGCCTATTCCAAAATATATTCATTAATAATCATTAAAGTACATTATACACTAATTGTCGTTTTGAGTATGCCCAGACTATAATCGGCATATATCGGCATACATATAAATATACTAATATACGATTGTTATTATTTATTATTGCTATGCACGCACACATTGAGACACAATACCACACACATATATATATATATAATGTATAATTTATAATATACCATCATATCTCATTGCTATATATAATATACTGATAATAAAAAGCATAAAATAACTTATTAAAGACGATATATATTCAATTTAAGTTGGAAAAATGGTAACACGAAAATGTATTTTAAAAATGTTTTGCATTGTAATCGTTCACGTTTCTAATTTATTGCTGAATTAATGTCTGAAGGATAGCTTGTCAATGTTGAAGATTTTATGAAACCCCTTTCGTGAAGAATCCCACTAGGCATACGTTCCTAAACGTATACCAAAAATTTATTGTATTAGAAAAATACTTATAAAAAGTTTTACGTCTCAGACCTGTTATGTTCATTATCGTAGCTAGACTCAGAAGTTAGAGAGCTACAATCCCAACCCCAATGTCCCGCACATAGCATCTCTTTAGTAATTTTCGTTTTTTTTAGGGGAGGTCAAGCCAGCCGTATTCCTCCATTTAGTTATGCTAATAGCTACACTATTATTGAAAATAAAAGTTAATGCAGCTGAAGTAGCTTAAAAAAAACAACTGTGCATTGGCATGGACAACCTACGCACATATCTGGGATAAAAGGTACATTTCCAGATAAAAACTAGCAGTTTTTAACATCCTGTTATAAATTATTCAAATATGACATAATATGGGAACTATAACTAGAAGTGAAGAAGTTGGACTCAAGATGAACCTACAAAAAACTAAGATCATGTTCAATAATTTTGTAGAGGAAACAAAAATACAAGTTGACAACATTGAGCTAGAAATTGCTGATTCATATATTTACCTTGGCCAGCTGATTTCAATGGATGGCAACATTATGAAAGAACTCAACAGACGTATTAAACTTGGCTGGAGTGCATTTGGAAGAAACAGTTTTATCCTGAAGGGGAAATTGCCTTTGTGTCTAAAAAGAAAGGTCTTCAACCAGTGTGTATTGCCAGTCCTCTCTTATGGATCAGAGACATGGAGTCTAACAGTTGGAGCAATACGAAAGTTACAGACAACGCAAAGGAGCATGGAGAGGTGCATGCTTGGAATAACTAGGAGAGATCGAAAAAGAAACACTTGGGTGAGAGAGCAAACTAGAGTAGAGGACATCATTGTTAAAGTAAAAGGGCTGAAATGGCGATGGGCTGGGCATATTGCAAGAAGAACTGATCAACGATGGACAACAGAAATTCTGAACTGGATTCCAAGAGACCACCGAAGACCTAGAAAACGTCCTCAAACTAGATGGGTGGATGAAATAAGAAAACAGGTTGGGGTGACGTGGAAGCGAATTGCTCAGGATAGACTTGTGTGGAAAGCATTTGGAGAGACCTTCATCCAGCAGTGGATAGATAATGGTTGAATATGATGATGATATATAAACCATATATAAAGTATACGTAGTGTTCACGAACAGTTAAGGAATACATTGCTGCGGGCGTTCTTCTTCACGAACAATTAAAATATCTAGTAGCTAGTAAAGCTTTAGTTTTGTAGTGTAATAAAGCTATATTTAGATTGCGCGTTAGCTATAATTTTGCTAAACCCTTAACATAAACAGGTTCATTTTCTGAAAGTTACGTAGCCTTTGGAAACACTGAATTAGTTCCGCGCCGGAAATGTAGACTGTCTCGTTCGTACGCGCCTGCTGCATACGTCTTGTCTTCGAGGTTCCGGCGCGATCGGACGTTCTGGTTGAGACTGAAGAGCCAAGTGGTTTGAGCTTTCCAGTCTCTTTCCTTTAATGTATACAACAATGTTCTTATAATCACTAAGCTGGCCTGGTATTATACGCATCGTCTTCATAAACTATCTATTTATGCGATATTTCCTTTCTTCTGTTTGGATTCCAGTACTATATGCAATTCCAATCCGTACAATCTAATTTGCAAGAGATGGGTCTCGACATACAATCCCATCCTTTTCAACATATAGCGTTATTACTATTCCCTGGAGTATTCCAGCGTAAATTGTGGAACAAATTTTATAGAGATGAACACTATTTGCCACTATAGTAACAGAATATATATTATAGATTTTTGGCATTCAAAATGTTTCTATTGGGGATTTACCAGTGAAATTTGTCCCGTTATACAATTCATCAGGCAATTCTACAGATTTATTTTATATTCCATGCGTTATATATGAATGCTATATTTCACAGATTAGATAGCACTCCAATTGATCACCAGATAGTTCTCCAGTCAAAATCCATGGAGGTTAGTTTACCATACTCTGGCATCAGCCACTTTGCAGAAATATCGTTCTAAAATTTTTAATTTTATTTTCGATATTAGATTATTAGATAAGAAGTACAAACATTGAACTGGGGGTGAAAACGTTTTCAATGCTGATGCTACTTTCAACCCCATTGAAGATTCTTAGCTTAACACATTTTCTTAATGTGAAACTTAAAGTCATTATAATATTGCGATAGACTAGGCTGAAATAATTTGTAAAATCGGAATGGATCGTTATCATAATTTAAGCAAAACCTTGAATTAATAAGTTGCCATTTATATGCTGCCTGCCAACAAAGTAATAACGATTAAATTTTGTCTAAATGCTTTCAAAAAGCACTTTAGGCATTTAAGATTAGACTAGAGTAGGTTTCCTATTTTGTTGGTAGGAAAAATATGATTAGCGCCATTTTTTTTTGAGCTCATAACATTTTTTGTGCTTTGTTCCCTCAAGAAATGCCATTTTACCATCAGATTACTGTTCGGGTTGTGATTCGTTTTAAATTCCGTGGTTCCATTTAGTTAATGGCCCAAGCGGCCTCTGCGAAAACGAATAAGAACCAAAAGTGTTTTTGAGCAAATAGGCTGTATTACTTTTCTGCCCACACCTTTAGTAATCACTCGATTTCCAGTTAAAAGTCGGCACGTTGTCCTTAACTAAAAGCTTCGGTGCCAAACTCCCATTACTGCAAATATCCATCAGTCTAAATTAATATGTGTTCGTTACAATTCCTTCTGAAAAATGATACGGCTATAAAATAAATACTCTTTTAATGATATATGCATTCTGATTTTTAAATGAAGTATACGTTAAGCGAGTTATTGCAAATGATTGCCCCGTATTCAAAGATTAAGATATAGCCAACACTCTTCTGAAATACGTTTTTTGTTAAATACTCATTTGCAAACGCTGAATTACATTTATATTATTCACTTTTTGGTTTTACTGAGTTTACTACTAATTTGTGTTTCGCAGTAGCCAAAACGTTTCTTTATCAGAAAGAGGAGTTAATGAGGTTTATTATTATTTGATGACAAAATACCTTCTAATCAATTTACCATGTTTTATTCTTCCTATCTTCATATTATATTTGAACAAATTTTTCCATTTCGTCATCAGTCACAATTCAGGACACTTTCTAATTCCAAAGAAAGTAGTTTTTAATGAATTTTTATGAAGATCAGAAGTTTTAAACGCATTTCTGCCAATGATTTCTTAGGCCATTTTAAAAACTTTGCGTCATCTATTACACTTCATTAGAAAAATTGCAACATTTCTATTGGTCGATACGCATAAAGGGCCAGATGTAGGGTACGATGCGCCTTGGGCACAACGATTTTTGGCAACCCCTACATTGGCGTAACTTGGGGTGGGGCAAAACCCTAGAAAATATCGAGGTATACGGGTTATCCCCCTAGAAAATAGGTCAGCATCCTAGAAAGCCATTACCAACTGGAGCTACAGGGGTTGTTTCTCTAATGTACCAGGAATTTCAAATTTATGCAACAGAGGGCGCTTTCCGGGGCAGAGCGTTCTGATCGACAGAAATCTACGGTAAATAATTTGCAATTAAAAAAAAAATCCGCAGCCTCTTGCGCCCTGGGCAAGTGCCCAACTTGCCCATTTATAAATCCGGCACTATACGCATAAAGAGAGTGTCCTGAAATTCACGCAAGATTTTTCGATGTGAATGTAACAGGTGAGATGCATTTCGAAATGATATAACTAATTATTATTTGACTTCAAAAGAATAGTGAAACATTGCATCTTTCTATCATTGTCCATATATGTTTATCGACAGCTGTAAACAGTGAGTAAGAACTGTATGTTTCTTAAACATCAAAAAGTGCCTTGACCATTATTAATTGCAAACCTAACAGTAATTATATTGGATATTTTCTATATATATAATGCTACTTTTGGGACACTCTATATAGTACAGTCAGGACTGTTTTATGTGGTAGATACGTTCCTCAGAAAATCATATATAAAAAAATCGCATGAAAAGACAACTTACATTGAAAATTTAGATATATGTTCCGTAATTTTCTAAAATCGCATAAAACCAAAGAAATGAATTAAAATTAACCTAAGCCTCATAACGAAGTTCATAGAAATTTAAGAAAATAGAAATGATTAATGAATTCCTTCGAAACTTTGAAAGAAATTGATATGAAACTTAAATTTGTTATCAAACTTTATTCATTTGATTTTATTAGAAGGTAACAAATATTTTTAATTTTTTCATCAGAATTATTTATTGATTATTGTCTGCACCATTTTTTATATAGTTCAAGATATCCAGACATGAAGTTCTTCAGTTCACGTTGGAAATAGTGACGAGACAACACGTGAGTTCATTTCAGGAAGGCGAGTAAAAACATGACACATGTTAATCTCTTTCGTCGGCAAACATTTCTCATAAGACTGTATCGAACCGTGCGCAGTAAATTTTCTTAATTTAAATTTACACTTGTATATTCAAAAGACAATAAAATTTGGATGAAATATAAACCACACCACTTCAAATATATATATTACAAATAATATTTCAATTTATATTTACATTGTTATATTTTATCTAATAAATCTTCTTATGTAGCATTGCCATTTTCTCATGTTTATATGGCGTCGGCGTTATGCTCTTTTATTCTTCCTTTCCACAATTTTCTATCCAAGGCTATTTCTCTACTCCATCCTTACCCTTTTAGATCTCCCGTTACTCTATCCTTCCATCTTAGCCGTGGTTTTCCTCTCTTCCTCTTTCCCATTACCACTAGTCTATCTATTATCTTTCTCACATAGTCCTCATTTCTCCGCTGCATTTGTCCAAGCCATGTTAACCTATGTTCCTGTATTTTTCTTCCCATGGGTCACAACTTGACCTTACTTCTGTGATTAAGTTGTTCCTTATTTTATCCTTTCTTGTAACACCACTCATCCAACTCAGTATTCTCATCTCACCATTTCCGTTCCGTCTTCCTTCCATTTGCTCTTGTAACTGGCCAAGTAATTCGTTTGTAGTTTTATGTGATAAATATAAATCACTAATAATTACTATCAGCTACTAGGTTGTATATATTGCCTAATATTAATTATAATTTAATAAATAAGCAAGGGTAAACAAACAAATGATGCAAGATTTACAGGGAAATGAATAGCTTGTTGGAATAATGTAAAAATAAAAGATGTCGTTCAGATTCTAAGAGTATGGAAAAGAGTAAGATTACTTTTTGAAACGGAAACTTGTCAAAAAATGAAGTTATTTTATTTATTTTTATACAACGGGGAATTCTTTATTCGCTACAATACTCTTTCCATCTTCTTAAGTCACACTTAGTTACTGTAATATCATTTAACTTATTAACGTATTGAGATGTTTTCTCCTCTAAAGTTATAATAAAAAGTCAAAACTTTCTATTTCAATATATCCATGTCTACGATTGAAATTTTCTTTCCGTAGTGAATATAGTATAGCAGTATATGAGTATTGAATTATCACAAGCGTAAAATAGAAAAGAGACGTATATAAATCTGCCTTTAACTTCCCGTTTTAAATGTTATACATGAATAAAAACTTGTGATCTATACTTTAGCTGTATTTTTTATGGGATAAGCAAATGTACACCCTTCAAAAAAAGTACAATATTACATACAGTGATTTTTATCATTAATTACTTTTAAGGGATGGACAAAAAAAGTCGTAAAATAGAAAAACATGTTAATAGGAATTGTCGTAATTCCATAAAGCATTTTCCGGGACAGCAAAATAATGTCGTTAATTATATATTATAGA
>QLNU02015360.1:93475116-93491904 GCA_006491805.2 Dysdera silvatica | reverse complement strand
GATCTGTGTCAAGCAATTGCAGGCTACAGCTACACAATTGGTCATTAAAAATATCATTTTCTTGCAGTCAACTTTAAGGAGGTACACAACTTTTAATTTAAAAAATCCGGCTTTTTTATTTATTTAAATTAAAATCTAATTTTCCCAATAATTTCTTTGTTTTAGAAGTTTAAGAAGATTGATATATATATATATATAAAAAGTTTTCCTCGCCCATTCTTGGCGGAAACAGGCTTTGGGACGGGCAGAGCGCCATGTTCCCAAGCCTCTTTTTACATCACTTCTTAATGTGCCATGTCTAGAAACTTCCTGACAATGTGACACGTGTTTAGGATTGTGGCTTTTTGTATTTCAATGTAGGTGTTTGGGTCAATGTTGAGTATCTCCAAATTCGTCGCAAGCGTTTTTGGTACTATCCCTGTTGCTGAGATGACTAACGGGATGATGAAGATCTTTTCCATACCCCATATATCTCGTACTTCATGTCTGAGATCTTGGTACTTGGTGATTTTCGTTGTGTAGGTTGTCTGTATGTTATTGGTGTTGGGTACTGCTATGTCGATTAAGTACGTGGTCTTATTCGATTTATCGACGAGGGTTATGTCAGGACGGTTATGTGGGACTGTCTTGTCTGTTATGATTGCTCTATCCCAGTAAAGCTTGTGTGTTTCGTTCTCATGCACGGTCTCTGGCTCATATTTGTAGTACGGGCATTTTTCTGTCAGAAAGCCAGCATTCGCTGCCAATTTCTGGTGGACTATTTTCGCTACTTGATCGTGTCTATGTTTGTAGTCTGACTGCGCAAGGATCTTGCATCCTGCCATCACGTGTTGGATTGTCTCCGATGCCGCATGACAGTGTCTGCATTTGTCGCTTTCTATGTCTTTTCTCTGGATGAATTTCTGATTGTTCCTTGTTGCGATCACTTGGTCTTGGATGGCTAGCATGAATCCTTCTGTCTCTGGCTGGAGAGTGCCTTTGGCCAGCCAAGAATTTGATGCCTTTTTGTCAACGTGTGGTTGTTGCAGGTCATTGTAGTGCCTGCCATGTAATGGTTTTCCGGCCCAAGTTCTCAGTTTCTGTTCGTTGGCTGTTTCGAGGACACGCTCTTCGGTACTACACAGGTTTAGTGGCGTGTAATTTGCATCTGCTTGTATTATGGCTTGGATGAGTGGCGATCGGGGACTCTTCAACTGGAAGTATTGCCTCATGCTCTGGATCTGCTTGTCATGTAAGTCTTTGAGGTCCGCTTGTCCGCGTCCTCCTTCTTCCCGGGGTAGTGTTTGCCGTTCAATTGCCGTTGCAGGGTGTAGTTGTCCGGCTCTTCTCTGGATGGTTCTCATTTTCCGCTGGAGTATATATATACTATATATATTTTTATATTTATATATAATTCGCTAATCGCACCTGAAGCGGCGAATTCTACACATACAATTCTGGCGAATTTGACTGATTTTAAAAAATCGCTGGAGAGAGCCTGACATCTGTTGACATTAAATAATTTGAAAAATTCTTGAAATGGCGCATTGTAGCCATTTGTGAAAACCTTGAATGTGGTGGATGCAAATACTAAATTCACTGTAGTGCCCGAACGGCTAATTTTTGGAAAAAAATTCACTGAACAAAAAATGTTTATTTTGATGTTCTTCACCTGTTACACATACTTGGCAGTTCCCAACTCTTTTCCAGTGTGTTAAAAAAGGCATTTTTAGGCTTATTTTCACTAAACAGTAACACAGATCAAAATCAGAAAACGGAATTCCGGATTTCTTTGTCTCTGCTGTATTATTAGCTCATTCACTTAAATTATGTATCAAAAATTGTATTTAATTCATGCAATTGGCTACGTAGCAACGTGATAGACGTAAACAGTGGTTACGCTCTACAGCCAAACCGGCCCCTTTGCGGACACGGGGATATGGACAAACATGCCTTATTTGGTGTCCCCTACCATCCCTTAAAGTTTTGCCAGATATTTTCCAAACACCCTGTATTTATATATATATATATATAAAAGTATCAATAAATTTAGGCAGATCATAGCTGGTCTGAATTAGAAGAATTGGACCTGCAATGTACAAATATTCATTGGCGTTATGAGCCAATAATCATGGGTTAAACGATATTTTAAGGATCCAACATTCCCCATTCAATGCAGACATTATACAGGAAGACCTGTTTGTTTATAACCATCCATGTGGCAGAGATTTAAACAATTTTTTGTGTTTGAAAGAGACAAAAAATAGAAAGAAATAGAAAGTCGTATATACATCTCACATCAAAGTAACACTGTTGAATAACTTACAAGTAGTAATTCAACAAACTCAGTTCAAGTAATACCACAAATGTAAAAAAAATATAGATGAATTTATTCAGTGTCAGAAATTTTTTATTTTTAAGCATTTTTAGCAGAGTTTTTGCAAGCATATTTTATTAATAATAAATATTAAAATTTTGGAAGTTCTATATTGAAAAGGAAGAAAAAGAAAGGAAATCTCATTTTGTGAGATCAATTTATTATCTATACTGCATGATACAATACCTTTTATATACCTTTAAGTACCTTAGTATACGATATGCTTTTGATTGCCTTAAATAATTTTCAACTGTCAATATAGTTACTTTAAATCCCATTCCATAATAAAAGTTTTAAAATTAACGCAATCTTTCTGTATGTTCATTTTATATTATAGTTTATATAGGATTAAGAATATTACAGTAAAGAAATTGAACATAGATAGTTTAACTACAGTTTTTAATTGCTAGGAATTTATATATTAGAATTAATTTTGTGCCAATAGCTTATATCTTTCCAATATATCTAATATCCTTACATCTTTAGAAAATGAGAAATGCACATCTAAAAATAGTTTATATAAATATCTAAGAACATGTGAAATTAATATCTGTATAATTTCATTCTACCACCTTTAAATGCTATATTATAATTTGAATTTACATTTAAAAATAAAATGTAGTTTGAAATCACTTCGTCGTACTATGCTTACGTAAATTTACAGACAAAGTTCACATGTTTGACGTTCACCATGTGACAGTCACAATCTTTGACGTACCTTATAATAGCATAAGTTTCTATTTTCGCAAAGCCAAGTTCGGTGTGAATCACCAAGACCTTACAATTAGTTATCGTCTGTGTGTTCCATGAAATGTGGTGCAAAGTGTAATGGGGTTTCAGCAATTGTTTCTACGCGAAGAATCTGCCACCGATAGTTTCGCAGAAATCATGGCAAGATAAATGGGGCAATCAAAAATATAGCGCATTTTTCCATTAAATAGGTGACGAATGGCACAGCAAACGAAGAAAAACATTTAATTGGAAGTGAAGAGCGAATATGTGTCAAAAACATTGAAGGTGCTTGGTAAGTGAGAGGCTGCTCTTCTTCAATTGGTGATAATTACACTCATAATAATTAATAGGTACTTACAGGACAGGAGTTGTTAATTTCGAGACATTTCATTTTGCAGAACTTTTCTATCGATTCCAGGGAAACATAAAATGCAACGCATTTCGTAGTCTACGAAAGATTACAAAATTAACCGAACAGTTCAAATAACAACAAACTTAAGTTCAAAATTAAAGGTCTAAGTAGAAAACTGCAAAGAAATCACAAGAAATGCAACATATAAAATACGGCATGCAAGTTCTAGACTACGTATATAAGAAATACAAAATCTACTTATTTATATGTAATGGAATCGAAGCAATATTTGGAAATGAACAATATTTCTGACATTTAAAACAGTTTAGATTTTAAAATAATTTTTCTGGAATATACTTTCAGCTAACTTTTTCGTATGTTTGTTTTGTCTCACTATTAAATCTTATGGATTCAATGCAACAGAAAATGGAAAAATATCTTCAAAAGAGTTTTTGAAAAGCAGTTTTAGTCTCGCTCTGAAAACCCCCAAATTTTGGAAATGTTACTTTTTAGAAATTAAGCATTTAATTGAAGTCAATGTAGTTTACCTGTTAACATTATGAAAAACGCTTCAGTTTATGTACAGGGTGTTCAAAAAGCACCTCACTGACTGCATATTTTCGTAATCCCTACGCCATACCGAGCAAATTTGTAAATGGTTACCATAGTCGGAAGTCCATATTTAATAAGACGTTTCAGATAACATGTTGCCCAATGAAAAACGAAGGGATGTTTCAATCTTGAAATGAAAGGCCGAACCTTTCTTTCATTAGTCGTTTAAAGTTAACGTCAATCTGGAAATTCAGAAATCTGGTTTAGAAAAAAAGCAGCCTTATTTTTGATGTGTGTGACGCAATAAAACCACCAATGTTTTGTTTCAAGTTAACCACCAAACTGTAAAAAAATAACCGTTGAAATGCTTTCCAGAAAAATTTGTTCACAACTTATAAAAATGTAATTATTATCTAATAGTTGAGTATGAATATTAGATTGCTATTGATCCGCTTGTTGTATAACGGGAGTTTAATAATTCTTAATTAATTTTTTACTTTGGCGTTGTTTAAGGTTTTCGAAAAATTGATTCGAAAATTTTAATAAATCAGAAACAATTTTTATCAACGGTTTTTAGGCGTAGTAACAGTAACACCAATCTTACGGCGCAGTTGCATGGTGAAACGTTCAGTTAGAAGAGAGAAAACAAATGTTTTCTAGGTCTGGTGGGGCACGATCCCACGACCTTCTACAATCCGGGAAGGTGCTCTTACCAACTGAGCTACAGACGACCAAACAATCAATTCCCTACGAACGTATTTAAAGCGTACTTTTCGAAAATTTTAATAAATATTATATGTTATCAAATGAAAATTTGAAATGAAACTAAATAAAAAACGAGATATTTTCAAAATAAAAAATATCAGTGTGATTTACTAATTGATTTATGACTATTTACAGAAACGGCTTATTAATGATGTTAATTTAGTTTAAGGGATAAAAGTTTTAGGTATATGCGAATATAAATTATTTTATTTAAGATTTGAATATAACATATGAAGGAATAATATCTAAAGAAATTTTGTTTTTTGTTTTTTGCTTGAGAAAGAGAAAAATTATTTTTAAGAATAAGTAAAAATACTGCGTCTTATTAAGAGTAAAACTTATGTTTGGTTTGATTTTGTTTTCAACGAAGCGATAATTCTTAAATATATTCTAGGTCTGTATGTATTCAAACAGGGTTTGGTGGTTGTGTTCGAACCGTAAAATCGCAGATTGCCAACCGTGAGTACTAAATAAGTGTGAACACTTTTGATTCCTTCTATAGATTACAATCTTCCATTCTTTTCTAAAACTTTGTGTAAAAAAATGTTGGGAAAAAGTTATGAAAAACGTCTTCACTAATTTTTGCCCAGTTTATGTACGTGGATATTAAGTTTGCTGAATATCATTGTTCATTGGGAATAGAGTAGTATTGAAAAATTTCCAGTTATGAAATCGACAAACGTTTGAGCATTTAATTTTGAGCCTACAAATATAAATTTTTCACTGTTGAATATAATAATCAATTCCAAAATTATTCTCACATTCAAAAGAAATATGAGAAAAAATAAATCTGCAATCCCGAAAGGTTCATTTATAAATACTGTTATTTGCACTTATAAGACAATTTAAAGTAAACAAGAAATAAATAGAATATACTATGTATATTGTACACATAGTTAAAACTTCAACAAGATAAAGCTAAGCTTAACTCAAGCTCACAGTTATTCGCAAAGAGTAAAATAGGCTTCATTGACTAAAGTAAATATATTTTTGAGTCGTTTTTCTTTATCTTCCAGTAAATTATATTATGAACAACAGATCTTAAAAACTACAATCAATCCAGCGGGCGAAATTTATAGGTCGTAGTCTACTGAACCTGGCACTAATAAATTATACAAACCACCGCAAGGAGATAAAAATAGTTAGTAAAAGTTCTCAATTGCTTTCAATATTTTATTTCATATTTTACTGTTTCGGTTACGAAAATGTGCGAACATAGCCTTTTCGTTTTTGCAAAAGCGCCAAGTAGGAATTCCCGAAAAGATTTCGCGAACGCACAAAAAAAGTTTTATCTATCTTCTTTCCAGTAAATCCACCTTAACGCTTCAATTAGTTTTCGAGAGGAGCTAGCGTATGACGATTGGTCAAAATAGTATCTGAAATATCTTATTAAGTGGGTCTGTCCCCCCTTCAGAAAATTTTTGTTATTTATTAAAATTATTATTTAATTTTTTTGACTGTACATTTATAGAGCATACCGTATTGATATTAGGTAAAATTTGCAGCTAATTTACTTTTTAAGAAAAATGTACAATGTGCTGAAAAAGGACGTTGACCATTTTTCATACTTGTTAAGTTTTCCACATTTTTATATTTTTAATATTTTATCTTATTAAAAATTAAGTAAAGAAAAATCCGACTGAAGGATTTTTTGTTAACTTGCATAGAACCAGAGAAAAAAAATTGATATTTTAACAATATTTCATAGTGAGAAACATAAAACAGGATAAAATGTGTACTTAAAATTAAAATATCAAAATTCTGTTCAGGAGGTTTATTTATATATGTACATGTTATATATCTGCAAAATTTCAAGGCAATATCTTGAACGTCTTAAAAGCCTTAGCATTTTGAAATTGAAAAAACTGAAATAATAAAATTCCAAGTAAATTTGACTGAAAGTTAAAAATGCTCTCTTTTTATTGTTATATACCATTAGTAAAAATTTCTACATGATGGTGTTCCGCTTGACCTAGAAACAAAATTTTGATCTTATTAGATTTGCAAAGATTCATTTTTTTAAGCAAATAATATTTTTTCAAGTTTGGTCACTTTTAGGGGATCAGACCCACTTACATACTGATTTCCAACCATGCCAACCATTTGCAAATTTTTTAGGTATGGCGTAAGGATCACGAAAATATACCGTTAGTGCGGCGTTTTTTGAACACTCTGTATACATTGTGATTGCATTTTAACTGATAAAGTGCAAGGAAAGTTTTATAATTTCAACCCAAAGTTGTATCAGAGCGCTGCAAATTCAGCAAAAAAAGGTTCGTTGATGAAACTATAGCGTTGAAGGCGAAGATGAATTTTCAATATAGGTAAATGATAAATGTAAAGCTACTACAGCGGAACTGGATTCCGACGAGCACAGATATAATGGATTGTTTGTTTGTTTGTTTTTTGGTTTTACGGCTCAAAGACTACAGTGGTCATGCTGCGCCGGGACCTACTGTTTTCCGAGGAATCCGAACCTCTTAAGGCCTAGGGAACCAAACCCCGGACTACAGTGAGCAGTGCGATCTTTATGAGATCTCTGAGTAAGCGTTCTTTGCACTGCTGGGAGTCGAACCCGGATTAGCGGCGCACTAGGAGAACGCGTTACCACACTGCGCCACCGCAGGGCCAAATATAATGGATTAGCGGCTATAATGTTCAGTTCAGTTTACAGGGCCTTTCTCCAATGGGGGCGCCCTCCATCATGCAATGCATTTCTTCCAGTCTCTGTTCCTCCAAGTTCCTGCATCAATATGTCTTTTTTCCATTTCCTCTTTTATCCATGCCATTTATGTTCTTCGTGGTCTTCCTCTTTTTCTTCTCCCTACTGGCACATACTGCTGCATCTTTTTCGGCCAGCTTTCATCGCTCATTTTCATTACGTGTCCGGCGTTAATGAATAAATGATTTCGGTTAGTTTCATTTAATGAATAATATATGGAATATCGCGGATATAACAAATAACATCTTTATATTCTTTAATTTCATCTTTTCCTATAACTTCAAAGATTTTATAGTTTTAGTTTATTTTAAAAATAAGACTTTTACTATAAAACACTTACAAAGTAAACTTCGGAGTTTTCAGTAGAGTTCAGATTCTTCTTGCATTGCAAGCGAAACACATTCCTGTTGCTATTTTGTTGTCTTGGGAAATTGAAAACTTTCATAATGGACATGGATGAAGTAGTAAAAGTGATGCATTAAATATTAATCTCCATTAAGATCTAAACTATAATAGTGGTTGATTGAATTTATTGATCTATAAAATATGCATATTGACTGTTAATAGCTATACAAATAAACGATTTTTGTTAAATAGTTATACAAATAAACGATTTTTGTTAAATAGTTATACAAATAAACGATTTTTAATAAATAGTTATACAAATAAACAATTTTTGATAAATAGTTATACAAATAAACGATTTTTGATAAATAGTTATATCAAATAACGGCCATAGCCCAGATAATCCTTAAGTCTCTTTATGTTAGTTATAACCGAGTTTGATGGTATTTAAAAATTTAAAACTCGGACTTAAAAAAACCTCCATAAACGATGCAGAAAAAGAATTTCTGTTTTGCAGCAATTATTAACAGTATGCAGTTATTAACAAATGCGCAATATATTTGAGGAAGTTAATTCTACTATTTGCAAAAAATTAGAAAATGTCGCAGAAAATATTAAACGAACTATTCATTTTTTTTAATAAATCTTTCTATTTGTGTCCCTTTACTATGTTTTGTTTTAAAATATTTATACATAAAGTTTAATTAATAAATATAAACTTTTGTGGTTTATGTTCATTTAATAATTCAAAACTTTGAAAACACATTTCTAGCAGCTGTCTTTCATATATATGTATTGCCTTTTATTAATGCACGTAAATTGAGTATATACCAGTACTAAGAATATAAAATCTTGAGTGCCATACGAGCGTCAAAAGCTACGTGCAAGTGTTAAAAACTCATTGTTGAACTTTCTTCAATTTTTGAAGGAAACTACAAACCTGCAAGTTTCCTGCAGATACCATCTCTGTTATTAGCTCGGGTTTGTTGATATAAGTTTAGAAGCTTTCGCGCTCTCTTGGGTTTGATAAAACCGATTTCACTCACAAACATATCTGATGTTTAACAACAGAAGTAATCAAAACCGGAAGAAAGGAGAAAAGGCAGATCCTGCGTGAATTTTTAAAATTGGAATAAGAAAAAAATTGCATTAAAGTTCAATTTTCGAAACGCTCCCGATAATTTCAACGCATCTGCCAATATTATTGAAGTTTCAGAAGACATAAAAGAAGTTTCGCGCGAAATTTATAAATAGTGTTTTTAGTAATCATCATATGCCTGTACCAGGCGGTTTAAAAGCCACACTACTCACGAGGCTTTACCAAATTTTTTTAATTTTGTTTTTAAATTTAAAATTTTTTATTTAGAAAGTACTGAGAAGAAATTTGAGATTTGGACTTTAAAAATATGGAGTAAAAAGCATTTGTGCTTTGGTGGTTACGATTAGAATGTATGAAATTTTCAATTGTAAAATTCGATTTTGTATCCAATTTTTATCAGCATGTACAAAAAATATAAAAATCGATAAGTTGTGTTTTTAAGATGGAAAATGAGTGAGAAGAGAGAAATAAATAGCCCTTTTTCGAATTCAGTGAGAATTTACAGAAAAAATAAAATAAAAGAAACTAGAAATCTATAATTGAAACTTTAATCACAAATATAGATGTGTCCGTCATCAAAGGCAATGATAGATTGCATGCCGGGAATCGTCGGCATTATGGAAACATGTATTTGGCATATTACATGGAATATAAATACGGTGGACAGAACGATATACAAGTATTCTTCGATACAGATGAATTTCCTACGACTGTCATAACACAATGCAGATGAGATATTAAAGGTTCAATTAGAGTTTTCTAATCTCTCTCCTTTCTTTTTTTACCTGTAAATTCTCATTGAATTTGAAAATCTCATTTCTCAGTTGTTTGTAGCCTAAACTTCCGTCTTAGCGGTTTTTGTGATTTCTGCACGTGCTGATCGCAATAAAATAAAGAAATTATCGATGTTGAAAATCTCCGAAATTCGCGCGCTCTAACAGTAATCGTGAGAGCACAAGTGCTTGTTATCAGTACAGATCTATTGAAACGTGGCTGACTATGTAAGAGAAAATTGTGCTATCATGGAATCAAAATGATCAATTCTGATTGAAAAGTAAAGTGCAGCATCCACTTCGCCTTCTACTGTAGCAAATGCACTCAACCCTTCTCATGAAAATGGGCTTGCCCAATTACACAATCACCAAAATCTAGCACAGTTGGAAGCAAATACTCTGGCTGATGTTTTCTTTGAGTGACACCACACACGTATTTATTCGTCTGAAGAAAACAGTATAAATATGGATTCGACGGACCATATTAATTTCTATAGTTATAAATAAATATGGTGATGGTTAAATACATAATGAATATAATTATTCATTTCAGAAATAATTACTGTATTAACTCTTTGACAATTAAATAGTTAACTTTATCAACACCGCATAATTTGAACTGTTTACTAAGATATTAAAAATACATGATGGTACGTATTTAAATCCTATATGATACAATCTATCTAAAAATGTAAAAAAATCGTTTTCATTACTCATAAAATTTAATAGAATAAGCTATGATAATTTTACATATTTTGATTACAAGAATTTGGCTATGAGTTAAACACTTTTAATCACCGTGTTTTGGACGTAGTAATAGTAATACCGATGTTATGGCATGGTTATATGGAAAAAAATCAAATGAAAATAATAAAAAATAATATTACGAAATATAAATAAATAAATAAATAAACTAATTAATTAATTAGGATATGTTACACTTTTGTAAATTTTAACTGTAGGAGTGACCGTCGTAAAGAGGTCACTCTAGATAGACTTCGCATCGGGCACACACGCTTCTCCCATCAACGTCTTTTAAAGGGAGAAGATGCGGCCCGATGTGTGCCACATGTGGTGAACCATTAAATGCGTTACATGTTTCATGTATATGCCCCAATTTTAATCGGCAACGTATATTAACTTTTAACCAAAATAATTTTAGCCTTTGTGACATTTTATGTGACTCTTTTAACCACGAAAGTATTTTTAACTTTTTATCTAATATTCACTATTCCCATCTCATATGATTTTTTATATCGTTTCGTTTGGTATTTTCGTTAAATTGTTTTTAACATGTTTTTACCATTTCGCTTCAATTTATTTTCATATTAAGCCTGCGTGCATATTTGGCGCAGAATGATACTTGCCATCCTTGCGCCATAAAGACACATCCAACCAACCAACCAACCAACTTCCGTAAATCAAAGACACTCTTTGTTTAAATTATTTAAAACCAACAAAAACGACTTTGATGTCACATCATTTATTATACAAAAAAACCGAGACCGGTAAAAATTTGTTAAAAATAATTTTGGCTATTTTTCTCTACCATCTTTCTCTCATAACTCTAAACCCTAATGGAGAGGCATACGCTATACATGTCATTTACAAAAAGCTTATGGTTTAGAAATGCTAATGTTTAAAAGGATTGTAAATAAACAGTCCCTTTCACAATATATACAATATGGGGAGACGTTTTAAGCTAAAAAGAGAGTGAAACTTTTTTTTTTTGTTATCCTTTTTAAAAGTGACATTTCCTTCTGCCTCATTTGTTTTGTTCAACACCATGTATTTAAGCAACAATGATACTATGGCACAGAAACTGCATTAAAATATTTATGTTTTCATTTGGTGCCTATCTTTGAAACTTGTTTTAGAAATTTTTACATATCTATTATTTTTCTGAGTGAACGATCCACTGTGAACGGTTCAGAAATTTTCCTCTGAAGACCATACGCACCGATCAACTCTTAAACCTGAACTTTCTAGATGCAGTTATTTGCTGCAAAATATAAATTCAATTGGATCTAGGTTTTGAAATAGTATTCCTGTATGTACGAGAAATGCATAAGCGTAGAGTTATATGGGCCCGTGCCCCCCCCCACCAATAAATTTCAATAGGGGTTTGAGCCCCCCCCAATAATCCACTGATATTTTAAAAAACTTACAATTTTTGTTTACGAAAATGCTTTTATGAATTTACATACAATAATTATTTTAATTTAAATATTTTTTATTTTTTTAATTCTGATCACGCACTGCCGTTCTTCCTTCCAACCGGAACACTGACATAATTGCTTCCCGACTTCCCGCTGGTGACCAGCTGCAACACTTTCTGCATTTTATGTGGGCTCACACGGTATTCGCGTAAGTTCCCAACCTCCTGAGGGAATACTAAGAAAGAAGTGGGGGTTGACAGCAAAAAAAGCCAGTCGTCCAGAGATACCTAAGGCTGCGTCCATACATGCAACAAAACCCCGTACCGTAACGCCGTCGCGTATCATCACCGCATCCCATCAGTTGATGTAATTCTTCCAAGCAAGATGGATGTCGCAGCTGCAGCCTATATATTGTGCGTTCGCGCAGACCTGACGCCTGATACCGTTAGCAGACGGGTTAGTCCATTGCAGTTTAGGGAAGGGCGTCTTGCCGAAACTGGTTTTTCGCGCGGGAAAAACCAGTTCCTCCAAGACGGCCTTCCCTAAACTGCAATGGACTAACCCGTCTGCTAACGGTATCACGCGCCAACTGAGCGCGAATGCAAAGTAGTTATGACCATTTAGTGGAAAAGAAAACACGTAGACAAAAAACACGCTGGTGGCAGAGGCAATTGTATACAAGCAGAGCTGTGTATGGTGGGCGTCATTTACTCTTGGATATGAAATTTCAAGCAGTTAGTGGTTTATACACCTAAGCGATGATATCAACGAACTCATTTTTTTTTCTTTCATTCATCAGCTGTAGTATGCAGTTCTTCAGTGATTTCTTCTCATGCATCAATTTTTAAAGCCTTACTATAGTACCTAGGATGCTGGGTATTCCACAAAATCTCTTTTCCCCTGTAAATTTCTATAAAATTGAGAGTAACCTCTTCCGTCCACTCCATAACAAAAAAGCCGATATCCAGCCTACACTGACAAAACGCTGTTGTTCGTAAACCGGCCTAAATACACAAACGTGGGGAAGAGGGGCAACATAGCCCCGTGGCATTCCTTTAAAGCGACGGGGAGAAACCGACATCTAGTGGAACGGGGAAATGTTACGGGGCCTGGGTACGCGACGGCGTTACTGTGCGGGGTTCCGTTGCATGTGTGGACGCACCCTAAGGCGGGTATGGACATGTAGTCATAGGCCTAGAGTTATACGGACCTTGCTTCGAGCCTTCACCACCACCAAAGCAATAACAATACGCTCTAAGCGGAAGATGCGTGAAAGGAGATGACTGCTCTGACTGGCGAAAATCATCATATGTTTGAAAATGCCTGTGGTTGTATCTTTTGAACTGCTCTCTCTCTCACTGTCTCTCTTCCCCCCTCTCTCTCTCTGTTTCTCTTCCCCCCCCCTCTCTCTCTGTCTCTCTTCCCCTCTCTCTCTCTCTCTCTCTCTCTTTCTCTCTCTCTCTCTCACACACACACACACACACACACACACACACACACACACACACACACACACACACAAAGGAATGGGTTTCCCTCCTTTGAAATAAGATATTGCAGATTTGTCCCAATATTCCAATCTTTCTAAAAATCAGGCCTTAACATTAGGTGGCCACATGTCCCGATTGAATATATAATATTAAGTAGGACCAAGTTTTTAGCAAAGTATATGCATCAATGTAGAGTTTTTAAAATTATTGTGGGGGGTGGAGGACCAGGCCTGTAGTCAAGCCTGGGTCAGCAGGGGCGCAGCCCCAGTTTCCATATGCTTTTGCCCCGGTTGCCCCATCGAGCTGTTTATATGTAGAACAATAATAACATATTTTTTAAAATATTGAAAATTATTAAAAATTAATAATGCATAAAACTGTTTCTATATATATTTGTATAAAGAGTTTTTATATAATTCCTCCTCTCCTATACAATTTTCACCTCCATAAAATTTAAAATACAAATCTTGATATATGCTAATATTGCAGTATTTGTAATGAACTAAAAAAAGCCATCAGAGGAGCGTCAAATTTATTTGGGTTTATAGTGACATAATGTCTAAATCTCGTATCACTTCTGATAATCATTTTGTACCTATGAGTTCCCGGGCACTCTATGTTCCATATGCCTTTTGCCATACTACAGTTTCTCCTTCTATTTGACTACAAGCCTGAGGGGGACCCAAGTACATATTATGTACATTTATATACTATAACATATGTACAATTTCAATTTATTTCAAATTATGAGGGAAGAGGGAGCTCGGGCTCTACTTGCCCATGTAACTACGATTATAAGCATAAGTTCAATCAGGATATATATATATATATATAGCCATTTAATGGCTATAAAGAATTTATATTATTCGGTTTATTTAAATAAGTACTTAGAAACGAAATGTTTAAGGTTGTGCGGCTTCTTTACAAACGCCTTTCTCGTTCTCTCTTTTCTCTGTATCATTTTGTTTTCTATGTCCTTTAAATAAATCTTGATTTAATTAAGATTATGTCCTTGTGTCATTGTTAAACTGTTCCTTTCCTGTGCTCAGAGTTTCTCATTTTTGGATTATTAGTCGCTCATGTAAAAATAGTATACCTGCATAAATGTAGAGTTCTCAAAATTATCGGAGAGTGGGGCAAGCACATTTTACGTACGTTTATACATTACAGTATATTTAAAATAGCAATTTATTTCAGATTACTGGGAAGCTCGGGCTCATATAACTATACGCCTATGCTTTACCGCCACCCTTATTAATTTAATATTATATACTGTACAATGCAAATTTATTTAGACGGGATAATGTTGCATTATGAGGTTCACACTTGGTTTATAACACAGATATAAATTTTACAAATTGCGAATTGATGTCCTCTTGGAAAGCATTGAGTAAAGATTATTCAGTCTGAAGAAGCCCACATCATATATATAATAATATTAAATTATAGAAATATCTCGGCCATATACAAAATTATGCGAAATTCTTTGCTATTAGTCGCAATATTATGAAATACTTCATATACCTTATTCACCACTTTTTTACGTCATCATAATTCTAAAATGTTTCTCTTTTTTGCTTCCCTTTTACTATTGTTAACAGTTATGTATATATATTATAATATGACAATCAAGAATGGTAATTATTTGTAATTGGAATATTGTGATTTAACAAGCATTGACTTTAATAAGTAATATTAAATGAAAAACGTAAATATAGATAAAAAAAAAGTAGTGTGCGTGCACAGTGGTGGATCTACATTGGGGGACTAGGGAAATTTCCTCCCAAACCATCAAAGTGCTGTGGAAATCGGTCATAACTAACAATTTCTAATTTCTATAACTTCAATCAGAGTTGCTGCTACAAAAGGGGAGTTAGGAGGTTAAACCCCAAAATAAAAAGCTTCTGAAAAACGTTTAATAATAATAAAAAAAATTTTCTACCTTAATTTAAAATAAAGAATAACGAAGATTGTAAAATACTTGAAAATATAATAAGCAACAAACAAAACCTAAGAACTTTAGTTTTATCACATGGCTAGATATTAGGAATATGTTTTTAGCGGTCAATCTATTGATGACTTCTCTACTCCGGAGACTCTAAAAAATTGTTGTTGGAAAAGCAAACGAGCGGGCGGGAAGGGAGGAATAGCAATTTTAGGATAGGTTCTGAACATGAAACCGTTTTAAGATCCCCTTCAGTTTTTAAACTGAACAGGAAAAAAAGTATTCAACCGCAGATTTCTTATATCTGTTAAGAACTCTGTCTATTACGGAGCTCTTCACAACCCCTTCCCCTTTATTTTCAGATAAGCACTGAACGCATTAGGGACCTTTTCTGGGTTCAAAGTAAAACGGTAAGCAACGAAAAGCAAAACTGGTTGTTCAATTATCTTTTTAACGAAAGAATAACGAGGTAAGTTTTTCGTTTGTATATTTTAGGTTGGTATTGTAGCCTAACAGGCGATTTTGTAAAAGTAGTTTATTAATGAAAAACAGGCATGAGAAAATAAAAAGCACTAAGGCAAATCAAGATATATAAATGGGTACGTTAGTCAAGTGTCTAGGGAATGCGTCTTCAATCCGCGACCTGTCTTGAGGTATTTTATGGCGATCCGGCTCATGAAAAATATAACTTATTTTACGCGAAAATTGTCTTTCATTGTGTCTGTTGCTATGCCTGAGAATATTCAAATGGAACTGATTGATTTGCAGTGCAACACACATTTGAAAGAAAATGTGTTTGGAAAATGGAACTCTTTGAAACCTATTCTAAATATATCAATAAACACATTTGCGGAACTACTCAACAGAATGCTTTGACAATACTGTCACTATTCGGCAGAGACGGATCTAGGCAATATGGCGCCCGATGTTTGCTTCAGCGCAACTTTTTCCTGGAAGGTCCTCTGTACAGTCAAATGCGTTCATCTATTTTTATATAGTTTTTACTTCACGATTTCTTAATTGAAGTGTCATGTTGTGGTTTCGTTGGAAAAAGGCTTTATCACTTTCTTACGCACTAACTTAATTAAACATTTCGTAATAAAGAATAATTTATACAAGGATTAAATCGTGGATAATAATAAAAGGATAATGAATTTGTTAAAAAAATAAAGGTTTAAACATTTAATAAAATAAATTTTTGTAAAACGTTTTTGCACCTAGGGATGGTTAGGCCACTTTGGCGCCTCTTGAATTGGCGCCCAGTGCGACGGCACCGGTCGCACTGCGCTTAATTCGTCACTGCTATTTGGGAACATTCATGTCTGTTAACAGATGTTTTTAAGAATGAAGATGGTAAAATAAAAAGTTAGGACCAAAATAACTGATGGCTACCTTGAAAATACTCTTAGAGTTCTAACATCAAAAACAAGATCTGATATTGACATGCCTTTTAAAACAAGTAATATCAAAAATCTCATTGAAAAATATTTGATTTCAC
>QLNU02015360.1:93449705-93475016 GCA_006491805.2 Dysdera silvatica | reverse complement strand
ATATATATATATAGGTTTGTATTGTAGATAGTGAAGAATTTTCTACATATAGTTATGTGGCCTGATATGCTGCCAGTGCTCTAAAAGAAAAAGCTGCCCTTTTCAAGAAAAATGCGATCATTTCTTTATACCTTTACATATTCATTAAGTATGCAAAATTTTATATCGGTAGAATACTTTCTTAGAGGCGCTTAGTTTTCCCTTCTCTTTTTTATAACAATATATATTTAAATAAGTAAACCTATTTGTTTTTTTTAACTCAAGTGAAAGAGTGAATTCATTTGTTTAAAATTTAATATTTTGAAATATTGTTGCATGTAGTAGATATAGATAAAACATAAATACAGGTTGAAGACATCGTTGGAAACTGTCGATTTATGCATTTACATTGACAGCCAACTGATATCAATGGAAGGCAGCATTATGAAGGAACACAAAAACATGTATTAAACGTAGCTGGAGTGCATTTCGGGAAATGAGTTTTCTCTTGAAGGAAATTGCTTTTGTGTCTAAAAAGAAAAGGTTTCAACCAGTGTATATTACCAGTTCCTTCTCAAGGATCAGAGACATGAAGTTTACAAAAAATAAAAATACGAAAACTGAAAACCCCCAAAGAAGCATGGGGAAGTGCATGCTTGGAATAATTAAGTGAAATTGGAAACGAAATACTTGAGCGAGAGGGAAAACGAAGGCGGAAGACATTGTTGTTAAAATAAAAATGTTGAATTAGAAATACGTTAGGAATACTACAAAAAAATTTCTAACAATTGACAACTAAAACTCTCGCAATGGGTTGAAGGGAGGGGGGGGGGATGTAAGAAATGGTGAAAATGGATGGACGATTTTGTGAAAAGCAAATAGGAAATAGTCTGCGTAATTTGTGTTTGATAAGAAGGATGATTAAACCAAATGCGCTTATTGATAGATGAGAGTTAAATTGTGTAATCAGAGGAACAAAGCATACCTATGCCAAGATTTTGAAGAAAGTGAGGTGTTTAAGTTCTGATGTTCTCTGTTAGTCAAAGTAGGTATCACAAGATTACAAGTTTTATATGATTAAAGCTTCTTTAGAATGGAAATGGCTATAACTTTTTAAAAATTTCAAAATATTTCAAGAAAAGGTCTCAAAAAAGACTCCATATAAGATCGCAATAAGGGATGTATAGTTTAAGAAACTAAAAATTCAATTTTACATTTGTTTAACAGTAAGCGAATGGCAAATTCGGATATTTCATTCAGTTAATACGAACTTCTAAAATACCGAATTTAGACTTTTGGAAATCAATTGTCTAGATAGAGAAATATTTTTTCTATCACTAAATGTTGGAAGCCTTAAAAATTTCGAAACCGGTTTCATTTTTCGCCAAACTGCATTGAAAATTTTTGGAAGAGAAAGTCGTTATTTTATTTATGAGTTTTATGGCGCAAGGACATTAGCGTATATGTTTGATCATTGGTGAAAGGACACAACGTTTTAGGACCCAAATGCTCCCTATGTCAAGTGGAGACAGAATGAAGAGCGAGTCCAGGTCCTAGGTTTATATACCCACATTTTGGGGATTCTCATCTGAAGAAACTTTTCTCTAGGGCTTTCCATCTTCGAAAACCCCACAGAACGAAATGATTCCCTTAATAGAATGACCATTCACAAGGAAAATCCTGTCAGTGAAATGGTATGAGAGAAATGACTTGTCGGGGCAAAATGTATCAAATGTGAATATATACGTGCTTCTTGGAGGAGATTTAAAGATTTTAAATTATATCATGTCTTTCACGAACATTTATAAATTAAAATATATATTCTAGTGTATGCAATTTTTATTTGACAAGTCGCAGAGAATTTTGTATTTTGGAACGTCAGTTTATGTATCCGTTTTCGTCAAACGTAGCTACGTTTGTCACAAAGAATTGCTACTTCTCACTTTTCGAAAACTGTTTTGATTTCAGAGACGGATTGAATCGCATTTTGCCTAAATATGTCAAAGTAGAATTCTTTGAGAATGGAAGTGGGTCATTGTGTTGTCGCCATTCTTTAAGAGGGCCTCAGCAACTAAAGTAGGTTAAAGTTAGTCATAAGCTAAAAGTGAAATGATCGATACACTTTGCTTTTATTATTATTTTCTTAAATACATTTGTCGTATTTTTTTGCAGAGTAGACTGTATTGAATCCCTATAGCCTCGGCTTCAGTATAAAGAATCTTCAGATTTTCATCACAGAAAACATAAGATTTGTAGAAAAGAGTTGTCATTTTTTCAACTATTAGATGGACAAAAGTTGAGTTATTGACCCCAATAGAAAAGTATAGTTATAGATGACTGCCTTCGGGATTTTAGATCTACCTTCTTTTCTGGTTATTCTTCGGGTTACCACTTCAACTAATAGCTGGAATTTAACACTGCAGATGAATAAAACCTCAATGCAATCACCTAATTTTCTGTTACAACCATGCCATCTTTTCCCCACGAAATTGAACTATATTAGAACTATGTTTATCTCGAATATCACGAAAATGATAAAAAAAAAAAGTCAAAATAGAGAGGTCTCGTTATACAGAGATTTCTATGTACAGCGTATATAGATTTCATTGAAGGTATTTTATTAAAACGTGATAGAATATAATTACTAATAACAACAAATGTAAATAAAACGTTTTGACATAACCTAACAAAAATAGTTTGATAATAGTTTCTGGATAATAAATTAATGATAATTAATAACATTTAATTTCCACGAAAAGAAGGGCAAATCTGACTGCTGTTTTTCTTATCATTCACCCCGTCTCTTATAATCCTCCTTCTCAGAATTCCCCATTCTCTACTAAAACTGCTAGATGGAGTGTCCATTCCTTTCTGAGTTTTCAAGAAATTCGCGACCTTCACTTATTGCTGCTCTATTCTGTCACTCATATGACATGTCGCGATTGCTACTAGGTAAGGGATGTTTTTCAACTGCTGTCGAATTTGTAATTGACCCCTCAATCCGTAATTCAACATCCGTAATTCAACATCCGTAACAAATTATGGCTTACTATTCTTCCCCATTTCTAACGTAATCATTGTACCAGTAAATTAACATCATCATCCTCGTATGTAACTCATATACATGCTCACTACATGCACCTTTCAATATGTACATCAGGTTGAATTATTATTATATATTCGAGATATGGTGATTTGGGAGATGGGAGAAAATTTTTCTAGCAAAACACGGAATTTAGGATGAAAATGCAGGGAAATGCATAAATTTCGAGATATATAGGTTGTCGAGATAAACAAGTTTGAGATATAGATAGGCTCCACTATATAGGAAAATATAATTTTATGCCATGAAAACAGAACTGCTCTTAGCACAAAAAAACCCGTTTTAGTACATTTTGGTCACTTTCGTAGTTTACATTTAGATTCAGAGCTTCGAATAGGAAATGATGTTATCTGAGTGGCTCAGGAAGCAAAATTCTATGGGGTTATCTTTGACTACTCTCTAACACTTCGATCTCACATCAGACCTTTGCGGGACAAATGTTTTGGAGCCCTTACCATCATCAAACTTTTGTCTCACACTTCTTGGGGAGCAGATCGATGCTCATTGCTGAAGTTATATAAACCACATTAATCTGTTCCAAATTTGATTATAGGTGCTCCATTTAGACCTTTGGAGCAACTCCTTATTGAATTATCTAGACATTCATCATGAGGATCTACGTCTATACTGGGGCCTTTCGGACTTCTTCAGTTATTAATCTGTATGTAGAAGCCGTGGAATCTTCGTTAGCTCTACGAATAATCATTCATGTTCTCGCCAATTTTACACTGCGTTTCTAAGCTATTATTTTAAAATTTTATACCTCAATGACCATACTTCATTTTTATGACCTTAACAACCTCGTTTCATTTTACTTTTCAATGCTCTTCCCTCGTGTATTCCAATCTTTGGCATGAAAATGGAAAAATCTGCTAATATTTGGATATTTCAAAAACTACGATAAAACAATTACTGCCAAATATCAGTCCTCCCCTTGGTTTGATATTGGATGTGACATTTGTATTGACTTGTTTACATATCCAAAAGACAATATCCAAATATTGCCTACCAGCAGGCTGATTTATCTAGCAGGTATGAAGGCTACTATTTCATTTACACAGATGGATAAAAAGCGGGTGAATATGTTGGTGCCACATTTGTCTGTGAGAGTTTTATACAGAGATAACAACTAACAAAATTCTGCTCAATTTTCACGGTAGAGATCTATGCCATAGGATTACCACTGGGATACGTTTTAAATAATTTATTAACTCCAACTGTCATCTGTATTGATTCACTCATTATGCTGCAGAGCTTGACTTCATTCAAAACCTCACATCACTCTAGAATTCATAGAGTTCACAAACAACTCGTAGATATAGAAAACGCACAGTATATTGTGAAATTCTATTGGGTTCCAGATATAGACGTAATCTCGCAGGGTTCACATGCTCATCTAGTTTTTTTTTAAAGAAGAGCCAAAATCGTATTTTTTCCCATACAATTTTGGGATTTTGTTCTTTTGTCTTCCCTCAAGTTTACGCTATATTCAACCCGAAGTTACGCCTATGGTTACAGGCCATGTTGGTATTTTTAGTAATGAACAGGCGGATATTTCTGAAAAAATAGCAACTGCAAGATCTGATAGTATGATCCATAAGAAATGGCAGTTGCAATGGGACGAGAAAGTTTTTAATAAACTTCATCAAACCACATATTGAAAAGTGGCAGTCTAGCTACATGAGCGACCGTCAAAAAGTGGTCGCTCTCGCTCGACTCTGCATTTGTCACGCACGTTTTCCCCATCAACATCTGCTGAAGGAAGAAGGTGCCCCGATGTGTGCTACATGTAAGGAACCATTGAACGTTTTGCATGTTTTATCCATTTGCGCAAATTTTACCAACAGCGGTCATTAGTTTCTAACCACAATGACTTTAACCTTTCGCTTTCTTTTTGGTTTTACGGCTCAAAGACTACAGTGGTCATGCTGCGCCGGGACCTACTGTTTTCCGAGGAATCCGAACCTCTTAAGGCCTAGGGAACCAAACCCCGGACTACAGTGAGCAGTGCGATCTTTATGAGATCTCTGAGTAAGCGTTCTTTTTGCACTGCTGGGAGTCGAACCCGGATTAGCGACGCACTAGAAGAACGCGTTACCACACTGCGCCACCGCAGGGTCGACTTTAATCATCGTGGCATTTTATGTGATCCATTTAATTATGAAATATTTTTCGATTCTTTTATCTGATATCGGGTTCTATACTATCTGATTTTATTACATTACTGTTTCAATACATGTTTTACCATTATAGTTTTAATTTATTTTCATTTAAAAATTGTATCTACGGCCTTACCTTGTTTGGCGTAAAATGATACATGTTGTCCTTGCACCATAAAAATCCAATCAACCAAAAGAACGTACAGAAATGAAAGCACAATATCTTTGGTACAAAGTGCTATAGTAAAAAGAAAAGCTTATAAAAATACATAATCACCAGTTGTGCCATATTTATAGCTTGGGGGAAACTGTAAAATTGAAAACCATGGACATTAGTCTTCCTACACAAAAAACAAAAACAAAACAAAGATTATTAATCGCAGTAGATTAGAGACGGCTAAATAGTGAGTCTTTTATTCCACTAACCTGCCAGATTTTAGCGTAGCAATTAAGTAATTATAAATGAGCTAAAAGGCAAAAATGTTGATTGGGTGAAAAATAAATTTCTTCATTATCTCCTCCGCAGGCATATCGATTAATTTTGATTCACTTCGAGCTCATTTTCTTCGCTGGAAAGTTTTGTGCGCTATAGGAATGAAATACTGTTTCGAACACGATTTATGAGACTTGAAATCATTTGGGGGTTCACCGACAAACGAAGGAAAACTCATAGGAATTCGATATTTAATTTTCCTTACCGCTCTCTTTTGCCACTGACTATTTATTCAATAGATATTTTGCAATATGTCATGTTGATATAAAATGCTATAAAGGAAAAGGTGTATATCACATAAGAGAAATCATCTAATGCACGTCTTGACACCAGTGGGAGATTGAATTTGCCATTGATTTTATGGAACGCCATCAAGATTCGTTCTTCAGTAGTCTGCTCATAAAATAGTTTCCTTACACTCAAAGAATATTTACATAAATATTAATGTTACGAAAGGACAGGGTGAGTATATTTGAAAATTTCTCCCCTCGATTGTTCAAAAATTATTTGAAATGAAACCTATGTCTTAAGGTTACCTCTTAATCAGGATCACATGTACAAGAATTCAAGCTTATTTGATTTTGCATCCCAATATTTCAGTGGATGGTGATTACACGATGTTCGGATGCATAACTGACTTTTTTAAATCTATAACACTGATGAAACATGCTTTCTTATTCAATATCCTTAAAAAATACTTTAAAATATGAACAATTTTAGCTTTTACACTCTGCTCCAGGTTCGAAATCCGAACATTCGACATATGTAAATTTGCCATGTTTTGGAGGGGGCATTATGGGGTTTGCCTCGTCTTGGATAATCCATGGAATGTAATCAACTTTAAGATACAATGTACAAATAAATTTGAATCCAATAAACACAATATTGTGGATTTAATTATTAAGAAATTGAAACGCCTTACAATATGATTACTCTTCTTTATTTCTCAGCTTCAGAATCCAATTTTTCTTACACGGTATTATTGTGGCGGCATTGCAATCTAATTATTGCCACACAAACACACCTATTGCTCATTAAATTACAAACAATCACATACTCAATTTCAAGAATCCACATACGTGAAACAGGTTATTCTTACCCCCATTCTCTATGCTATTTCTAGCGAATAACCAAGCATGCCCCGCTCCCGCGTCGAATATTGAAAATAACCGATCCTGGTTCGCAAACAGCAAGACCAGTCAACGCGACTTCAGTGAGTAGTTAGCCATGATCCATCAACGAGACAAGTATCTTCGCTGTCTCTCTCTCTCTCGCATGGTCCTCAGTTGTTGTAGTAGCCATTTCCGACGATTTTATGAAATGAATTTAGCGAGCTATGGTCGAGCCGTCCTGATCGCCATCCTACAAATATATCGACGTGACCAGTTTCTCATACTGCTATTATCGATGTGTGAAGATATTTAATTAATTTGTATATAGAGGACTTTGTTTCTTTGTGTTTGTAGTCTGCTTGAGGAACTTCGCCTTGCCCGCCATGTTAACGATGATCCAATTTTAAATACAAGTTCTGAGCTCCACAATCAGGACTTCTAAAACAGCATTATAATGTCTTACAAGATGATATAGTAACTTTCACCATAATATAATTACTATAATGTCGATAATTAATATAATATCTCTCATGGTACTACAATGTCCATAATTAATATAAGTGCTCCCATAATACTATAATGTCTGTCATAATACTGTAACGTCGATAATTAAAATAAGATCTCTTATAATACTATAATGTCGATAATTAATATAATGTTACAGGAAGCGCAGTACTGCAGGCGCATAACGTAGCAGTATAAGTCGAAACGAAATTATACGTTTGGGAAGTGTGAAACTAGGTTCGTCGCTAATCCGGGTTCGACTCCCAGCAGTGCAAAAAGAACGCTTACTCAGAGATCTCATAAAAGATCGCACTGCTCACTGTAGTCCGGGGTTTGGTTCCCCAGGCCTTAAGAGGTTCGGATTCCTCGGAAAACTGTAGGTCCCGGCGCAGCATGACCACTGTAGTCTTTGAGCCGTAAAACCAAAAAGAAAGCGAAAGCAAAACTGGGTTCAAGCCGTTTCACCAAATCACCCAAAGCCATATTGTTAGAGAGACGCAGTGCAAACGTTAAACGTAAGTGGGAGTTTTACGCTACACGTTTTTTCCACGACTTACTGTTTTCAAGCTTAACAATTTTACTTAACGTAAATAAAATTATCTGTTAGTGTTGAAGCTCATCGTCTTATATTAGTGTGCCAATTCTACTAGCAAATAGTGGTAGCAAATACTATGTATTTATAATTACTATACTGTTTTACAAAATATTATAAAGTCTATATATTGTAAATATTACTGCCATCTAAAATTACTGTAATACTTTATAATATGATATATAATAATAGTAATGATAATAACAACTTCACTTTATTTGCCACAGTAAGTCCTACAATATTGAAACTTTCAATCCTTCCATATACAACAAAAATATTAAATCAGCGCATATAATAATATTAGTTCACTTTCTTCATACGTTATATTTTAGTAGTACATACGATTTATAATTAAAATAGTGTAATAAGAAGAAAAATACCATTTAACATATCAGCCAAATTATATCTCCCCCTTTTTCAGTTTTTTCTTCTCTATCCCTTTTCAATATATCCTTATATTATTATTTCCATATATAGTATGTGTAGCTCTTATGCTCAGTCCCGAAATCGTCAATCAATTTCAATCGTCCGTCTTCTCAGCAACAACGCTCTGATATTTTTTTTCTTAAACCAACTTTTTTTATTTTCTAAAATTTATCTGGTAGTTTCTCTCATAGCTTCACTTTATTCCATTCTTTGTATTTCAGATCTTATTTCAGGCAATTTTAATAAATATATATCTCTTATTGTTAGCTATTTTCACTATATTGAATAGAAATCGCTTCCACGTGTTTCTATTCACTATTTCAGACTCTATTTTAGTATACAATGTTCATTAATGTAGGCCCTGAGATAATGCAGTGGTAGCGTTTTCGCCTAGTTTGCCATCTCTCTCTCTCTCTATATATATATATATATATAGAAATGAAACAAAAAGAAGTAAAATTCGTCAGAGTCCTGCTTGCTTTAATACAAACAATGGGTAATTTATATGTTAATCAGTACCAACAAAGCCAAAATTGACACTGCTGACCATTTGGTCAAAACTGGTACCTGGCTATTCATTCTATAAATAACCAAGCAAACAAAATAAACAATGAAACAAGCATTTTCTCCAGCTTACATGAGCCAATTCATGCAACATGTAGATTCTGAGCCTAATGATAAATTCAAATAGGAAAAAAAAAAGTAAAAGAACACAAGCTAGGTATAAGTAGTTGTAATTATTCCAAAAATAACCACCTTCTCAGCAATTGTTTGTCAGCAATCAATAAATGGGAAAAAGACTTTGAATACACTAAATTCAAGAAAAAAATATCACCAAAAGCAATAAATTTAAGCCAAACAGAGTCAAATATATTACAGAAATAAGTTATATAAATAAGCAACGAAAAATAAAATCTATAAATTATTAAATTTTCTATATTATTTTGTAACAGACAATGCTCTGAGTGCGATGGTGCTTTTGATTTGACAATTCGACCACAAGCATGAATGACGAGCTGTGTTCGGATATTTTTGAAACGCACTGTACAAATACTACCGCTAATTTTTCAAACTAGTTACCTGGATATGTATAAATACAGTCCGCTGATACCTTTCCCCAGATACATTCAAACAGATAATAGTTGATTACTTGCGAAGTGGGGTGGATTTTTGATAATAAGAAAACTATCAAGTAGCGAACAATGGGAAAACGTTTCTGAAAAGAAAATATCACTTCGTTCCTACCCTTTTGTATGAAGAAAAATGTCGCCTGTTTGCATTTTTTTCGCTATAATAAATACCATGGTGTTAATTAACGTTAATTATGTCTTGATTAAACAAAAATAGTTATATTTCAGCCGAATTTATTCAGTCATTCATTTGTTTTCTTGACAGTGTTTTTGCCAATTCCAGATAGTTTTGCTCAATGAAATGGATAAATTCTTGGGAACAAGGAAAATAAATTTATTTAGGGGGAGAAGTAACAAAGTTTTTTCTTTGTGTAATATCATAAAAATAGATTTTTTGCTAATTTTTTATTGTTGTTTTGCAGGGTATTTTTCGTTAGTGTATTTGTTAAGTTCTTTTAAAGCTAGAACGAAATGAGGTACATTAAAAGAAAAATGAATAACTTGAAGTGTAAACATGTATTTTCGTAAAATATGTCTTAGGTTATTTTCAGCTCACTGAATAATGTTGGCAAAAGATTTCGCCATTGCTCTTATTCATTTTTCAGAAGCAGCAAATTTTTAGCATAAATTCATTTTCTATTCCTTCAATCTTTACAGCTCACAACAGTTAGTCTGGAAATCTCATAACTCAAATAATTTATTTTTTAAAATATGATTATTATTTTGTTTTATAAAAAATATTGGAACAATTATTTTCATAGAGCTAACAAACTTGCATCTATGGAATTCGAAAATGTTCTTAGTTTTGACAATTCTTGTTGTTGGGCCTTTTTTCTAACACGTAATCACTTTGCATAATAGAAGATTATAACTTTTGACACGATTTGGCGCCGCTGAAATTTTGTCACTTATATTCAAAAAAAATATATTATTTGGAAAGATCTTTATATAAAAGTTACTTGGTATCGAGAAAGCAATTCTAATTAATATGAAAATGATTTAAAACTGACGAAAGAATTGTATTTGTAGCAATCTGACTGGCACTGATATACTGACGTCCATGTGGGTTTTCCGAAGGGGAGGCGAGTTGCTTCGAAAACATGGAGTATTTTTCATAAGGGTCAACTCAAGAAAATTTCGATTATTTCTGAGCAATAAGGGGGGGGAACACGAACCCCCTTATTCTTTATATATAGGCGCCTAATCTGCACGGGCGGATAAGAGAGTGTTGGAGCTTAAGCTCTGCTAAATATAGCATGATTCATAATGGTTAAAATGACAGTTCGATAGTGTCAATGCTTTACCGAAATTTATATAATCATAGCTTCAATAAAAGCAAAATTTGGATCCGATTCAAGTTAGATACTAATAAGAATGTTTAATAAATATTAAACAATGTCTTGTATAAAAATAAATTACAAATAGGAATAAATACTTAACCACATAAAACATTCTAAAACTATTTATGTACAGAGTGTAGCAAATTATTGTCTGATACCAGTGATACCAGCGCCGATGTTATGGCGTGATTAGATGGTGAAACGTTCGAAAGAAAATAAATATTTCTGCGTTCGGTGGGACCTGAACCCACGACCTTCCACTTGCCGGGCGGAGGCTCTACCCACTGAGAGTAATGATACTACGCCAATAAACGTTGATTTATATTGTTGTTTGATTTAATCTGCGTAGTGTTCGATTTATATAAATACACACATATGCTGCAACGTGCATTTCGATCAATTTAATACCAGTCTCTTTGCAATTTGGTTTAAATAGTAGTCTATGTACTACACCATTCTGCGAAATAACTGGCAACAATATATATACGTTCGTAAAGAGATTATATATTGTCCTTCGTAGCTCAGTGGGTAGAGCCTCCGCCCGGCAAGTGGAAGGTCGTGGGTTCAGGTCCCACCGAAGGCAGAAATATTTATTTTCTTTCGAACGTTTCACCATCTAATCACGCCATAACATCGGCGTTGGTATCACTACGCCAATAAACGTTGATTAATATTGTTGTTTGAGTGAAAATAATGTTCACGATTAGGAGCTAGATTCAAACCTACACTTTAATATGCATATCGGAAATATCTATTTCGTTTGAAGTGATGGTTGCTGGATTGCAAAAAAATAAAATTTATATTCTTTAATTTCATTTTGATGAGTAAATGAAGGATTTTTGGAATATATGAATCATATTCATATGGTCTGACTTTACACTAATCTCATGAAATCAAATATAAATTATATTGGGATAAAGTTTTAGAATGACATTCCAACTGGTCTTAAAAATAGCCTAATTTTAATCTCTTCAAGGAGAAGAAGAAAGTTGGTGAATTCTTACTCAATATGATGTGACTACCTTAATATATATATTTATATTATTTGGCATATTCCAATTAATTTTTATTTATTTCCCCACTTTAGACGTACGTTTTCTGTTTTCCATATGTTTATATAGGGGGAACCAGAAATTTCAGGACTTTTTTTAACGCCTTTGTTTGCTTCTTTTCCGTCAGACAAAATACGGTGTCTTTATTTTATTTATGTATGGGAATAAAAGTGCCCATCTATAAATGTCTTACGAATAAAATACGATTTGATTTGATTTAGTAAGTTCATATTTATTAAAAGCCATTGTAGGCCTGCAGTTTTCCATTGTGTGTGACCTAAAATTAATAAAATATGCCAAAATGATCATATGTTAAACTGAAAAGCAAAGGCGGTCAATACTTAATAAATTTCGCATTTTTGAACTTTCAAAAGTACTGGTTTTACAAGAAAATGTATATCATCAAGAGTACCACCAGTTTCCAATATGAAGGTTCTTTGTTAATATTGGAAACCAAGCCTGTAAATGTGGTAAACTTTTGGAAACTATTTTATGCACTAAAACCTCAATATTTATTATAGATTATGGATATCTACCTTACCCAATTTCTGTCGAATACATTGGTTGAATTGCCTCCTGTTTCTGTGAATCGTTTTCTATGTTCAAAACATCTCCCACTTAACAGGCCTTTGATACATATTGTACAGTTGAAGATTGATTTTGCCTTGCATGTTCATATTTATGTTGCTAGTTTCACCAATAATCATAAAAAAGACCCGATTTTCGAACAGATATCCAAGTTCCGCCTTTTCACAGTTAATTGAACAGTCAGTTCGCAATTCAATCAAGTATTGGTTGAGAAGAGTCGTTTCAGAAGTTACAACGAGTAACAAAGCATATTTTAGACGCTACAAGTAATATGGTAGTACACAAATTCATTGATAAAGAATATGCTAAACGAAGCATTAATTGATTAAAACTGATAAAATATACTATGTGAAATGGCAGTGAATATGGTAAGCAGGAGTGAGGCTTGATCGACATTGCTATTTGTGGAAAACCATTCCTGTTTATAAGCAGACGATTGAACAACTATGTAGAACGGCATTATTACAGTACAAACGAACGTGCTTCATATATTCAGATAAAAATAAAATGACTTAGAGTAGTGGTTCTCAAATTTTTAACCCAAACGGAACCATTTTTTTGCTACATGCTTATCCACAAACCCCCCTTTAAATATTTTGTGAGGGGAAACTTAATGGGCTGTTATTTGTCATTGCTTGGACATAAATATAAAAATATGCAATAAATCAGTATAAAAAGTAAGTAGCACTTTTATATTATGACGGGGTATTTTTTTTGGTCAAAGTTAGTTAAACGCTAAGGGGTTTCCATTGGGGGGATTACAGCTATTTTTGAAAATTTCGGCAATATTTTACAAATTGTTTGCGGAACCCAGGAAGGCATCAGTCACGGAACCCAGGAGGGCCGTCAGGGAACCCCGTTGTTCAGCGGAGCACACTTTGAGAACCACTGATCTAGAGATTAAAAAATGTTTCACTCCCCGAATTTAGTAAATATCTATGAGGGTCGTTTTTCTATAATACGGTTTCCTATGTGCATTGTACGATATTTAGAATCACGTTATTTAGCCATATAATATTCTTGTAAAAATAAATTAATCTTCCTACACCTTATAAAGCCTAAAGTACGAGCGGAATGCCTCACGTCATTACATTCGAACGCTAATTTATGAGGCCACTTATATGACTAAGCTAGAATAAAAGTGCATCTTTTATTTTGGCGAAGACAGAAAATTTTCTAGCTTTTCTCATTTTCGAAAATTAGCTATAATTTATTTTAGTTTCGTGGAAGAGAAACGGAGTTCTTCGATGAATCTTCAAAAACAAATCGCGTATTCCCCTTTTTATAAGCAACCCAAACCAAATCAAATCAAATCAAATCAAATCAAACTTTATTTTGACGGATTCACATGTTTTTAATGATGTAATAATTATTTACAATTTATCAGATAGGTTAATCCGTCTAGGCAGTAGAAGGCAAAGACTTTGGGGTCTCACAAAGCCCCTGCTACCCAGAATTGGGTAAAATAAGTGGAAGTAATAAATAACTAAACACAATAAGATAAAAAAAGCTGGTTGGTTAGTAAAGTTATGGAAGATATAACTTAAGAAAGATGTAGGAATATCATAATTCTCTATCCAATAGATGTCTGCGGATGAGTTTTTTATATTGAGCAAAGGAATGAACAGATTTAAGTGAGTTAGGAAGAAGATCCCACACCCTAGGGCCAAAGCAACAGATGAGCGAGAGTCCAAGTTTCGTTCGTGTATACTCTGGTATTAGATCGTTAAGAGTTCTTGTAAAGTGGTATAATCAGGAGAATGTAATGAAATGAGATCAAAATGAGTGCCATTTCGTATAGTGTTAAACGTGAAGATGGAAGTTTTGTACGTAAATAATTTACAATTAATAATATCTGATGATTATAATATATTCTTTCTTATGCACCCTTAATTTGGAGAACGATTTCTTTCTAAATGAAAGTTCAGCTTTATTTCAACGCTGTTTTTTGTATTCCTTAATTCGGATTAAGGTAAGAAATAAACATAGAAGTAAACCAACTGCTGAAATAACAAAATGCAAAAGCTCATCTGAAATAAGAAACGGTAATTACTAAATTTTTTGTTACTGACCCAACGTATAAGAAAATATTCCATCGCGTTTCGAGGAATTCTGTTCTCTTTTGTCAGATGAAGTGTCTAGAAAGAAAGAATGACCGATATTATGCCTTTATATATATATATATGTGTGTGTGTGAAAGATTTACTGAAAATGCTTTTGTTAAATGTAATTTCAAAACTCAGAGATCCTTAAATGGGGGGGGGATATTGGTTTGGGAATATTTTTTACTTAAGTAAGACATTTGATGCCATAAAAAGAAAAAGATACTGCTAAAGAAATTGAATATTATGGTTTTAGAAGCAAGATAAATAATATCTTAGGATTACTTACAAGAAAGAGAACAACATATATAATTACTCAGAACCATTAGAAAATTTTTATGGTGTCCCCTAGGGGTTTATTCTTCGTTCCTTATTGTTTTTGTCATTTATTATTAATATTGTGTTTGGTTTCGAATAAAGGAAAATTTACACTATATGCATGCAGATGATACAAGTTTTTTCCCCAAGATAATTACTTAAAAGAATTTATTTTAATTGGAAAACAAGAAGTTGGTAAATTTGAATTACGGTTTAAGAGAAATCGAGTACAAATAACTGAAACTAAAACAAAACTAGTAATTTTTAAAACAAAAAATAAAAAATTGATAAATCCAAAGTACTTGGAAAGATCTTTGTTAATAACAAAGTAATTGAAATTGTTATGGAATTTGACTTTCTGGGTGTGACTTTAATTGATGATTTGTCTTGGAATAAGTAGATAAATAGAATTAGTAGGAAGTTTAATTCGGGATTAGGTATTAAGAGAAAATGATCAAATAGTGTTCCTAAAAATGTACAGCTGAGTTTATACATCCCCTTTTTTCACAGCCACTTAATATACTGCAATAGCATCTGGGGTAATTTAAATAGCGGCAATATGAATATTATTAAATTATTGCAGTCTAAATTTTTAAGAATTATTGAGCAAAGAAATGTGTTAAATTGGAATGAAGTATTCGTTAAATATGGCTTGCTTCCAATTGACCCAATTAATAAATTCTGTATACTGAAAATAATCTATGAAAAGATCAAGGAAAATAAGCATTTGGATGTAATAAAATTTGAATATTGTAATAGTAATGTACATTTGAGAAGAAAAAAATCAAATAAAATTATCAAGGATTAGGATCGAATTTTTTAGGATGGGAACTGAATACATAACAATAATTTAATGTTGGAATGAAATCCCTGAAAATATTAAATACATAAATAGTTAAAAATTATGTAAAAAAGGTTATTTAAATTTCTGATAATGTTTGATAGCATTATGGTGTCTTCTTCATTTGTTGGGTCGCCAGCCGGTTAAAATTTATTTTTTACTTGGGAACCGCCATTTGTTTGTGTGAACATCCATGATTATGTACTTGTGATTGATTTCTCCTATGGCATATTATTTTTTTGTAATTCTTGGCTGTTTCCTATTTGTAACAGCGACAAATCAACAATATTATTATTATTATACCACCATTTCTGGGTTTTCCCCAGAGCAGTCCCACGGCCAAGTTCTCCGGTAACTCTTATCCTGGTTTTACCCATCTTGTATAATCCTTTTCGATTTTCATTCTTGGAGGTCAGCGGTAAAAAGTGTTGCCCGCATGAAACTATTAAATCGTAATCTTTCAATACCATATAGCATACGTTTTTAACTAATATAAATGTAATCAGACCATATGTTTTATAGAGAAAATCGGATGCGATTTAAGACATTTATTAAAGTCAACAATTCTCATATAATTTATCATCTAATTTATCAGTGATTTGAGGTGTTTTTGTAAAAAAAAATACAAACTGTCTATTTCACACCTAAAGTGCGAATGTCTTCACAGAAAATCGACTATGAAAACGTCATCAAAAGATTATAATATATATCATATGTATACTATTATCATATTGCTACTGTATCTTGTGTATGCTATATTGTGAACTGTTAAGAGCTTCGCGCAAGAACTGAGATTTGAAGCACAAAGATCTGTCCACGCATTAGAAGATATTAAATATTTCTAAAGATTTCCAAGAAGTTGCAATTAAGTTAATATTAAAGATGTAGGAAAACAATTTCGAGGTTTAACTAATATGCATCTTGCAAATATGCAATATAAATATATTCATATTACGCTGTTTAGTATTTCTTCATTTTTTACGCATTAACAGTCATACGTATGCTGTGCGCCAAGTTAATGTGTTTCAGATTTTTTGGTTGCGGGCAAAAATGGTTAGGAATAATTGGTTTAGATAGCAGCATAGGCATTCATGTTATTAATAAAAATTAATCCTTAATCATAAGCCGTGAATTATATATATTTTAAAACTTTAATAAACTATCATTTTCTCCCTTTCTGTGTTGGGTACGGAAAACCTCTTCCAGCCCCTCTCGAATACATACACTCAACATGTGAAACAAAAACTGCAACAGAGAAAAAAATCACTTTTAGATGTTTTTGAAAACTTTCATACAAGTCCATTGAAGTAACTTGCGTAAATTATTAAAATGTAATATAGAAATCCCGCAGAGGTGACAATGTATCCATGCTAAAATGTGAGGATTCATGATTGAAACATCTCATGCATTTCGGACGAACTTGTTTTTTAAATGCAAAATCCTTGTTTTAAAGGGAAGATTAGCTTGTTAAAAATACCTTAAATCTATATTTGTAAGAAAAACCAGCAAATATCAGAGAAGGATCGAAGATAGTTGGTCTTTACCAGGCTGACTAGTGAATGTGTCATATAGAGGTATACATGCGGTTTTGATAATACTTTATATAATCTAACGATGCATCCAGAAATACTTGAGATAATCCTTATATCGATGAAGTCGATACTGGAGCAACTAGAGTGACTAGTTATCGTTGGTGATAGCCTAATTCTAATAGACAAGCCCTAGTTACAGGTATAGCAAATTTATCGATTCTCAGACAAGTCGTGATAAATGCCATCAGTCGTCAAATGATTTTCAATCGACTTACGGAAGTACAGTTGCAGGCCTTGTCATCCATTGCTTTGCTTATCACTGACCTCAACCCACTGTCAATTGCGTACCTTACTAATGATACTTACTTCAACCTAGATTTAATGGCGTATGGATTGACGCAGTATCGAGCATCGTCTTAAATGAATAATCCCGCTTTTGCTGACGACAGTCATATACATATGTAAACCGGGGGGGGGGGGGGAAACAAAGTAATCCAGATAATTGTTTCAAATGTCATATTGCTTGATAAAAGGGTATTGTGGTCTTGGGGTCAATCAGCTAAGATATGTGTTTCGGTCTGTTATATACAGAGGGTGTTCACACATATTTATAACGAATTTGGCAGTCTAAATAAAATACATACATTAAAACATTATTTTCTAATGTATTCTATCTGATAGCCCTGTTTTTGAATTATCATATTACATCTAGATTTCTACGATAATAGGACTTTTCGTAAAGTCACAAACGGGATTTTCTCCCATTCCTGCTCCACATCTTTCCACAGTCCATCCAAGGTAGTGGGTCGGCGTTTTGAAAGAGCTTGTTTTAAAAGTCCAAATGCACCATAATCCATCAATGCTATATCTGTAGACTTGATAGGAATATGGCTAATTGGTGTTGACTTAATTCCAGTTTCTTGTCACATTTTTTCTAGAAATGCGGTTGTACTTTTGGAGGTGTGGCTGCTCGCTTTGTCCTGATGGAGTTCCACATTTTAAAAATCAGTAAGGCGTAGTTTTGGAACAGTTTCTTTAAAAATAAAACATTATTTTGATAACATATAGAGATTTGATAACATATATTGAATGCTCTATTATAATTTTTTGAATGAACTATTATAATATGCATTTTTTCAACTTTTCTTATTTTTAATTTTCCGTTATAAGAGATGCCAGCAATAACCATAAATCCTTTACTGAAAATTTCTTTGCTCTCTTTGAACCAAATTTTGAGCCTCTCGGGTCTCTTTTTCGATAATAAATCGATCTTTTTTTATTACAATTATATAAATAAATCCATGCTTCGTCAATTATAATAATTTTTCCATCTATGTCCTGCTAAACGACTTTCGTATAACAATTTTCATCTGTTAAGGTATTATTACCCTTCACAGGGATAACACAATTGCCAAATAATGGTCAACACAGAAAAGCCTCCGGGGCGAGATTTTTGTGAGTTTTCGTGGGGGAATTTATTATACAATAATTTCTGCCACCCACGTACAGGTTATAGCTCAAACTAGAGCTTTATTCATTTTGGAGAAAAAGAGACGCAGCACGGAGGGACCCTGGTTTGAATCCAGGATGGGGAAAGCGTCTCTTTTTCTCCAAAATTACATAAGCTCTAGTTTGAGCTGTAATTAAAACGTGGGTGGCAAAAATTATAGTATAATAAATTCCCCCACGAAAACTCACAAAATTCTCGCCCCGGAGGCTTTCTTGTGTTGACCATATTTGGCAATTGTGTTATCCCTGCGGAGGGTAATAATACCTTAACATCTTTACATACGGAGAAAGAGAGCGTTGTTTCCTGTCCTCATTCGTCTAGCGGTCCAAGACACTCCGGGCTAAACGGAGGGACCCTGGTTCGAATCCAGGATGGGGAAAGCGTCTCTTTTTCTCCAAAACGAATAAAGCTCTAGTTTGAGCTAATTAATACGTGGGTGGCAGAAATTATTGTATAATCTTCTTCTAGTCTTCCACTCAGCAACATGCCGAGGTAGCAGACGATAAACTGCACTTTTTTTGCTTTAATTAAATTCAAATCTTTATTAATTATTTTATTTATAAGCTATGTTGAAATTTGCAATGCTTTTGCAATAGTTCTTTGAGGTTTTGGATTTCTAGTAAAACCATAGACTGCACTTTAGAAATGTTAGAAGAAGTATGAACCATTTTGGGATATTTCTTTTGTGGTTTCTTAATCTTGACATTAAAGCTTGACTATTTTTTCATTTTACATTAATAATATCACTTATTTTATGCTTTGAAACTTGAAAACCATGCTTCTCACGTTGTTTTTTAATTATTGGATGTGAATATTTCTCTTCGGAAAGGGCAAATGTATAGCCTTCAAGCCACAGGTCCCTTTTGTATGCCATTTCACAGCGCAAACTAAATTTTTAGTCGCAAACGATTTTTCAGTCTTCAGGTAATAGCGTGTTGCCAGACTTCTTTCCAGGTCGCTGTTAATTTTTTTTAAATATAAAAGCAAAATCGTTATTGATATGTGCAAACACCCTCTGTATTGAAGTCAATTTAACATCTTGTTGGTATGTTGTTGAAACCTTAAAGAATCTGTAGCACTTTTCTTCAGGACTTTCATTCTCAAGGCCTTATTTTAGCAGAATAATATCAATCTATATATAGCAAACATCTCACGGTAATATCCATGAGTTATCAACATGCTACCATGACATATCAGATCCCCAGATTTATTCTTAATAGAAAACATCTGGACAACATCTGACTGGATTAGGCCAGCCAGCACAGACGACAGAAATCTAATAGACTGAGAAAGTATAGTGCATAGTAACCAACGAATATACGACATCTCCATACGGCTTAATGTCGGGACGGTTAGTGAAATGCATTGCTAAAAAGGAGTCATTTCGTACTAATACGGCTCTTCACAACCATTATTTTTTTTTTTGCACAATAAATATTTTCTTTCGTTCTGGAAATTTTTATTACGTCCCCTTCATCAATTACTTCCCTTATCCATAAATCTCAGGCAAACTGCATCTTCCTTCTTTGTGTTGTAATTTTAAATTGACGCAGTGCAATATGTTAGGTTGATGCATATAAATGGTTCCAAGAAAGAAAAGATACATTTTCTTTTAGATGTATACTACTACAAGAAATAAAACTGAGTAATATATGTACACATAAAACTTGAATTTTCTGGTAACAAATAGTATAACTTAATTCCATTATTTAAAAATTAAATTTAGCGCATTTTTTGTGTGTTATATCCAGTTCGAAACACTTTCCAAACAGAAATTGTTGAAATAGTACTTAATCATGTAAAGCGCACGACCGTGAATTTTACAGTTTTTGACGTTTTGCGAAAAGAATTTATTACAATGAAAATAATTCTGAAAGACAGACGTAAAACTTTGGAACAAATCAATATTTAAATCAGGCACATGAAAAATTACACGACAATATTTGTTAACTGCAATTCAATTCAAAATACTCGTCTTTTGGAAATCCCTTGTAAAGCCGAATTGTTTTAAATGGGGAAAACGTAAAAATCAATAAATACAAAAATACGTTTTGTGCTTTCTTGGTAGAATTAGAGTAATTAAATTTCTCAATGAGAAATTGGAGCAGTTTATGTGTCAGCGAAAAATCAGAGTTAACTTATTTCTCAATGAGAAATTAGAGTGGATTTGTTTTTGCCTTGATTTTGACAGCTGTTATATTTCTCCCGCTGCTCCAGCGTTTTCCGACCTTTTTTTTTTCTCTTCCATACCTCTTAATTAAGCTTTTTATTTATGAGTACCCCTTCACTCATAATCCGCCACCCATCTCTTCATGCAAAAAATTAGTTTTTATCAGGTAGTAGTGTTCTTAGGTTAGCTAAATAATCAAACGACTCAAATTAATGGCATTTATAGTCTTTTATAGTTGATTTTACATTTTACAATTTATTTAAATTTTTATTATAGCAACTTAATATCAAAGCAGATAAAAATAGCGTTAAAATAATTTTGCCATTAACTTATGATGAAAATTCGTAACTGTTATTCATCGTGATATGCAAGTCATCAAACTTGACTTTCAATGCAATCATTGAGCCTGTTTCACTGAGCTGAGTATTTTCGCCAGTACTTTTCCTCGTAAAATCCACCTCATTTCCGTGTGCAAAATAACGCAGTATAGAAGCTGTCTGTCTCTTCACATGAAGATTTGAATAGTCTGGAGTTTATTGAATTTCCCTTAATAAAATGAACAACTTAGACAAATTGATTGAGCACTTCCTTCAATGAATACATTTCTTATTTCGCGAGTAGGCTAATGGACTTTTACATAAGTGTCTCTTTGTAAACCAAGACTTTATAATTTTGCTTCCGTGTTTTCAGGTTAACCTCGTATTTTTTGGTGTTTTCCTCCATTACAAATATTATTTTTACGTACCCCCAACCTGTCCGTCACAACGGCCAGCATGTCCAAATATTTACAATCAGTTCATAAGAATCACAAAATACGAAGTCGTGATCCTCTACGTACTTGATCAGCTGACCCGATTTTTCTTTTGTGCATTTCATGTACTGCTAATAAATACTTGTCATACTGGACATATTTTGAAGTTACTCTTTTCTATTACTCTGAATGGAATGCAATCCTAGATTCCATTGCAAATATTGTTGGTCTTGATATGTACTATCACTCTCTTCTTTTGTCGAAACAATATGCGAACACCCCGCTTAAAAGTTTAAATTAAAATTATGTGTATTAGTATATTATAATATTATATGTATTTTTTAAGCAGGACATATTGCTGCTAGGTTCTGTACATATATGCACAGAAGGTTCGATAAATCCAATCGCCTGGTCGTGATTCGCGATTAGATTTTTACAGTTGGCGAGTAGGAAATCGTTTTGTATTGGGTTTCTAGGGATTTATTTTTTATGTTTTAGTTATGATTGATTTATATATATATATATATATGAGTGGCGTAGTGTTACTTAAAAATGGGTCATTTCCAATCATTCGCCATGTCCCCCTCAAATTAAAATATTTATGATTATGACAGGAAACACAATTGAGATATTAACACGAATACGTTTTCAATCCAGTGGCGTTTATAGCCGCGAGGTTCGGTGGAACTCAGCAACGGATTGATATATTTAGAATTAATAGGCACAGCAACCGTTTTTAACCTCGCCACGAACATTCACATGTTTACGTGCTCTGTGCATTCCTGCCAGCCATTGGCAATGGTTTATCCCTGGATAGCCTCTTTCCGATGAGATGCTCTTTCCGATGCTGTGCGTCTTTTATATTTCACGTTGGCATTTGCGGCAGTTTCGACCGACGTTGTGGAATTTTTTTTTTCCATTCTCTCAAACTGGTTCAATGTTTTGGAATGCACATGCAGCGCGTCGATCTAATCGAGATCTATCGTTTGAGACCAAAATTTGAGCGGTAGCTACTCGGAGTCATGAGCTATACTAATTGGAATTTTCCGTGGAAGCCCAAATTGACAACTTTGTATCGAACCCCGCCGTTTGCGTACCGCGCATGCGCCGGCGGTGACTTCATGTTCTGACGGAAACGAAACGCTATGCCGCTTAGAATGATAGCAAAATCATTTCAGTCAGCTTATAGTTTTGAAGTTATTCAATGGTTTTGGATATACATGTAAACATTGTATCAAGATTTCTGAAATGTCATCCAGTATTGGAGTGAACTTCTAGAAGTATTTATGTCAAAAGTCAGAATCCATCATTTAATATCATCACCATTGTCACCATCGCGATGATACACATGGCCTGGCAAATCGTGATCGCCAAATCAGAACGGTACTCGCCCGCCTTCAATAGATAGAAACTTTAAGCCTTTATAAAAAAAAAACCCTGGAAACCTAGTGGAAGAGGAATTCCCCATCTCCTACTCGCTAAATTAAAAAAACTAGTCGCCAATGGTGCCCGAATTTGTAGAATTCTCCCTCCCTCCCTTTATATGTATTCATTCATTCATTCATTCATTCGTTTATTTATTTGATTTGTGGGCTGTATTCTGCAGAAAATCTCAAAAATACATTATTTCGTCTAGTGAGATTCTTTTTCAAAAACCGTTGCCACTGAATGAGAAATTCATATTTCCAAAGCAATTTTAGTGTTGCGTTTTTCGAAGTTTCTAGGAAAACACAAGACGGTGGTATTTTCCTAGACGCGCACATTTCGCGCAGCATAAAACATAGAACGTCAAACGTGAAATTTTGCAGACTCATACAATGGAAAACCAATGGGAGCGTTTTCCTAGTGTGCGCATTTTGTTCTTCACCTGTGCCGCACGCGCTGCACGATAGATCCATTTGTTTGAGAGGAGTCCATTTTGTTTTTCGCTGCGTAATAGTGAAATGGTGAAGTAGTATATGTCTTTTATGAAGTGAGATATAGCGTGAAGTTGTGGCCCTGTGAGTTGAAGTAGAAGCAGTAGTGCAAAGTTTTTGTGTGTGCCTTTTTTCTTTACTCGTTGGATTTTCCATTTCCAAATGGAACCTACTAAAGCTCGTTTCTCAGCTCAAAAAGACAGCTGATTGAGATGGTCGCTGGACATTCTGTGTTATGGAATATGGCGGATGCAGATTTTAAGAACGTTTAGAAGAGGGATTTGATTTGGAAAAAGATTGCAAAATTGATGAATAAACCAGGTAGGTAATACATTTATTAGTCAAATGTTGGGCTGCACTTTACAATTTGTTCTTAAAGTTTTACGGCTCAAATGCAGCATGGATTTTGCTACGCCTGGGCCTGTAGTTTCCAGAGGAAACCGAACCTTTTAAAGTCCAGGAACCAACCCCGGACTGCGGTGAGTAGTTGGTTGATAGCAGCGTTCTTTTTTGGCACAGTTGGGAGTCGAATATCTGCTTTACAAAAATCTACACTTACCGGCTTTGGAATTTCGTGCCAGATATGGTAACTTGTTGCTCCAGATATATTTTCGGTAACCTTATCACTTCTATTCGGTATCAAAGAGAGCCATTGTTGTTGGTTTTGTATGCATTGCTGCAGCATTTGGGAAATTGAGTGTACATATATAAATTGGAATTGCTGAAAGTAAAAAAAAAAAAGTCTTCAATGTTATTGAATATTAGAACGTTGAAAATGTATTCAATAACATTGAAGACTTTTTCTTTGCAGTTTTGTCATTGGTGGATAAAGAATGGCGTTAGAATTTAAGCGGAATAGAAAAACTACGTGCGTACCCGTCAAAACTTGAATGAATACTAATAAACAAAAAGAGAAAAAGCACCCTCTGGCATTTCGTGCCTTTCGGGTTACCATGATAACCAAAATTAAAAAGTAAAGAATTAATCACAACTAACATTTCTTCATGTAGCTATTATTGATTCCACCAGAATATAGTGGCAACAATTATTTTTCATTGGTTTTAACACAAATGATAATATTATTAATATTATCATAATAAAGTGGCAACAACATCTTACCTTTATCCCGCAAAAAAATAACGAAAAAATGTGACGCTTTTTTTTACTTGACCTCCGCAAAAACGTTTTCAACGTAAAAAAAATAAATAAATAAAAACACGATATTTTGCTGGTAAAGAAGACAAATAGTCGAGTTTAATTACTAAAAGTGAGGGGGGTGCAGGACTGAAGATCCTCAGATTATAAACCTGATATGATTAAAGTCGTCATGCATTCCCTATTATAAAGTTAAGCCTAAATGTTTAATCGTCAGTTTGGTATAGTAATAAATATCTTCCAGGTTCTTTTATGTATATCGATATATATTTTTGCTAATTTTAGTTAAAGTTATATATTATAAAATGCTTAATTTTAATAATATATAATGTGTAAATAATAACCAATGCATCAAATAAGTACAATTTCTGTAACTTTTATTGCTAAAACAAAAGTTTACGCAGTATAAAAAATACAACTGGCAGAGTAATTGAAGTGTAAAATTAGAGTACGTATAGGCATAAAAAAAAACGAACTCAAATACTTATACAATATACAAAACTGCAGTACTATGTTGTTTAACTGGTTTCAAAATTAC
>QLNU02015360.1:93430208-93449605 GCA_006491805.2 Dysdera silvatica | reverse complement strand
AGACAGGAATCGTTGAAAGAAGTAATGATTGTTCCGCAATAGTCGATTTTCACAACCGCCTAAAGAAAGCATTGTTTCCATCATTATCCAACCTCCCCTTTATATTTTTTGCATTTCGCATACTATCAATCACCAACTAATTAACCCAAGTAGCAGACTTCAAAGTTCCTTGGTCAAAATTATTCCAGAGGGATTTTTTAGCAAACAGAGTATTTTTGTTTAGATTTTCAAGAAATGATTGAAGGTCTTAAAAGTTTCTTTTCTTTCATTAAAGCTCTAAATTTTTTTAGTAAGTTCAGTAACTGTCATCATCTTTTTAACTAATGCATTTTAGAGTCTATTGGAGCAATTACTGAATACATATATTTATTAAATTGTAAATTGCTGTTAAATTGTAAATTGTTGTTAAATTGTAAATTGTCATTAAATGGTAAATTGTTGTTAAATTGTAAATTGTCATTAAATTAAATTGTTGTTAAATTGTAACTGTCATTAAATTGTAAATTATTACAAACAAAATAATAATCTATAAATTGTTATTAAATTGTAAATAATAATCTATATAAATTGTTATTAAAATGTAACAATAATCTATAAATTGTTATTAAATTGTGTAAATAATAATCTATAAATTGTTATTAAATTGTAAATAATAATCTATAAATTGTTATTAAATTGTAAATTGTTAATAATTTTAATTAACAATAGTATCAATCAATCAACGTTTATTGGCGTAATGATAAAGAGTGAGGTGATAGATGAGAGTTCGAGAAAATAATTTCTTGCAGCCAGGACTCCGGAACCCACGACCTTCCACTTTCCTGGCAGAGGCTCCCACCCACTGAGCCTGCAGTATTGGTCAGGTTCAGGTCCTACCGAACGCAGAAATATTTATTTTCTTTCGAACGTTTCACCATCTAATCACGCCATAACATCGGCGCTGGTATCACTACGCCAATAAACGTTGATTTATATTGTTGTTTAATTTAATCTGCGTAGTGTTCGATTTATATAAAATAAAAAAAAAATTATAAATTGTTATTAAAATCAAAAATATTTAAAACCATTTCAAAAGATTCAATATTTGCCAAGTAAACAATAAATTATTGTCAATAGTAAGTGATAAACTAAATTACTCATAATCATAAATTCATCAAAGCTCAGTTATGAATGAAAATGAGACATATCTGCAGGTAAAAGTAAGATATTAAGGCCACAGTGTTGATATCTGAAACCAAATAAATACATGTCTTTAACTAGTTAGAAATAGTAAAAATGTTGAAGATTTGTCAATACATTCTGAAAAAGTCACCACACTTGGTAATCTAAGTATCACCAGTAAATCTTGGTGACTTAAGCATGATTTACTTCCAAGAACTTAACAATAATATATTTCCTAAAACTCCCCTTTATTTTTCAATTTCTACAATTAGTAATATTTAACATTTACTTGTAATGCTGGAATATTTAAAGAAAGAAAACCTACTCTCATGGTATAACGGTTAAAGAAATCTGCTCAATATAATAATTTCTAACGAGAGGGGTGAGGAAATACACACACAATGTGTTAAAGAAATGAAAATGTTCATACCAGATACCACCAACTGTATTAATTGTTCATAACATGTGGGATACACTGTGTTCTGACAACTGTTCATTAATTACAGAAGAAGGATGCAGATGATATGTTACTCCCTAACAGTGTTATTTTGCAGTACATTTAGAAATCATTTTGTAAAGCTGACAACTCAAAGCTAAGAGAGATATGTGAATGTCGTTTAAATAAAACGTGCAGTTCTAGAGTTATACAAAGCTAACAACTCTCCTTAAACATCTGGTCAATCTCCACAAGCCATTAGTAAGAGAAGGGGGCCTTGCGACAAGACAGAGTGTAAAGATACAAAAAAAAATAAAAAATGCATTTAACATGTATTTCATGATGCTCATTGACTGTGGAGATGCTTCAGTTTTATGCGCGTAATCCAAATTAAGATTAATTACTGTTGATCTTCAAACTTTACGCAAGAAATTTACTGCAATTAATTATAAAGGAGCAAGATTTCCCAAATGGGGATTCATTAATTAATACTTAAATAACATTTAGCAATTTTAAAGCATAAGCAAAAACTATATAAAATTAAAAATAATAACTTGGTTGAAGTAAAGGATTAAAAAATTCCACCTACATCAACCATTATTAGCTTACCATTGTATAAAAACACCTTGTCTTTCAGAAGTATCTAGTTTGGATTGCTGATGTCCTCGTTATTCCAATATAATTACTTTCTTCCTCTGAAAATAATATCTAAGTGATTTTTCTAGTTTCCCGTGACACATACAGGTATCTTAGCTAACTAAATATTTATATGTATGTGGCCATAATTAAAGTTTTCCTCTTCAGAGCCCTCTGTAGCCCGAAATAATAAGCGGAATGACACCAAAATTTGTATAGAATACGTACTGTTCAATGGATGGGGAGAAGCATCCAATGAAAAAAAGGTTAGTTTAAAAATTTGCTGATAGGGTAAAAACATGGTTCTCTCAAACAGGGAACACGTGGGCAAAAAGCACAAAAAAATGAATAACTAGAGGAAGTTAAAATGAAATTTTCATTCGAAGTTGACTTGTTACGAAACCTGAAAGAAACTTGCATAAACTGCCACGGGTAGTTTCTTCACAACTCATTTGACGTTTATTGTTGACATTGAACTTCAATATGATTGCCGTTGTTTTTGGCCAGAAACTGCAATTGATACGCAGCATGCTCGATTGCGGCCTCTACAGAAATACAACAGAAAATACTACAGAAATACACCGCACAAGTTGCATTACGTTGTCTTTTCAAACAGCCAGGTTAGAGACGCTTTCTCTATGAGCATTGGCTTTAAGATGGCATCACAGCCAAAAGTCACACGATGTATGAGTAGATTATCTCGATATCATTGACACTGGGAATGAGCGACCATAATCGCTTTTCCTTCAGTGAAACATTGGCGTAACAGAGCTGCTGCACTGGTTGCGTGATATGAGGTGGAACTCCATCTCTTGTTTCAAAATTCTCTCATCCAGGCATCCTCTTTGCTGCAATTGTGTAATTACGAAGCTGCATACAGTATAAAAATACCTTTTTGCTGCAACAGAACAGATTTCTACACCTTCTTTCTGTAACTTTTCAAAAGGACATTGCCCAAGGATGAAATCTGGTCTAGAGCTACACGGTACAGTAATTTTTGGCGAATGTAGAGGAATTTGTCGAATAATGTTCGGAGCTTCTGAACTCTACATGCAGCAGTTTTGAGAATTGACCGTTCCACTGAGATAAAAATAAGTTTTATCTACCCAAATAAAATGGTCCATTGAAAGGTAGTGTCCACTTCAATTCTGGCATAAAACAGTAAAACAAACGTTATTTTCTTTTTTTAGGGCAATTTATTTAAATTTCTTTCAACGAGTGAACTTAAAATGAAAATTTCGCTTTAGATTTGCCTTATTCATTCATTTTTCGTGCTTTTTCCACGTATTTACTGTTTTGGAGCGCCATATTTTCTCCCATCGGCAAATTTTAGAACTAAAATATTGTTTTTATGTAATCCTATTCCTCATCCCTTGAGTAATATGTAAATAAAATTTGACGCCATTTCATTTATTTTCGAGCTACACTGAATTCTGAACTAGAAAAATGAAATTATCACCTCCCTGCATATTCATTATAGTTCATAAAAGTAAACTGCGTAAATAAATGAATCCCATAATACGTACCTTCATCTTTTACTCTTGGTCAACTGATCTAAAAATATTTGAGCTTCAGACAGATCTTAATATTTCAAGAAACTCCAGATATAATTTGTTATAGCGTATTAGCTTAAACTGTGCCTAGTTTCTCGTAAAAAAAATCATTAACCATAATTATAACAATTCGATTACTATCATTGCAATATTTTTCATTTCAAATCGATGAAAAATGCATTTGTCTGTGTCAAGGTTTCTGCTAATTTAATGTGCACAATATTGAACATTTCATTTTTACGAAAACATTAATCAAACTACACTTTTCCTGTCAAGAGTATACATGCGTTTATTTCTGCAGTGGATAAAAATATTTTATTTTTTATTTTTTTGGTATTTCTTATAATTACAAAAATTTCCATAATTCTCGAAATTCCTAAACGTACTACTACATTCCGAAATTCCTATTATTTCTATGATGTGCAATAATAAATAATCTGTTTGTGTTATAATAATATAAAGTATAATATCAATTTAATGTATTTTTCAAATTCCGAATATGGGTGGATTATTATCGTTTTGAATATTTTCAAATAAACTACATATAAGACATTCGTTTTAATAGCCAATTACTTTCCGTTATTTAATAGTTCATAATTTATTCATTTGTAATTTTAACGCTTTTATTTTAATTTTTCAAGTTTTCGTATACTGAAAATTTTTTATAAAAGGTTAACTATTTTATTTCAATTTTTGTTATTTTTAGGGTTCAGCTTGTTTTTTATATTTTTATGCTTCAGTTTGTGGTTTATTATCTTGCTTTTTCTGACTTCATAACCAAAGGGAATTAATCATAGCAGATACATGCAGATAATTAATTTTGAGTTTCCATGCTTTTTGCTTTTTTTTATTAAAAACTAAGCAAAATAACTAGGTTGCTTTTTAAAGTTTTGTCAAAGAGTTGTTTTGAAACTACCGAAAGGCATAAAAAATAATTAATTTAAAAAATAATTTCTCATATTGTTTTTTTTGTTTTTTTTTGTAGAAATTGCATATGGCTGTAAGAACTAGATAATTGAATCTAAAATTGCATTTTTTTTAAATATCCTTAAAAGCATAGAGAATGGTGATAATATAATAATAATTGCCAAAATTAATACACTCAACTAAGACACAGTCAGTTTTTATCATTGAAATTGAATCGTTTATTTCAGAAACCTGTCAATGGACATTTTTATGGATTTTTTTTACGGAATCAGTATCTCATATTGTGAACGCATATTTCTGCGCAGAATTCCATCAACTTTCATTTAGTTTCATGTGTTATTATTTGCAGTGAACACTGCGTTTAGTGCAGAAACCAGAAAAGCGACATCGCATGGTATGCTTCTGCACTAAATCTAATTTTGGTCCTGTTGGCAAAACATTGATTTCATTGTTTTTGTTCTTTCCGTTCCAACACTTGTTTTTAATTGTTTACAGTACAGATAAGTGAGTTGTCGTATAGAGGTTAAACTACAGTGTTGTGGCTATAATTGCACGATTTTATTCAGTGTGATATGATAGTTTGTTTTTAAAAATGGCTAGTAATAATTCTAAAAATCAACCTCAAGCAAAAGCAAAAAAATGAAGAGAAATATACACGAAGTGTCACATGAAATACAAGAGCGAAAGGTGAAGGTTACAAAAACTATAAAGGTAAAATGGTTCCATTAAAATCTGTTCCTGATGAGATTATATGTAAATGTCCACATAAATACAATATATCTATTGATGATGAAGCCAAAAATCAGATTTGGAGTTCTTTTTATTCACTAGATACTAAAGACAATCAAGGTATATATATATATTTTCAAACATTGATAGAGGTAAGGGAAATTAATCGTAGGGTAAAAAAAATAAGATCATGATCACTGTGATGAGGTTTCAAGTGAAACTCCATACTCAAAAACAAGAAATAGTTCATTTGTACACAATATTAGGATTAATGGTATTCTTACTAAAATTGGACAGAGTGTAGCTGATTCTAAAACTCGGTAAAGCTGGACGTTTGTCCGTCCACCAAACAAACATCGAGAAGTTCTTCATCATTAAGTCTTGGTGGCCTCAATTGTACAAAATCAACTGTGAACTCGGATGAAACATTTGGAAGAGCTGCTCCCAAGAACCAAAGAATCCCCTCCAAACTCTTATCTTACAACTAATTTCAATTCAACAAAGTTAGCCAAAGAAAAGTTATTGTTAAGCACTTTATTGATGGTTTTACGTGCTCACCCTTTACCTTAAAAAAGTGCAAGGACGTTTTTGAACTCCTAAATGTGAGAGCGTACCCTTCTGGAAAAGTACCTATCAATAACAAAAGCAACAATAAAAAATGGTGACCTGAAGAAGTTAAGTAACTATACCAGAGGGTATGGAAGTTTCTACGCTAACATATTCCAGTGGTTTACTATGGAAGCGGATTGCAACGTAGACAGGGAATATGAAGATGGGTGGGTCCACAGACTGAAGCAGATGCGAGTCCATTTTTTTTCATTGGAGTATTAATTTTTATCTTTTTCCGTTTAATTTCATTAATGCATGGTAGTTTTCAAAGGGGTATAGGTCCTGTGATCTTTTGTAGGATACCATAGTAAGAGTTACCATAAGTTTACTGATGGATGTTTAACAAATCAGAAAATTAGTTGAAATTTTTTCATTGTTATTTCAATAGAAAATAGTGAAAACATAGTTTAGCGTTTTATTCTGTGTTCAAATAAAAAAATATAGTTTATAACATTTCATTTTTTTGTTAAAAATCCTAATACCACAACAAAATCAGAAAAATTAACATTAGAAATGTACCTTTTTACAGTTAAAAAGCATTTTATTGCAGAAACTCGGTAATTGCAAAATTCTTAAATTTTTTAACAAATAAGGAATAAATATTATAATTTAATTACATGCAACATCCATTTCGAGAAGATTTTAAATAATACTATAATTCTTTTTCAAGCCAAAATATATACTAATATCAAAGATAAAATGTTTTTCTTTGTTTCTCGGAAATTTAAAAAGTACACTTAGCGGGTTTCTGAAATAAACGATTCAATTTTGCTGAATATATAATACCAATTTCTGAGTTAGTTGTTGTGAATGGCAAAATGTAAATTATCGAGACAAAATTAAATTCCAGTCAATAAGTTTCTTGTTAATTAGGTTACTAAATTAAGACATAATTAAAAAAGTAATTAATAATTTTATATAAAATATAAGAATTGTTTTAAATGACGAAGTATTATATGCTGATTGTTGTTAAATTAATTTCTCTAAACGCACATGACACCAAAGGTTTTCTTTTACAGTTTATTAATGAATGCCTATTTCAAATTTAAACAAAAGTAATAAAACACCCCAATGAAATTTGATTTCTAAACTTATGAATATTAGTACTGTAACGGGAAGATACTTGAAATGATGTTCAGTTTTTCGCCAAAGCTTTTTTAAAACTTTTAGTTTAAACGTTTATAATTTCTTAAAGTCGAAGATACTGTTAATTTTATACTTAGCATATTGTTCAAAAATCCTTAATTTGTTGTAGTTTTAAATAATTGAAAAAAATTTTGATTAAAAAATCCCATGTATTCGGTGTAAGGTATCAGTACTGAGCATTTCAATGCACCTATGATTTTACTACGCAGTTAAATTTTCTAGTATTGTGATACAGTTTATTATTTTCCAAATATATCTATGGCAACCGATATATAGGAAAAATAAGCATATCCGTTTTATTCGTAAACTAATCACTAATCGTTTGTTTTTTGGGCACCTTACCAGATGACGGAAAGGGAATACATAATGATTGCAATTTTTACAGATGTGTCTCGCTGCCATTTGTCCAAACTGTTCCTTAGCCATACAAATAACTATGACGGTAGAATAGTAATACTTTCCCAGAATGAGATCTAAACGCATTTTGATTGAATGCTACTGCGTCTTAGTAACTGTACTCGTAGGCACAGCTTTTAAGGTTACGGAGCAAGGTTAAAATCCAGTTAAAATTGATCTTATGCAAATATATCGTGCTTCAAAAGTAACGTTAAGTTTTCGATTCTGTCTCGAATAAGAATTATACAGATTGGGCACTTAAGCCTCAACTATATTTATTCAAAATATAAGTAACAAAGTTCTGATGGAAAAATTAAATACTAATTTAAAGAAAATTAAAAATCATATTTTTTTTGCTAGATACTGTCAAATAATTTCAAAATACTTTTTCTTAAATACTATTAACCATTTTCTCTCAAAACATTATCTTAGTTGCGATCACGCATGTTTTAAAAACTTTTTTAGAAGCTATCAAACATATTTTCTTAGATACTATTAACTACTTTCTGTCAAAACACTTTCTTAGATACTATGAACCACTTTTTCTCAAAACGCACTTTCTTAGACACCACCAACCACTTTCTCTCAAAACACTTTCCACTTTCTTAGACATCATCAACCACTTTCTCTCAAAACACTTTCCACTTTCTCAGACATCATCAACCACTTTCTCTCAAAACATTTTCTTAGATGCGATCACGCACTTTTTAAACACTTTCTTAGATGCGATCACGCAATTGTTAAACACTTTCTTAGATGCAGTCACGCACATTTTAAGCACTTTCTTAGAAACTATCAAATATATTTTCTTAGATACCATCAACTGATTTTGGTCAAAACACTTTCTCGAATGCTATCAAATATTTCCGTGGAAACTATCAAACACGCTCAAAATATTTTTTTAAAGGCAACGCTTTCGATAGGTAGTAACAACTCTTATAATTTATTATGTATGAATAATGTTAAATGAAGCTGCATAGCAATAATACCTACACAATAGCACAGTGCGAAATAAATGCTCAAAATAAAAAGCAATATATTATAAGTTATTCATTTATCTACCCAGAATTTACCAAAACATTATACAGACTGATGTTTACCCTCATATGTCGTACGCAGAAAACGTGAAATTTTATAGAGCATAAAATTCAAAGAAAATCTTATATCGTTGTCAGAATAATAGATGGAAAACAACTAAAATCTTTCAAAGATTAGTTAGATTATTCCAGAAGATTAAATATAGAGCTCATGTAATTTATAGAGTCCCAAGAAAAGATTCGATGGCAATGAATGATATCAAGGACAAAATGTTCCCAATCCAGTTTTCACTCGATTTCCGAATTTCTTTTTACCAGCTTCTTTTCATTGCAAAGATAGTGTACGAATGAGGTTATTTTCCGTAGTTACGCTTATCGAATTTCAGCCAAACTTTATTTTCGCTTGGGAAAAAATGGAGTAAAATTTCTATCCATCACATTATTTTGTAGCATTTCCTTTACGCTCAAATTGATTGTCTCTGTGACTTTTAGTGTTATTGATACCACATAAGCTATTACATTATGAAATTTCAGAAGAATAAAACTTTCTCTTAGATCCCATCTTTCTCATTCTAGAGTTGGTATTTTGATTATACAGGGTTCCTAGGAAAGACCGGATGCGGCCAATAACTTTTGAACCAAGACAGATATTGCAAAGAAAGTTAGATATTAGTTAGTAAAATGACTATGCACTATCAGATGAGATGAACAGCAGCGCTCCTGATGGCGAATTGAGGAAGTTAAATTTTTTTTTCTCGAAAAATAATAAAGATAGAGAAATATTTTCAATTAGGAAGTTGTAGGGCATTCTTCAGTTAGTAGGAAAAGATATACAGCTCACATGAAACATGCACACGTAACTACTACAAGGTGAGGTGTTCTGGACGTTTCAGTGCATCAGTTTCAGTTAATGTTTTCTGGTGTTTTAAAAATCGAGTTGAAGATTTTATAGGTTAGAAACTATGATTACTTTCCTATAAGAATTTGAATTCAACCTCTAAAGCGTGCGCTAGGAAGCAGTAACTGAACGTTGTATGTTGAAACTCCCGAAACACCTCACTTTGCGGCAGAACATGTGCATATTACGTGTGAGCTGTGTATCTTTTCATACTAATTGAAGGATGCTCTACAACTTTCTAATTGAAAATATTTCCCTGTCTTTATTATTTTTCGAAATAAAATTTTTAACCTTCTCAATTCGCCACTAGGGGCGCTGCTTTTCATCTCGTATAAGAGTGCATGGTCATTTTACTTCCCAATACCTAACTTTGGTTGCAATATCTGTCTTCGTTCAAAAGTTATTAGCCGCACTCGGACTTCCCCAGGAACCCCGTATATGCACTTTATGATTAACATTAAAAACGTTTTTCTTAAGCTTGAATCTATAAAAAACGTTATGACCTTTCCTAATAATTTGTTGTAATAATTTTTGCATCATTTTCCCGTAATATTTTTTCCGCCACGTTTTTTTTTTTTAATTCTTCAGTAAACCTTGTCAAATGTCAGTTTTAAAGTATCGATTTAAACGCTAATTTACTTTTAATTTAATTAAGATTATAATTTTTTATTCTTGCAGTTTCCGTTATACTATACAGAGAAAAGTAAGATTGAAAGATTTTTCATTTTCAAATTAAGAGCTTTTAACAGCAAATTATCTGTTAGATCTGAAAACACATGGTTACCTGTATTAAATTTGCAGTATATCATAAATAATTTGGAAAGTGGTCTAAATAGACAAAATAATTAAAAAATAAAATAGTTTTCATTAATATCTCTGAGATTATTTGTCTGTGCGAGTTGCCTTGCCATTCCGATCAATAATTCTACACAATCCCAATAAATAATTGCACACACAATCCTAATAAAGGTTATATACACAATCCCAATAAATAATTGCACACACAATCCTAATAAAGGTTATATACACAATCCCAATAAATAATTGCACACACAATCCTAATAACGGTTATATACACAATCCCAATAAATAATTGCACACACAATCTTAATAAAGGTTATATACACAATCTCAATAAACAACTACACGCAATCCAAATATTTCTAAAAATTTCTGTTGCCCTATTTTGTGGTTATTACGGGAAACACCATCGATACCATATTTTTTGACGCCATCGAAAATTAAGTAATACCATGTTTTGCAAGTATTCTTGTATTTTTTGTTTAAAATTTGTCTTCTCTCTCTCTGGGGTCTTAAATTCATTATTTTCTAGAAGAATATTTAACAGAGAATGTAATTTAGCATAAAAATTTGTCACGTACAATTTTATTCTTACACGTAACAAAGGAATTTCGGAAAATGTGTGAAAAAGTTTTGCAATACCCCATGGAATACCGCGAAGTATTTTTCAACGTTCGTATTCGCCTTTGGTATAATAACGTCTTGTGGTTATTGTGGTTCGTGCAGAAGCATTATTTTAAAACTTTTATTCCGAAAACTAGGCTATAAATAGGCAATTTTATACTATGTAGGCATTCTCTAATACTCATGAAGGTTACAGGTCAGCTGTAAAAGGAATGTAGTTTTAATTTATTTTATAGCGTCTTTTCATAAGAATTGTTGAAATGGTTTCAAAAATACTTGATTTTTACATGAAACCATAAAATGATGCAACAATAGTTGTAACACATTTCTAGCCCTTCCATGGATTATATAATGTATATTATTATCAGTCTGGTAATTTATGACTCACACATGTACATATATACAGTAAAACCCCTCTTACTTGACACTCCCAGATATGGTTACTTTGTTCTCACGGTCAGGTGGAAATTCTCCGGTAAACTCTCTTCCACAATAATATTATTTTACGGACAGATTTTTCTGCTCGATAAATGTCCGCTGATGAGGGTTTATATGTTTATACATATATATATGTATGTGTGTTTGTGTGTGATCATTAATAATTCCCTATCCTCTAGTTGGTTTTCTGAAATAGTTTACCTCTCCGTAGACTTTAAATCTTAATAAAATCTAACTCAATTCTTCAATAAACATTTAGTTATTTTGCAACTTCTGTTTCATTAGTAAAATTTAGCTTAAATTAAACAGTTATATACTTACCTCATTTGTTAATACAAATTCAATATTTACCAGTTATAAAATTTTCTTCTTTAATTTTATCTTAGAAATTGTATGCCAAAAAATCAAAAGGTTTTGAAATAAAATGAATCGATTAAATATATAGAAAATAAATTTTGTTCAAAACTGTAGTTCAAATTTGAATTTTGTTCCGTTGCATGTTTTCGTCTCTCGAAGATTCGAAATCATCCAGGTTAATTTAAACTTAATCACACGGATTAATTGCATTAATTCTAGTTCATTTGACAAGTAGTAGTAAACGTTGGTTGCGGGAAATATCATTGGTTACCCGTTATAAAGGCCATACCCTTTTCAGACGAGTTTCTCATCTTTCCTCTGGGCTCAGAACATTGTGTGTTCTACTTAGGGTTGAGGAATGCATGCATGACTTAGCAAGAAATTGGCCGAGCTCAAATATGTCACACGGAAGCTTACGTTGAAGTTTAATGGAAACACGCATCTGGACTGAAGTCGTGAAATTTGGAAGTTTAATTGGACGAATAACCTGCTATAATAGGATACCCTAGCTGCATAATTATTTCGAAAGAGGCGATTTTAGATATAAAATTTCACTTTTTGCAGAAGCTTATGAATTGGCATTGAACATATTTTTCCATAATTCAAAGACTGGAATTATTTACCTCAGATATGCATTTTTTTAATTACAGAAAAACGAAATAAAACAATAAAATGCGTTACAACGAATAAACTATAAATGTTGCATTAATAAGCATTAGTGTATTTAAAACATATTAACCTATTTGAGCTTATACAGCTATTCTACATATATCTTGCAAATATCTAATAAATGATTTAATATTTCCGAAGATACTTTCTAAGCTTTTAGGTAAAGAAAGATATGTTTTATATTATTAATTTAATATACTAACACTATATATATGGATTTACTATAAATAATTCTTATTTGCAGTAATATATGGCGATATTTTGGGTATTATATAAGATTTTAAGCTAAAAATAAGTGGAAAAATATAAATAAAAAGCAATATTTGAAAATAAAGAAAACTTGTTTTTTGTTAAAAAAAGAAAAGAATGCACTTATAATAATTAGCTAAGTGAAAGTATTCCAAACGTATAACCATTAAGATAAGCAAAAGTCGTGGAACGTCACGACGAAATACAGCGAAAATCAAAGAATAAAGGAAAAGTTCAATTAGGCTGAAGTCAAGAAATTTCCAATAAGAAGATTTACGGTAGAATTGTTATTTTTAGGAAAAGAGGGCTTAGAATTCGACTTTGGCGCTAAAAGTCTAAAAGTATCCTTCTGCCCGTTTGCATTCTAAGTGTAGATAGCGAAATTAAAGTGCATGACTGGTCTCATGGTGTCGTTTCTACGACAATCTTTAACCTGATTCTTACCTTAAATATTTATGAATGGTAAACGATTAAATTGTAACAACTTTCGACGGTTAAAAATAAGCAAATACATATGGCGTGCTCGTCAGCCATATTGAATTACGTTGTTCTTTAAATCATTTTGTGTGGATATTAACGTATTATTATAGGAGAATATTAGTTTGCCAAATATATTCTGTGTATTTGTACAAAGTAAGCATGGGTAGACAAAAATAAAGCCAGACGACGTTTTATGGGTTTAGGCGCCAGAGCCAGGCTAAAATAAACCATGGAAATCCCATAAAATGTCAACTTTGATTAGGGGCTTGTTTGTCAATTCTACTATCGTAAACTCAGGGCGTAGTTAAACTCAAAAACAGTAGACCGCCCCGCGAAAGGAAACCTATCAGAGATCAGCAGTATAGTTTGCATAGATAGCAACAGCCAATGTACTGTCAAAACGAATAATCCTGTGAGTGGATTGTGTAATTTAATGTGATTGACATGCAGGTCGTGCTGGGGATGGAAAGAGAAGAAAATAGAAGAGAAGAGCGGGAGCAGCGTACGGAAAAGGACGTCTCAATTTGACGTGAACTTGGAGTTCGGTCGGAGACTTCAAGGCAAGCAAAGTTGCAGGTGGGAAGACTCACAACCTTCCTACTTGAAAGTATCGCACGGGCTCCACTTGGAAAGTTTTTATTAAAGCTCCAAAAATTCTCGATTCGCTCACGAGCTACAAAATCATACGCATCAGCTGCGTAGAGTTATATTCATCGCCACTGCAGAGTGAAGAATTCCGGCTGACTATAATTATTCATCGTTGATTTTCGCATCAGCAAATCCTGACGTTTGTCCATAAAACACGCCAAGTCCGACAGGAGTGGAGTAGCAGCATCCGGGCAGCCCCGTAAACGTTTTCTTATCGGAAATTGGATTTTGAAGTGCACGACGAGCCACAGCGTAATGCACCTGCAACAAAACAACGGTCACGTGACTGCAACACCCCATCATAACAGTCGCACGTGAGTCAATATCCATTTATTCCCATTTGTACGAGGTGTACCATTATTTAGGTTTAATTTGAAAATTAGGTTATGAAACATTCTATTTTTCCCATTTGCCCTTGCTTACTCAGGCAGTATTTCTTGCATTGTTTTAATTTAATATCTGGCATACGTTCTCAGTATTGGTGTAATTTATTGTATTGTCATATTGCAATTTAGATAGATATTGTTGCTGAGCCGTTGATTTGATAACAACCTGTATTGATAAATCACAGCACCATAGCAAGAATATCAGCTAGACATTTATGTTTCTTTCCATGTGGAAACTTTCGCCATTTATATAACTGCATAGAATTTTTAGAGTAGTAGTTAGTCATAATTAAATTTGTTACGTTTGTTTGAATTAGTTCTCTCCTTTTTTGTGTTTTGCATCCCTATACTGATTTCACGGCCATTTGACAATCATATGTTTCGCAAAGAAACTGACGGGTTATTAAGCAATGATAAGCGTAATGATAGGTGCATTTATCCAAGTTAAGCAATTTGGCACATTATTATTAACTTAATAATAATAATAATAATTTATCGTCTCCTTTTGTCACAAAGGCATAATTTACCAGGCTTGTACACACGATTTTCCAATGGAGGGGGAGGTATTAAAATCAGAGACATTGTTGGTTCGACAACTTTACTTGTCCCCCCATCGGGTTAATGTCAAGATTTCTCCAATGAGTAGGTAAAAATCAAACTCTCTTTATTTACAGGCATGGCAAATTTACATATAATCATAAGTGGACCCAGAAAAGAAGAACAGAGGGCACAGATCCTTCTGTGAGGTGAGACAGTACAGACCACTTCATCATATTCCATAATTTTGCATAATAAATCAGTTGCTTCTAGTCTTTCTTCAGCCTACCTGGGAGGAGGGGCTGGATCACATCTCTGCTTCCAAATCTCTACTTCCAAATCCTGAAGTCCCATAATAGGACCCACCCTCAGTTGAAGGAAATTCTTTTAAAACGGATAAAAATATCTCACACTTATATTATTATTATGCTTATATGCATTTGATAATTATCAACGCACTATTCTGTTAACAGGATGATATGAAAGAAACTTCTTTTACTTTAGAAGCTTTAATGATAGCATTTTTTGCAGCCTTGAAATATAATTCGATATTTAGACTTAATACGTTTTGAGTTCTACTTACATATAAGTAAAAAATACTTATAGTCTCGGTCTTACGATTGCGATGCGTATTTCCAATGGCGACACTAGTTTTTGTTTTCCTCATTATGACCAGAATGTAGAAAAATCATACGGTATTTTTTAGGCATTGTGGGTTATATTTATAGGACCGGAAACGTTACTTCAAGTTGGGAACCACTTGAAACTACAATCTTTAGGATTTTTATTTAATAAACAAACGAACACAGGTGGAATACAAGTGGAAACGAATACAAGTGGGAAACGAATACAAGTAGATCTAAAGGCAAGGATTTAATTCCTCTTAGTGATTTGGTTAAAAAAATATTTCAATTGAAGAGCTCACGAGCGAAGGAATATGAGTGACAAAGATGTCTTCGAAAAAATATTCAGAGCAGCTGTTGTAGCTTAAAGAAATATGGGGTTCGTTTAAATTGAAACTAGCGATGTATTTGTCATTTTAAGACTTGTTTAATCTAAGTTATGTGATAAAATTATACACGTGGAGCTATTTTTTTTTATTAATTTTGAGCACTTTTATCATAAAAACAACATTTAAAAACCTTTTGTTACTTAAACTCCTTCTGATCACTTTAATCATAGGCGTATGCAAGGGGGGGGTGATGGGATTAGAAACGCCCGTTATGATGAAAATTTTTACCTATATCACGTGAATATATAGAGTTGCAGATCTATAAACCACCCCATCTTTATAAATTGTCTGCGTATGATGATGCCTTTAATTATAAATATTTTCTTATCGCGAACATGTATACGGTTATACATATACATTTCCCGTAAAAATGAAGCGAAAATTTTTTCCGTTTTCATCGCGGAAAATTTTTATAAGACACTTCAATTATTTCTTCAACGACTGTTAGAATTCTAGTAAGCTATACTTGCTAGAGGCGCTAATCTTTTTTTTTTTTTTAAAGCAAGCTTTTTCTCAAAGGGATGCCAAAATTCTTAATTGCAAGGGCATTATCTCCTCGTGATCGTTTCTACTCAAGTTGAGAAAGATGCCAGAAAAACTTTTTTCTTAGAATTTGACTTTTTCTTCACTTTCTCATCACGGTCGTTAAAAAGAGGGAAAAGTTAATTGCAGCTAATGAAATTGTGAAGTAATTACCCATGACGCAATTAATTGGTCATTTCGAAGCAAATTACTCCACTCAACATTCTAGGGAACCTGTGTTATCCAACCCCCTCCCTAAAACTCTGCATCTGTTAATGAAAACATCCGCCATTTTGCAATCCGCAATTCCGATGAAATTTTCATTCTATGGTAGTTCAAATTTTTTTTAGTTTTTTATAAGCTGTTCTATGCAAAATATTTAAATTTTTAACCCAGCTTACTCTCTCTTGATGGCTATTCTTTACTAAAACCTAAAATCAATGGTAAGCAAATTTCGTTCAAAGACGATTATCTTTCTCTATTCCATAAACATCGTTATCAGCATTCTCATGATGATTTGAGCATCGCTATACCATAAATCTTAGATCGTAAAATGATGAGAGACAACCAGTTTACTAAAAACAATAAGCTGAACTTTTACCAAGACCATGACTGCCCTTCCAAGAGTATTAATTAATGATCGTATTCGTTATAATGTAAAACAAATACATTCAAACATGCAGAAGGAGTCTGTGTAGAAGACGCATTAATTCATGATAAATTAGTTCATGATTCAGTGTTCCTGAATTCATGATAACAACAGAAGAACATTTTTGCTCATGGCTAAACATAAAATACATGCAATTAGGAAAGGCTCCCTGTCGAGAAAGTTTTGAATAATCAATTCTTACCTGTTAATGAAGCTCATCTTAATAATAATAAGAGAGTGCGTATTATGGTTTGTAATTTATTACAAATGCACAATTATTTTCATTGATGTTTTATTTATCGGAATTTTTTATACATTAAAGATTTATTTTTTTTGTGCTCACTACAAGGAATAATTTACTCGTCCGTATCTTCTTTTAATGAAAGTTTTTTAATAATTGCTGGCAGAAGTTTTATGAAGCTGGATGATAGTATCCAATTGTCGTAATAAATTATTAAATTCTTGCATGTGAAAAAATGGAGTTGATCTTCCTTCTGAATTTGGTTCATTTGTTTGAAAATTGTTCTAATCTTTGTAATTATAAAATTACATTATATTTCTTGCAGCAAAAAATTAGAATTGTGAAGTAGATTTATAGTAGGAGATCTTTAAAGAAGAAGAAGAATGATTGGTTCTCTAGAAGAAAATAATTAATCCTAATTAATTCAGTATCCGATTAAAAAACTTCGGAACATTTTTGTGAATATTTCAATCACACTCAAAAACAAACAGAACTCGTTACATTAGGAAGAAGGGGAAAGGGCAAATAAATCACCGCACGAGTGAAAATTTGTAACGTCATAACGACAGCGTGCTTTTGGATAAATATATATATTTTTTTTTTGCACCTTTAAGCTGAACATCGAATTTACGAATTATTCTATATTTTGTTTATCCGAAGTTGAGACCATTACCATTATTCCGAAATAATCGGGGTTCTATTCTACTAGATTTAAATGATGCTACTATTGTTTTAGGTGAATTTGGTTGATTTATTGTGTCATGGGAACCAGTTACACATTTTTAAACGTGCGAATATAATACATATTGACGAAAGGGGGAATTCTTTAAGAAACAAAAGAGGAGGGATAATACGACTAAGTGTTTTTATTTTTATAAAGTGGGATGTGAATTTTGCAACAAGCTATTGCTTTCTATTCTTTTCCATTTCTAACCTAACCATTGTACTGGCAAGCTATCATCATCGTCCTTATATGTAATTCATATATACACTTACTACATGCAAAATTTCAATATGTATCTCGGGTGGAATAAATTATTATTAATTATTACTAAAACAAAGATCACAGGTTTAAATCTAGCTTGAGCACTTGGCGTGCTTTTTCTTTTATCTCTCTGTCTACAACAGGTGTATCAAATCGTTCGTTGAACGAATTAGTGAATGATTTTCCCCATCTGCTATAACTGAAAAGACTCGTTCAGTCATTCGGTCATCGAATGATTGACATACAGCTACTATTTACAATACATACAAATACAATTTACAATATATACAGCTACTATTTACAACATATACAGATACTATTTACAATCCATACATTTACTACGTACAACACATACAGTTACTATTGACACACTACTATTTAAAAACACAAATTTCTAATATGAACCATAAAAAAAAGTGGAGCGACAGCATTTGAACAACATAATAAATATTGGTGATTTTGAAGAACTCACTCTTCAAGCGCATGTGTTAAATTTTTGAAGTGTGGTCGCAGGTAGCAGCCATGTATTCCCAATAAGGCAGTGGACAAAACCGAGGAATTTATGAAAGAGTGGAGCATACGTCACTCTCGTAATGTTTCGACAGGGCGGTTGTAATTATCCAGAAAATAGGTTCTTCAAGGTAATCCTGTTATCGTGGGGAAGAGATCGTGGCCTGTCTGACATTCAACGAGGAGCACCATGGTAAAATATTTCCCCTCTGTGACAATATGATATTGCTTTATCGTCACTACTCGTGCCAAAATGAAAAGTAGATAGTTAGAAAAACATACAAAAAAGCACCACGCGTGTGTATGTGTAATAATCTTCATACGGATAATAGTCTTAATTTCTGCTCTGAATGCATTCCAATAAATGAAAGTTCCTCTTTATAAAACACCTCGTTAATTTTTCGTTCATCAACAGGTATTCAACATACGTAAAGCCGAAAAGATTGTTCTAAAATAGTAGCCTTAAAGGTCATCCCAAAAAACATATTACGGTATAATTATTAACGTGAATCACTGTGCAAAAACTGTTAGATAAAAATAATAACTAGCACAGTACAATTTTAATTAATAAGTAGTTGACAATTGTTTCGGCGGCAAAAATGTCCGCCATTATCAAAACCCGACGTCGTTGTAAATGGTGTCACCACCACAATTGTCATATACATATGGGACTGTGCTGCCATCTATCGGAGTAAAGTTAAAAGGAGGTAAATATTTTTTTATAAATATTGTACCAGCCAAAATTTTGTAGCCATTTCCAA
>QLNU02015360.1:93373961-93394507 GCA_006491805.2 Dysdera silvatica | reverse complement strand
CCATGTACTACACCATTCCACGAAATAACCGGCTTCAGTAAAGTCTTTATATACGTTCGTAAGGGATTGGATATTGTCGTTCGTAGCTCAGATGGTAGAGCCTCCACCAGGCAAGTGGAAGGTCGTGGGTTCAGGTCCCACCGAACGCAGAAATATTTATTTTCTTTCGAACGTTTCACCATCTAATCACGCCATAACATCGGCGCTGGTATCACTACGCCAATAAACGTTGATTTATATTGTTGTTTAATTTAATCTGCGTAGTGTTCGATTTATTTAAATTTCAAGAACATTGGAATATCGGTATTTGATACTCCGACTAACACATAATATAGGTAAATCCTTGAGTTTAGAGATATTATTTGTACCAGGCCTGTAGCCAAGACGGGGCCAGCAAGGGCGTGGCCCAGTTGCCCCGTCGAGCTACTTATATATATAGAACAATCTTCGGGTGCAATATGCCCCATATGCCCTTTGCCTTGCTCCAGTTGCCCCTTCATCCTGGCTCCAGGCCTGGTTTATATATATTGGGGTGACGTGGAAGTGAATGCTCAGGATAGACTTGTGTGGAAAGCATTCGGAGAGACCTTCATCCAGCAGTGGATAGATTATGGTTGAACATGTTGTTGTTGTTGATGATATATATATATATATATAAAAGTTTTCCTCGCCCATTCTTGGCGGAAACAGGCTTTGGGACGGGCAGAGCGCCATGTTCCCAAGCCTCTTTTTACATCACTTCTTAATGTGCCATGTCTAGAAACTTCCTGACAATGTGACACGTGTTTAGGATTGTGGCTTTTTGTATTTCAATGTAGGTGTTTGGGTCAATGTTGAGTATCTCCAAATTCGTCGCAAGCGTTTTTGGTACTATCCCTGTTGCTGAGATGACTAACGGGATGATGAGGATCTTTTCCATACCCCATATATCTCGTACTTCATGTCTGAGATCTTGGTACTTGGTGATTTTCGTTGTGTAGGTTGTCTGTATGTTATTGGTGTTGGGTACTGCTATGTCGATTAAGTACGTGGTCTTATTCGATTTATCGACGAGGGTTATGTCAGGACGGTTATGTGGGACTGTCTTGTCTGTTATGATTGCTCTATCCCAGTAAAGCTTGTGTGTTTCGTTCTCATGCACGGTCTCTGGCTCATATTTGTAGTACGGGCATTTTTCTGTCAGAAAGCCAGCATTCGCTGCCAATTTCTGGTGGACTATTTTCGCTACTTGATCGTGTCTATGTTTGTAGTCTGACTGCGCAAGGATCTTGCATCCTGCCATCACGTGTTGGATTGTCTCCGATGCCGCATGACAGTGTCTGCATTTGTCGCTTTCTATGTCTTTTCTCTGGATGAATTTCTGATTGTTCCTTGTTGCGATCACTTGGTCTTGGATGGCTAGCATGAATCCTTCTGTCTCTGGCTGGAGAGTGCCTTTGGCCAGCCAAGAATTTGATGCCTTTTTGTCAACGTGTGGTTGTTGCAGGTCATTGTAGTGCCTGCCATGTAATGGTTTTCCGGCCCAAGTTCTCAGTTTCTGTTCGTTGGCTGTTTCGAGGACACGCTCTTCGGTACTACACAGGTTTAGTGGCGTGTAATTTGCATCTGCTTGTATTATGGCTTGGATGAGTGGCGATCGGGGACTCTTCAACTGGAAGTATTGCCTCATGCTCTGGATCTGCTTGTCATGTAAGTCTTTGAGGTCCGCTTGTCCGCGTCCTCCTTCTTCCCGGGGTAGTGTTTGCCGTTCAATTGCCGTTGCAGGGTGTAGTTGTCCGGCTCTTCTCTGGATGGTTCTCATTTTCCGCTGGAGTTGTTCTAGTTCAGTGTTGGACCATTTGATGATCCCGAAGGAGTAGGTGAGCACTGGTACCGCATATGCGTTAATTGCTTGCGTGGTGTTCTTCCCGCTCAGTTTCGTCTTCACAATGCTTCTAAGTCTTTCTTGGAATGCTTGCGTGAGCTGGACTTTGACTTTCTTGTGCTCCTGCTGCCGTTTTTGCATTATCCCTAGGTATTTGTAGGTTTCGCCCTCGTCCAAGGTCTTCAGTAGTCTCCCGTCTTCGAGTTCGATGCCTGGTAAATCTTCTTTGCTATTCTTCTGTATTTTGCACTTATCGAGGCCGAATTCCATTCCTATGTCCTTGGAGAATGTCTCTGTTATACTGATGAGTTGTCGGAGTTGGGTGATTGTTGGCGCGTATAGCTTGATGTCATCTACGTACATGAGGTGGGAGACTTTATGTAGGTTTCTCTTGTCTTTCTTCAGCATGTATCCGTATTTACTTGTGTTCAGCATCCTTGACAAGGGGTTTAACGCCAAGCAGAACCACTGGGGGCTTAGTGCGTCTCCTTGAAAGATTCCGCGGCGGATGGGGATCTCGGCCGTTTCTATTTTACTGTCTGGCGTGTTTAGCTGTAACCGGGTTCTCCATTGTTTCATGCTGCTCTGTAGGAATCGGATGATTGAGGGATGCACTTTGTATATGCTGAGTATTTCAAGGAGCCACGAGTGCGGAACAGAGTCGAAAGCCTTCTTGTAGTCTATGTATGCGGTGTTGAGTTTTCGCTTTTGTTTTCTTGCTTGTTCCAGGATAACTGAGTCGATGGTAAGCTGCTCTTTACATCCCAGAGTCCCTTTCTGGCATCCCTTTTGTTCTTCCGTCATTAAGTTGTTGCTTTCGCTGTGCCGGCTTATTTTTTCAGAGATGCACCCCGTGAGTATCTTGTACAGGGTGTTAAGGCACGTAATGGGTCGGTATTTCGCTGGGTTACTGGTATCCTGGTCCTTCGGTAGGAGGTAAGTTATTCCCTTGCAGAGGAATTCAGGCATTTTGCTGGGGTCTTCAATTATCGCCGTAAGTTCCTTGGCTAATGGGCCATGGGCGCTGGTAAATTTCTTGTACCAGAAGTTGTGTATGCCGTCAATACCGGGTGCTTTCCAGTTGTGCGTACGTTGGATTACCTGCTGGAGTTCCTCTATCGTGATGCCCGTGTACTCCATCTCCTCTATTCCTCTCGTAGCCTCCATTTCTTGCTGAATCCAGGGGGCGCTTTTGTGCTGTACTTCATTGGACCATAGTGTCTTCCAGAAGGTCTCTATTTCTGCTGGCTTTGGGGCTTCGTACTTGTCTTTGTTCGCTGGGGTCTCTCGAAGCTTCCTGTAGAAGGCCTTCTGGTTTGCTTGGAATTGCATGTTCTGTTGTTTTTTGTTGGTATAGTCTTTGTATCTTCGGAGTCTTCTGGCGTATACACCCAGTTTTTGTTTGAGGGTATCCAGATATTCGCTGATGTGTTTATTGGGCTCTTCGTGTCTTGTATGAATCCTATTTCTCTTAAGGGCCATCTTCACTTTCCTCACTAATTTCTTACCCCTATTTCCCTGCATGTACTGGGTTATTCGCCCTATGCTGCTGCGGAGCTCTTCTATTCTTTTCTCCAGTCTCACTTGCCATGGTGGTTGGGCTTTGTTTCCTCTGTTACTTCGGCCTTCGTTCCTTACTTCGTACCCATTGGCGCGTGATGCCGCTACTGCTGCACAGTATATGGCGGTGTGTATTTCCTGTAGGGAGTTGTGGTTCTGTAGGTGTAGTGGTAGAGTATGTTCATTGAGGATCTTGGTTGCTTTGCAGAGTTTCCAAGATGCCGGTTGGCGTGGTATTCTTGGCCTTGTTGCGGCATCCGAGCCTTCATATTCCGCCAGGGCACATTGGAAACCTTCTTCCATTTTCTCCACGTCCCTCCTCTCTTCTTCTTCTATGCTTGGTTGGAGCGGTTCTCTTGCGCTACTAGCTGGTGCTTCAGGGTTGGCCACACTGGTTGAAGTGTTTGCCAGGTCATTGGCGACTTCATCTCTTAACCTTTGTAGTATGGGCTCTGCTAAGAGATTTCTGGTTATTATGTTCCTGCGTTGGGTTGTTATCCTTTCTATACTGATGTCCAGGTGTGGGTACTGTTGTGCGAATTTGGCGTGAAGTGTGGGTCTGTAATTTGTCATGTCTGTTTCCAGCTTTGTAATCGTATAGTAGGTGCGCATGATGTAGGTGTTCATATCTATTGTCCATGACATGCGCTGGCGTGGTCTTTCAGCCCTAGTGGTTGCACCTATACTAGGCTGCAAAGCACTTTGGGCTGTGTTGGTTCTAGTAGCCGTACAGTTGGAGGCGCCGCTACAACCGCCGACACCTCCAAGGAGAGACTGTTGCATATTTTTCGAACTGGCCCCTCTGCTTAAAACTCGAACGCGGTTCTGATTTAAGAGCGAGACAACCGATGCTCCATTCATATTTTCATTATGGTTCATATCATCAGAGTCTGAGATAGCCTTTTTCACGTCGCTGGGTTACCGATAGTTATCCCAACGGCGTTCCGGATGCTGGCATGTCGTCAGCAGGCTACAAATCCGGTTTTAATGGCCCAATGGTATTTTTATTCATTATTAATACTTTCACCGATCAAGACATCGCGCCATGAGCGTAGTAACGCTGTTTTTATTCATTGTTACTACTTTCACCGAATAATAGATGGCGCCACGAGCGTAGTGACGCTCTCCTGGTTAGTAGGTTTGCGCTCATACCACTGGGCCATCTCGACACTTAGGTCTGTCACACTGTCTTCAAACAGGACTTTTTTGTAGTTACAAATCAATTTTCCAATTGGAGGTGTGTAACTAAATAAAGGTCGAATGACAAAATCTTTAGGATCGTTTGAAGAAATTCGGAAACTGACTTAATTAGTTTCGCCAGAGGTATTGAATCAAAAATTTGCTAGAGAACTTGAAGATGATGTAATTCTTTTCTGTAGTGTCACATATTTCCACCTTCTGTATGCCTAGTTTGAATTCAAGCAGGTCTAAAATGATGTATATATATATAGACAAGTAGTTTCCAAAGCTTTATCCCGTTGAACGCCTTTCTTACTACAGGGCTAGCTACTGGACTCCTCAATAAATATTATTTAAGGAAAATTTAATAGGTTATTATTTGCCACTGTTCGGATATAAACGTAAAAATAAGCAATAAATAAATAAATACAGAGAGATAGGTAATACTTTCTATTGTTTCTGTGTATGGATTTCTCTTACTAAGCTCCAAAGGGTTGTCATAGGGAAAATTGCAAGATTTACAGATTTTGATATGATAAAAATACATTAACATAATAGGCACATTTGTAATACATTAATTTAATTCAGCTTTAAAAACATTTCTCGATGGCTTTTAGCCATCTTCCGTAACAATAATTGTTTGTTTGAAGGCTTCCTCGAAGATGGTTTAAAGCCATCGAAAAACGTTTTATATACGTATTATACATATAATGATGTCTTAAAGGCTATAACGTGAAACTTGTCTATAACAATATTATACGGACCGAGAAAAATTATCGTTGTAGAGAGAGTTATAGGGAGGGTTCATTATACAGTAAAACCTCTCTACAACACTATTATACGGACCGAGAAAAATTATCGTTGTAGAGGGATTTATCAGACATTGTTGTAGGGAAATTTTACAGTATACGCACATGTCAGTCATTAACGTCGTAAAGGATAAACGCATTCCTTTTAATAAATTATGTGCCATATCATTGGCTTACGAATTAAGATTTTTAAGCAATGAAATTTGCAATTTCCTGAAAAATTTGTGAATTTTAGAAACACTTTATTTAAATTATAAGTAAATATGACAAACAGAAAGGTGCACATATGCTTTGAGTTGGTATAGTAAACTGTAATGCATTTTAGAGATTTTTTTGCCTCTAAAACTATGTACAATTTTACATAGAGTTATAATTTGCACGCGTATATAAATTTTAATAGTAAATTAAACTAACTAAAGTGAGTATAATTAATTTGTTAATCAATTGCTGTTAAAACATGATTAAGGTTACAGTTTATTAAAAAATTGTTAATAAATTTAATCATAATGAAAATATAGTGTTAAATAAATAAACATTATTTAATTTAGTTAACTAAGAAATAAATTAAACCAGCCTATTAATAAACATCTAGCATTCTGTAATAATAATTGCAATTTAATTATTCATTCAAATTTGTTATTGAAATTAATAAAAAAAAATATTACTATTAATCTGTTAAAAGGAATAAATCTACCTGGGCACGAGGAGGTCCCGTTTTCTTCTTTAGTGAATATGCGACTTCAAGGAAAAAATAAATACATTTAATTTCTATTAAAGTTCAAGAAATGTTTTAAAACGGGCAAATATACCTTTTGTTTTCCTTTACTTCAAAAAACTTGTTTTCAGTCATTAGATGTAAGAATTTTAAACGACGAGATTAACTCTCTAAATGTAAAGAATATATAGGGTGTCCCATAAAGAAAGCAAATTTTGAGTGCATAATGACATACAAATTTATTGGTGAAATTAAGTAATTTTAATATTACATATTTATATTTTTTTTACACGATAGCGATGTTTTCCGCATAACGATTGACACGAGGACGCTCCGAGAGTTTAATGTCCACAACCGAACCGGTTGTGTCAAATTTAGCAATCAGTATCATCACAGTCGACTTATTCGTTGCATTACGTTGACCAAACATTCCAAGAAGTTTGCGAACAGTCTCTGCGCAACATTCACCACATTTGTAATAAGTTTTCACTATGACAACACGCTGTTCCGCCGTGAAGCGCTCCATTCCTACCTGTACAGAAAACAGATGACGATCATGCGCTACTCGGCGCTCCGTGTCTACTAACCACAAAGACAACAGATGAAAATCGTATAACGTTCAGTGCTGCCAACTTACTAGAACAGAAATGGCGGGCATTTTAAAAGTTGCATCCCGTATGGGATACCCTATAAAAAAAATGATTTATGTGAAATCGACAGATGGTAAGATGATATTGTGGTATTATAACAAATGTAAAAAGGTGGAAAATATATTAAAACTTCCATTCTAAGTTTAGGATTCCAATTTCACACTGTATATTTATTTTTGTGGGTGTAACTCCCGTTCTGTCCAAATATGACTTTGAACATTCAGTAACATATTGTTCGTTATCATAAAAAATATAAAACAGAATAAAGGAAATGAATAGATTTTTTTTTTCTATAATGTTAGGTCTCTTTCTCACTCTCTTCCAAGCATTCTTCGTTTCTGCATGTTTGCTGCTTTTTTCCAGGGGAAACAAATTTCTCACAGATCGATTTGAAAACACGTTTTTACGCAATAAGATCTCCCTTTTCAAAATTATCTCTCCCTCTCCTTTGGAAAGGTTACTTTTTATTGATTTATTGGCACATATATATATTCGCTTTGGATTCTTATTTTTTCTCGATTTTCCAAACATTTTTCCTTTCATAATCGAGTTTTTTTTGTCTCTCACGAATGAAAAAAAAACAAGTTGGTAACTTTTCTAATTTTTTTAAATATAACTTTCTTACTTATTTTGTTGGGTTTTCATCTAGATAAAATATTTACTGCAACTGAAAATTATTATTCAGAGGGTATATTTCTTTTCCATTTATTACAAATTATTTTCTGTGTTGTAATCAATTCTCTTAAGATTAAGAAGCCAATAGACTATCTCTTTTATCTGTTTTCAATAAAACAAGAGAAAAATTGAATTTCAAGGTTCTATACAGATTTGATTAACACCAAGATAAGGAATCGATGTTTCGTTCATTAAACTCTTTATCAAATACATGGACGCCTTTATCTATTCAGTTTATTTACCAAATAAAACCAATTTGCGAATTTAGAAATTGATCGTTTTATTGACATAATTTTTACTCCGTGTTTGTATCAGTGCCAATTTTGTGATCGATATCCTGAAGGAACTCACTTTCAATAATCAATAACTGACACCTTTAGTGGACGAATATATTGATATTTTTCCTCAATCCCTAATAATTTCATTCGGTACATATATTATAGATAAGAAAAAAGGTTTTGTCACTAGACCACGACTCAATGATAGCTCTATGGAAGTACTGAGGTAACACGTTCTTAAAGCGTGTGTATTGTTCAAGAATCGTGAATTTTCGAGCACTTTAGAATTTAGTTTTTTAAACGTAGAGAGCTATGAGCAGTGGCGGACTGAGTCCTCTCAAAGGACGCATACCTTGGACATTCGGAAGATGCGAGTGCTTGCCCATTGTGAGGCGAAAGTCCTATCTCCCATGAGGGCACACAGAGCAGGCCGCCCAGTCCGCCCCTAGCTTTGAGAAAGACTAAGACTCCATCGTTGTTTCTTATCAACATAAAGGCTATCAATAATTTGCTGATCGGCAGATCATGCGAATAACCATCAACGTTTTAAGGACTCCATATTATCTTCTGCTATATTCTTATATACAGAACTCCAACCCTTGAATAAGTAAATGAATAATTCCACATTAAAAATCTCATTTCCTCTGACATTACTATTTTTACAACAGAGACGATTATTGAGTTTATTCGTATCTTACAGGCGCTGCGGTTTTCTAGTAGTAACCCGTTCACTTGGGGGCCGTTAATCCGAATTTAATGCTGAACGAACTCAGCCTTTTCAGAATTCTTCAGATTTCCATTTAGAGTCTAATTTTTTCCTTTCTCATATTCCCTACCACTTCTAGAAATACAGTGTCGCTTTTCGACCAACTTTTCCACCACTTTCCTTATGCACACAAACACACTGTGCCAAGCGAACAGAACGATTACCTGCTAATTACTTCCTGTAGGCAATGGCTCCCTAGGATTTGAGAGGTTCGGTGTCCTCGGAAAAATGTAGGTCCCCTTCCCTACAGTGGCGCAGTGGTGACATACTCATTTACCATACTGTTAACTTGGGTTTGACTGCCAATGGCATAGTGGATCACGCCCACAGTAAAATGGGTTTTGGTTCCCTTTTAAGCAGAGATTGGATTCTTCTCAAAGCTAGATCTTGGCGCAGCGTGCCCTATGTACCCTTGCGCCAGTAAAAACCTAAATACAGTCTAACTTTGATTTAACGATACCCTATTGAGCGATTGTTTTCATTGATCCGGACTAAGTTACATTAAATCCAGCGTTATATTTCCTTCGATTTAACGTTTGCTGTCCTCGATTTAACGGTATGGTCTCGTCATTAGCTAGTAGCTGAAAGCAGAATTTCAGTTAGAAAATCAACTGTTGTCAGAAAATCAACTTCAATTGAGTTTACTCAATTGAAGTTGATTTTTAAGAAAATAACACAAAGAAAATGGACATGGAAACACCCCAATGGAAGAACCAGCAAAATTTACTGTATCCTGGAAAAACAAGAAATCGATTATTGAAGATTGCAGAATACTAAACAGATTTAATACTGGAAGTGATCATATAATGGTGATATGTAAAGTGCGCTTAAATATCAAATTAGAAAGATAGAAACTTATTAGGAAACAAGTATGCAAGAGGGTGGATTTAAAAAACTGAAAAAAAATGCCCAGGCATTCAAGTTTGAATTAAAAAATCGCTTTTCTACACTGGAAGGACTTATTGAAGAAATTGATATCTCAGAAGCAAATGAAAACATTGTTAAGACAATAGTTGAAACTGCTGGGGAAATTGGTGGTGTAACCTGTAAAAAGCACAATAGCAAATTATCTGAGAAGACGAAACAGCTCATGAAAAGGCGAAGAGATATGAAGGTGGACAATCGAAATACCAGTTCCAGGATTGAGTACATAGAACTTTGTAAAACTCTGCGCAAAAGCATGAAAGAAGACATAAGAAAATTCAACTGTGAGCTAGTAAGGAAAGCCATTGAAAATAACAAGAGCCTTAGGGTTGTTAAAGGAAGTTTATCTGTTGGGAAGAAACACATCATTGCATTAAAAGGAGAGGATGGCACCGTAACAAGAAATAAGGCAGAAATACTTAGAAGAGTTGAAGAATGCTATAAGAAAACTATATGAAGTAAACAGTATATTAAACGAAGATACAGAAATAGTCCAAGGAACAGCTCCTAAAATCTTAAAAGAGGATGTAGCATTTGCAATAAAAAGTATGAAGGAAGGAAGAGCACCTGGTAGTGATGGTATTGCATTAGATTTCCTAAAAGAAGCTGGAGAATATGTAGAAGACATACTTACAAAATTCTTTACCAAATGTCTTAACAGCGGTAACATACCAAACCAATGGAAATTTGCAAATGTAATTCTATTGCATAAGAAAGGTGATAAAGAGAATTTGAAAAATTACCGACCAATTAGCTTGTTACCTGCTATTTATAAAATCTTCACGAAAGTTCTAACACATCGCCTGCAGAAAAAATTAGATGCAGTTCAACCAAGAGAACAAGCTGGATTTTGAAGTGGATCTAGTACGGTAGACCATATTCAAGTATTAAGAGAATTAATTGAAAGAACACATGAATATGAACTTCCATTGTGTGTGGCATTTATTGATCATGAGAAGGCCTTTGACTCTATTAAAACATCAGCAGTCATCAACTCTTTAAGGTCAGCAGACATCGAAGATGTGTACATTGATATGGTAAAACGTGTCTATAAAAATGCAAGTGCCAAATTGCGGTTACATAAATATACCAAATCTATAAAAATTTGTAAAAGTATGAGACAAGGAGATACCATTTCTCTAAAGCTTTTTACTTCAGCTTTATAAATGATTTTTCACTTGATAGATCGAAATAACAAGGGAATAAAAATAAATGGTGAGTATTTAAATCACCAGCGGTTTGTTGATGACCTGCCATTTTTTCAATTAACCCATCAGAACTCCAACACATGGTACAGGAGCTTTCAACTTGAAGTAGAGAAGTTGGTATCAAGATGAATCTACAAAAAACTAAAATCATGTTCAATAATTTCGTAGGGAAAACAAAAATACAAGTTGACAACATCGACTATAAATTGCTGATTCATATATTTCCCTTGGCCAGCTGATTTCAATGGATGGCAACATTATGAAAGAACTCAACAGACGTATTAAAGTTCGCTGGAATGCGTTCGGAAGGAACACTTTTATCCCGAAGGCAAAATTGCCTTTTTCTCTGAAAAGAAATATCTTCAAACAGTGTGTATTGCCAATCTTCTCTTATGGATCAGAGGCATTGAGTTTAATAATTGCAGCAATACAGAAGTTATAGACAAGCTAAAGAAGTATCGAGAGATGCATGCTTGGAATAACTAGAAGAGATCGAAAAAGAAACACTTGGGTGAGAGTGCAAACTACAGTAGAGGACATCACTGTTAAAGTAAAATATATATATATATATATAAAGATTAATCATTGAACAGACGATGTAAAATTCAATGTAGAATTCAAAAATATAATAGAAGATTTGCGTTGTCGTACCGCTGGGTAGCGGTTGTAGTAGAGAGGGGGATATAGGCGGGAGAGTAATGTTAGTAAAAGGCTGGTTTGGGAATTTTTCAATTCTCGCTTAGGGCACAAAACCCCTAGAAACGACTCTGAAGTAGTTATGATAAAAGCAATTCTAAACATGGTTCATTCAACAGACAATGTGGAATTAAACGTAAGGCCAGCATGTTTGCACGTCTTTAAACGCTAAATTACTAAGACTGTATGTCTCCCGGCTCGGACAAAAATGCAGTATGGCAACACCATTGAATCTGGATATTAGAACGGAGCCAACATTTTGCACCATATAAGATAGCACAGATTATTTGCTTAGAATAAGAAGAAATCAACTACACGCTCTTTTAGAGAGACTGCTGCTGAAAAATCGAAAAATTACGGTTTTGAAATCGTCTCGCCTCCATACGGAGTCCATCCATTTCTTCCACGGATTTGTTGTTAAAATACATTTAAGAGTAAATGACGTAGGCAAAACTATGAATGTCGTTTAAAACAATTTGCTTAAGTACTTCTATAAAACACGAGTATACTTTGCTATAAAAAACCACAAACAGTGCTGTACCATACAAAAGGATGTTTTTCGACACATCGTTCTGATATTCGGAAGGAAAGACAAATAGTTAAGCTCACAAATCCGGAACAAACTTTGCGAACTCCAATCCAGAGAACATTTCTTTTTTCAACAACAAACTTTAATCTTAGGACAGAAAAGAAAACGGAGCATCGAAATATTTTAAATTGCTTTTGCTGCTCACCCACGTGTTCAACCAAATATCCCATATAAAGAAGTTCGAAATATTTTTTCCGATTTCGGGAGAAGGAGTTTTAGTATTTCGATTTGCGAAAGTATTGAGTCAGAAATTTGCATAAAAATATAACTCAAAAATGGAAAGGGACAAATTACGGCTATAATTCAACTCCAACGGAAACTTTGACTATCGACTTGTCGTTTTCAATTACGGACGATCATCTTTCGTTACATATTTCAAAAAGAATGAAATAAAATGAAAACAAAATAGTTTATGGATTGAAGCTTGGTGATCCAGTTTAGGCACTTTCGCAGCATTTTGAAAAGTAGAATAAGTAACGAATCAATTCCTTCTAACTGATAACAAATTTCGATTCAATAGAATTTTTAAAAAAAAAAAATATCTTTAATTTTCTATGAGACAAAGGAGACATAGTGAAGTGGTCGCGACATAGAAGCGTAAATGGCCACTACTTCATATATATAAGGGGAAGCATTGGCGCCCATGCGAATACTTCTAGGTGCGGAGGCTGAGAAAAACTGTCACTTCCTTCTCAAAGCTGTCGAGAATTTTAGTGAATGTACAAGATACCAAAACGCTACAAAAATAATTGATACTACCTGACAATTAGTAATGAGCTAAAAAGTACCTTATTTTAAAATGTGAATGTAAAACTTTTGAAAGTAAATGCATGCTTTGCAAGTGAATGCATGAAAATGCGGGCAAATCAAATTTTTAAACGGCTAGGGACCTCTGGGGGTCCACGAAACAAACCCAATGTTACACGAAAGTTCGCAAAAGCACTAAACGAGAGCATTTGCTCTTTAATGCTAAGAATAAATTATGAGGGGACGAAAAATTCCTTCCTTAAATAGTGAAAATTAGTGATGAAACACTAGAAATAAATATGTGTGATGCAAATTCTGGGCTTTAAACTTTGAGTTAATTCTTGGGGGTCCGCGAGGGTGAGTGATCTCTGAAGGGGGGGTCCGCGGTATATGAAAGTTAAGGAACTGCTAGTTTAAGTCATTTCCTTTTATTTTGAAAAATTGCTTCTAGCTCCCTTGCAACATATTCCTGTATGACAATAATAATACGCCGCCGTTTTTGTAACCGGAATTTGAGTTTGAAGCTATAAGGATTTTCAATTAAATGCACGCTGTAAAATTGAAATTGCCACACCAAGATGAGGATTAAAAGATGAGATTTAACTGAAACATATAAATGGAACTAGTTAGGGAAGAAATAGGATATATCAGTGGTGCGGCATGGTTTTAAAAATGGGCCATTTCCAAATGTTCGTCATCCCCCCACTTGAATAAAAAAAATCACATTTCACATATCATAGTGATGGTGATAGTGATATATGCATTAATTAACAATAATTAGAGATAGCCCATTTTTGAAGACGCGCTAATGCAAATTGGGATGTGACGATATTTCCAAATCAAAAAATTATTTAAAAAAAAAAAAGTATTACCCAATCATAGTAATATGGAATAGCTTCTCGGTTAATGACCATTTCACTACCCTGCCTTTATTGAATCATGTAGATGTCTTCATGGGCGCCCATGGGGGGGGAGAGGGGGGCTCGAATCCCTTAGCAGTTTAAAAATTTTATTTGCTCGAACCTGCTATGCATTTATTTTCAAAAGTTTTACAGCTATATTTTAAAATAAGGTACTTTTTAGCTCATTACTAATTATCAAGCGGTATCAATTTTTTTTTTTTAGCGTTTTGTTATTTTGTACATTCACTAAAATTCTCGACAGCTTTGAGAAGGAGGTAATAATTTTTCTCAGCCACTCCCCCCCTAAAAGTACTCGTGTGGGCGCCTATAGATATTTTATAGTACTGCGGGTTACTACTCGCTATGCTTATTTAACTTATTTTTTGAAAAAAAAGTTTTTGAAACTGCCAGGCGTTATTTCTAATTTTATTAACGGTTCATTCAATTTTTCTATCTCAGTATTGTTTCCATTTTTCATTAAAATTCGTATCCTGTTCCAAAGGAATTTACGTAAGGAATTCCCAAATCGCCCCGCATCTCGGTCCACATTACCCATTTCCTCAGCAAACAAAAGTTCTTACCAAATTTGAAAAAGAACCATGATCATGACGTTTTCTTACTGGCAATAGGCCATGGACAGTATTATGAGGGCGTAACGATGTTAGAGATAACGTTGCTGAAATCTAATAGAAGTGCAATTTTTCCAAATAAACACGAATGCTGTAAACAAAAGCTTATTATAAAAATTTTGTTAGAAGAAGGTAGTTACACCCTAACTTAATTGAAATCGCGTGTACGTGGAAAAAAAAGATAACTGGTAATGTAAAAAATTAAATTATTCACAGGTTTTGAACAAATATTATTTATTGGATTTGTTATTGATTAAGACTTTGTTTATTTTGCTGAGCGTACATCGTTCAATATATATATAAACGAAGGTTCAATAAAATTAACTTATTGATATATATATATACAGTGAAACCTGGTAATATGATCGCCTTGGTAAACCGACCAACTAAATAAAGTGACCATTTTTTTATAAGAGAGAATTCGTAAGGACTTAGTTATGTCTATGCAAAAGTCTCTCGTGTACAGTGACCATCTGTCTATGGGGACCATTGCAATCCTATCCTGATGATAGTCGCTTTAGACAGGTTATATATATATATAAAATATCCTTCCACTTCTAAAAGTTTTTTTTCTTGATTTGTCTTCAAGAAATTTTATGGTCCCTCTTTTATTAGATACAGTAGGCCCGTTGTTGCGAACTACTCGTTATTTACGAACTACTCGTTTTTGTGATCTATTATATCGGTCCCGAAAATTATTTGACAGAACTAATGTTAAGTCCTGTTTACAAACCTCCGATTTTATGAATTTTTTTGGAGTCCATACTAGAGCGTTAAATCGTGTCCACTGTATATATATCAAATTCAATAATTATTTATCCACTGCTGGATGAAGTTCTATTCAAAAGTTTCATTTGTACAGACCTGTTTTGAATAATTCGTCTCCATGTTTTTCAAAACTGTCTTTTTATTACACAATATATACCTAAAAAACATAAACTTGCATAATGATGCGTTTATGGCATTCAATTGTTCTTTATATTTTAGTTTTGAAATTTGATTGTTCACGTTTAGTCTTTTTTTTTTTTTCTTTGCCAATATACGCAGCAAGTTGAACTTCTTTAGTTTAACGATGTTCTCAAGCAACGTTTCATCCCATCCAAATATTGCTTTTTCGATCTCCCCGTTTAACGATAAAATTTCAAACTAAAACCAGAAATTGGACTTCCAGGGTTGAACTATACTTGTTCCAAAATTATTAGAAATAGTAGGATTATCCGAAATATTGTTTTCTTTTTCTCCACCAAATATTCTTGACAATCTGTACTACTATACTCTTTCCTTTCCATGCATATTCTACTGCTAACTTATCTAGGGTAATACAACCAAATTTACTCTCTAATGTATTTCTACGCTTTAAAACAGATTCTTTTACCTTTTTTTCTAGTTAAATGTCTTTTTTTCTGAAACTAATACATGCCCTCTTCTAACCTTATTATTCTTATGCCCTTATATATGCCCTTATTTCCTTATACCCTCTCCTAACCTTAAAATTGTACAAATCGACACACTCCTAAACTAAAAAGCTGCAATTTTCAAGTTTAAATGTATAAATCAAAACGCATACTCTAACTTCTTATCATTACGAATATCAACTCATGAATATACTGCATGAAATGCTTATCACTTTTTATCTAAATTACTGAAATACTGATTACTAAAATACTGATGTAGAATGGCACGGCTTGATTGCATCGGTCGTAGAAAGTGAAATATACTCCACAATACATTACAACAAATGAATTGACTCCTGCTATTTAAAAAATACATTTGCAACTCCTTTCTTAACTTACAATAGTCATTTATTACTTTTAAAAGATATGATTGAATTAAATTTTATATACATAGTTTTATCTCTTGAAAATCAGTAAAAACTTATAAATGAAAGGCAACCTGTTTTGTTAAAAATATTGATGAAAATTTACGTGAAATTACTTTAAAGGAAAGTGATGGAGAAACTATGAAATGTGTTAAGGAATATGATGAAAAAATTGTTCTAAAAAATTATTTATAGTCTTAGATTTGGTTCTTATATCTAATTTATGAACGTGATTATTCCTAGAGCAGCACGGACTTAGTCAGACTTACAAGTCTTTCCCCTTTACTGCGGAATGAATTCTACCTACATATCATAAACAAAAACAAAGAAAATCTGCATTTCGCCATAAATAAAGTTGATTTACTGATTGAAAGTCTAATACCATAATACGTTTGGATATTTATTAGTGATTGGGTTCCCCAATCACTAATAAATATCCAAACGTATTATGATATTAGAAATAAGCATGCAGAAGCTTTCGACCACGTAACTAATAATTAATGACTTCTATTAATATGATCCCTTTTTATCACATTTAAATTGCTTCCTCATGGAAATTACTAACAAATATCAAGATGACCAAAAAAAAAGGATGCCAGAAAACATTTTAAGATAATGTATGTTAAAACGCAATTGAATATCTCAACGAAAGTCTTTGATGTGGAAATAGATGAGGGGTTCCATATTGTCACTTCTACTTTTTATTTCTAAATTTAACCAAAGTATTAAAGCCTTAAGGGGACTTCGGGGTTTCAAAACAAGAAAGTCAATCAATATATATAATTTTATAAAATGCAAATTGTGAATTAAATTTCCAAGATACCAATTTTATTTTCAACATGAAGGTAATAAATATATTAATTTTTAAATCTGTGTTAAAAAAAAACAAAACGAAAATCTGTTATTTGTTTTTTAAGTAAACAACTTTTGACACCTTTTCTACTTTATACGAAAACATATATGTTTCTTGCACCATGATATTATGGTTACTTTTGATTGTAACATAATAATAATGGCACCATTCTACAGAGAAAGACTTGTACTTTAATATGTAAATCGAACAAGTATGTCATAAAGTAAAATATTTTTTCATTAATTATTTTAAAACCAACGAATGGAAGAAAGAGAAAATTTTCACGATATATATAGACAAAACTAATTAAATTTTCATTTAATTAACACAATTCTACTTCATTTTATGCTAAGTAGTAGTTCGAATGTTCCTGTCAAATTTTATCAGAATATGTTAGATGGTTTCAAACTTATCATACGCGAAACATGGAAATTTCAAGTTTTGAGAAAAAACGGTTCGATGATTGCGGAACAAAAATTTTAGGGAAATATTGCATATACTTACCTTTCCCTACGATTAGAATTTTTGAAGTATCTCTCGTTCTTCTTCAAGGAAACTAATAATTTTTTTATCAAAGTGTCCACGAAGAACTGAGTTTTCTGATAAAATAATAAAAAAAATCGATTTTTGGAAAATTTGAAACATGTAAGTCCCCTTAAATGTTTCATTTTTAATATAAAATATATTTGTAGAAAAAGCGGTTGTGGGAAAATTCAGGCGGTCAAATTTTGCGGTTATCGATTTCAATCAATTTCGAACTGCAACTGCTTTCTAAACCTGTAACATGGAAAACCTTCACGAATGCAATATTTATGGCTTAATCTGACGTAGAAGGATAGGATATATCTATAAAATCCAACGATGCATAAAAAAACAGCAGAAAACGTATCCATCGTGGATGGTATTGAAACACGGGTCCTCATATTTCAGAATGGAAGTTCTTTTTTAGGAAAGAAACATAAAAGTATTAAAACCAAAGCCTATATATAAAACTCCAACGGTACTACGATATCTAATGTCTAACTTTTATGTTATTTCAGGAATTTCAAACAACGTTAGCGGAGATTCTGTATAGTGAATACAGAAAAGGAAATATTAATACGGTAGAACCTCCATTATCCGTCTTCCTTTAATCCGGACTTTCCTATTAACCGACGCCTGTTTATATAATCATTATTTTCATAAGAGCTCCGTATGGTTGGGGCAGAACCAAAACAGTCCAAATTACGTCGAACAACGCTTCATTTCAAAACCTTTCAGTGATGTCTTAAATATAATTTTATTTATTTTAATTCGATTTTTATTTAAAACGCTTATATTTTTAAATTAGCATTATTTTACCGTTAAATGCACACGAATTTATGCTTATAATTATTTCTATAAATGATATTGACATTCGCATGTATGCCTTTTCGATTATCCGAAAATATGGATTTGAAGATACGTAAGTATTGAAGTAATATAGTAATTCATCCATTTGAAATAACATTTATTAGGGTTTTAAATGCTAAGGTTCATTTATTAATTCACCAAAAGATAATCAAATTCAAATGAAACGTTGGAGAAATTTGTTACGTTTTTTTTGGCGGAGCCTTACATGTACTACTTCATAGTACGTGTATCTCATAAAAAGATCGCACTGCTCACTGTAGTCCGGGGTTTGGTTCCCTAGGCCATAAGAGGTTCGGATTCCTCGGAAAACAGTAGGTCCCGGCGCAGCATGACCACTGTAGTCTTTGAGCCGTAAAACCAAAAAACAAACAAACATAGTACGTGTGCACACTTCAATGGTAAACGGAAGACTGATTTGATTTTAGAATTCGGAAAACAATTACACACACACTGTTTCCAAATATAAAAAGTAAAATTTTAATTATACAATATATGTTGCCAGATACGGAAGTCGAAATTATGTATATATATGGAAAACACCGTGCGAAAGGAAACAATTTGGCATTTTGCCAATTTTAGAAATTGAATGCCTTCACGAAGACTTTCACGGCGTCTATTAATATACTTCATAGAGCTTTGCGGGATATTCCGCCGCGTCTGTTTATTAAAACACTTAACGTTTCACTCCGTGCTATGCGGGGCATCCTCAGAAGTAATTGCCGATAAAGTTTCCCCTCTGCAAAAAAGTCGAAAAACCAAGTGAAAGTCGTGCATTTTGCAGAGGGAAACTTGGTCGGCAATTACTTCTGAGGATGCTCCGAATAGCACGGAGTGAAACGTTACATGTGTTTAATAAACAGGCGCGGCGGAATATCCCACAAAGCTCTATGATGTATATCAGAAATTGAACTTTTTAAGTTTGTTTTCTTGCGTTTCTAAGTGGCAACAGTTAAGAAAGCCTGCGAAGTGAACATGGTGTTTCTATTGTGGGAGCCCAGAAGTTTCCCGACTTATTCTCGATCCGGATAGATTCGGTTGACAGAGGTTTTTCTATGTTTCCTTTCTTCCTTGATCTTCTTCTATTCTCTAATTAGTGTTAGTTTGCTTGAACAGTAATTAAGGTATAGTAGTAGGAACATTTTTGACGCCCACAAAGTTTTTTATTTCAGTTTTCGAGATCGAGGGAAAAATAGCCACTTCGGTAATTGCTTGTAGTTTTGCGAGGAGTTTTAAATCAAAATTCACTGCACGAAGCTTGAAAATGAATTTTTCTTTTGTGAAACAGAAGCCGCTGTTCCCTTCGTTCTAAAGAGCTAAACTCCAAAACAAAATAACTTTGGTTATTATAATGCAAAAACTGGAATTTTCCCATCCTTGGCGTACAGATAACGTGATTAAATTAAGACACGTTTGCAACATTAAAATAAATTAAATTTTCCTTGTGTCAGCCCATATTTCCTCAGAAATCTTTTCTGTTCTCTTATATTTTATGCAGAAATAAACCTGTATTTTCTTTTTCCCAAAATTAAATTTCTGAGCGTAAATGACTTCTAAAATTAATTTTTTTTAATTAAATTCATATGACTTCACAATAATTTATAAATTCATTATACTTCACAGTAATCTACAAATTCATGATACTTCACAATAATTTATAAATGCATAATACTTTAAAATAATGTATAAATTCATAATAATTCATTATTTAATCATTATACAGTTTAAGACGATTTGTTTTTTCTCTGATTGAGTGATTCCTGTAAGAGGGAAGAAATGCTGAATAACTCAATTTAGAAGTCAATAGCTTTATTGAGAATATTATTTGTATTTATGAGGTTGTATATACCCACGTAGGAAATAAACGCCAATGCTACGTTTAATAATAGTTGCCCGAAACTTTGACGTTTTTTCAACGTCTATGCATCTGCCATGGAAACGGATTATTCGACGTCCAAAATTAGTTGTGCACTGGTCGAATATGCTAATTTTGATGTAAATGTAATTTTGACGTTTAGTTTGTAACGTTTCTTTGACGTCGAAATCTTAGTTTTCGACGTATTATTTTCAGCATAATTCATACGTCCTGTAATCGTACAATATGCGACTTACCTAAATTTGGATATTATGCACCAAAATTAGACGTCTAATGTTCGTAACGTCTTGCATGGGTACGATCTTATCATTGTCAAATACTCTATACTATTATATATACTACGTATTATGTAACTACATATACCACGTACTATACTACTAATTATACTACGTATTATGTCATTATGTATACTACGTAT
>QLNU02015360.1:93312487-93373861 GCA_006491805.2 Dysdera silvatica | reverse complement strand
GAAAAGCGATGAAGCTTCAAAATATCTCATAAAAATGCAAAAATATAAGGAATAGCAATTCTAGGCAAAAATCATTTGGTAAAGGAAAACAAATTGGAAATGTGTGTTTCAAAATTTCTCGCTGTTTGCTAAAAATGGAAATATATATTTATTTATCGGGAACGCGAGCGTTTTCTTGGTTATGTGGAAAGTGTGTGCATTTTTCGTTTATGAAAAAATTGATTCTTATCCTTCATTCCATGAAAATATATTTTCACATCATTTACCCCTTTTTATTGGCGCTTATTAATTATTAATATGCACATGTTTATTAATCGCAAGCTATTACATGATCTTGAATAACTGTATAACATACAATAATGATATATTTTTTATGCTAATAATTGCATGTTACAGCCAATTCAAAAATTGTAATTTATAAATTCAACTTAAATTTGCATTTTGCATGTCTTATCCACCTGTCATATATGAGATAAAATCTAATAGAATGGCATAACAGTAAATTATGAATATGACTTTGACATTTGTAAGCTCAGAAATAAATTAAAAACAGAGTTTTGACGTGCGATATACGTTTGTACTGGGTCCCAGTCGGGACCGGGACAGAAGTGGGAGGAACAAAGAGGGCAAATGCCCAGGGTCCCTGTGTCCAAAGGGAGGCCGGACATGTAACTTGAAAATTGACGCCTTTCTCCGATCCCAATACAAATGCATGCCTGACGAAGATCGATAAAGGCGCCTGAAACGTACCCGGAAACTTTAATCTTAAATCGTTACTGCGCCCAGTGCCGAATTGACGCATAAGTCAAGCAGGCCTGGGCCTACGGCCATTAGGTTTTAGAGCCCCACAGAGGCTTTAACTGAACATGGTCTTTTTTAAGTTTAAAACATTGTTTTAGTATTGTTTACTTACTTGCAAGTGCTCAAGAAATTGTCACTTTTGATTAATTTGGATATCGAGAATAATGAACTTCAAAGGAAAATTCATGGTTTATTGACAAAATATCGTGAGGACCACCTTCTTTTGAGGCTCATTTTATCCTTCTGACCTAGGGCGTATAAAAACTTAGTCCAGCTCTGACTGCGCCTATAAACATTCGATTCATATTTTAAATATATGCATAAGAGTAACATTTTAGAACAGCATTATAGAACAGCAATATTAAATAGCAACATACAATAGAAAACAGCATATAAATAGAGTAAATTTCTGAACTCTTATTTGATAGATATTTTTTCTTTTCACAAATTAGAAGGACAGATATAATCGTGAATCTTTAACTGCGTATTTATCGCAATTTTCTCCAATGAGTCCGAAGCATCTTCATAAATATTACTATACAAAATATATTATACACAATAATCTTACAAACTACATTATTCTATTATACTTCTGAAGAAATACGATGAGGATCAACGATAAGATACTTATGCATTTTTTTACTATAATACTTCCGTTTAAATATAAAACTTCCGTTTTAAATTTAAATATAAATTATTTATGTTTGATAACTCTGGAGGAGAATCTTGTAACAAACTATTGCTTTCTTTTCTTATCCATTTCAAACCTAGTCATTGCACCGGTAAGCTATCATCGTCGTCATCCTTGTATGTAATTCATATATATAAACTTACTGTATGCAAATTTCAACATGTATCTCAGCTTAAATAAATTATTATTATTAATTTGTGTTAACATGTGCTGTTTAAGACAATTCTTTTGGGTGAGATTTATACAAAAGTATCTCTTTAATGTTCTTAAAATTTAAGGCAAAATATTCTTTATTCATAATAAATAACTTTAACAAATTAATAACATGAAACGTAAATTATTATGAAAAATTCAAAATGTTATTAATGGATATTGTATTTATTTTATAATATTAATTATTGCTAATATGGATGATTTATAATCAAAATGAACATTAAATAATCATAAAGTTTTGCCAAAATATTACGACTTCAAATAAATGCAAATCATGTAAAATAAAACACTAAATTATTTTATATGAATATATGGATTGTTTTACTTATTAAATTCTCACGGGATAGTAGTTTATTAAATTTCAATGTGCATGCAATTTCCCCAATTCCATTTCAAGAACCGCCGTATTTAAATTACATCGATGAATGGGTTTTTTTCCGTAATTGCATTCAATCCAAAAATTCGTGCAATTTATCTTGGTTAAAGCTTGTATCCGAATATATTTTATAATAATAACTCTCAGATATGGTGTAATTCTTCTTGCAGAGATTCTTTAATTTGTTAAAATAATAGAACAGGATGAATACAAACGATATTTTGAATTTCTGAAGTGACAGGACAAAATTGACATTCATGATATTTTTATTATTGAAATAATACAAGATGTCCATAAATTATCTTTAAAATTCCATTCCTTATAACAACATGAAAACAAGTCGTTAGAGTAAACAATTTTTTATATAATGCATTCGCCATCTCATCAGAATTTAGGATCCCTTAAAAAACTACAAGTCTTGCTTCAGAGCAATCTTGGTTGTTATTGCACCAAAAACCAAACATAAAAGGAAAAATTTTTCCATTCTGGTGATAATTGCTGTTATTTTATCGTATGTTGGTTAACTTACAGTGCGATGGAAGTGCTACGTAGTTAAGGAGTATAAATCGTATCATTTAATATGAAATCAAATAATGTCAATTGCAATTAAGCTATATGTATATGATATAATGAGAATTGCATTTTTAATTTCATTAAATTGTCAAGAACAACAACGTGTTGCTGAATCATTGAATTGTTACGCATTTTTCAGTTTCTCTCCTTTTTTTTATCTCTGACCGTTTAGGTGGAGACAGAAAAGTTATTCTGTTGATTAAATGTTTAACTGTTGTTGTTATATATATAAGAATATATACAGGTAAAAATATATATTTCCTTCGATTAAATGTATTCATCATTTTATATGTATTTATATTACCATACCATATATTTAAGATTTTTATTTATTGCGACACACACAGAGTGGCTCGTAGAAGCTCTTTGATCCACATATGGGAGAAATAATGGTTCACGTAAAAATTTGCCTAAAAATCACGGGTCTGTGTGTGTAGCTGTCTGCTAGTATAAGGCAACATGTACAGCAATATCTTATTGCCTTATATTTTATTACAAAATTACGATTTACAAACAGCGTCAAAAATTAACTGCATGGTAACATCATTGGATATTGTAAGATATTATTACCCTTCGCAGGGATAACACAATTGCCAAATAATGGTCAACACACAAAGCTACCGGGGCGAGAATTTTGTGAGTTTTCGTGGGGGATTTTTTATTACAAATAAATTTGACACCCACGTATTAGTAGCTCAAACTAGAGCTATTTTTGTTTAGGAGAAAAAGAGACGCCGTCCTCATCCCGGATTCGAACCAGGGTCCCCGCGTTGAGCCCGCGGTGTCTTGACCTACTAGACGAATGAGAACAAGAACAAACGCTTTTTTCTCCGTATATTAAGTTGTAAGATATTATTACCCTTCACAGGGATAACACAATTGCCAAATAATGGTCAACACACAAAGCCACCGGGGCGAGATTTTTGTGAGTTTTTCGTGGGGGATTTTTTATTACAAATAAATTTGACACCCACGTATTAGTAGCTCAAACTAGAGCTATTTTTGTTTAGGAGAAAAAGAGACGTTGTCCTCATCCCGGATTCGAATCGGGACCCTGGTTCGAATCCAGGATGAGGACGGCATCTCTTTTTCTCCTAAACAAAAAATAGCTCTAGTTTGAGCTACTAATACGTGGGTGTCAAATTTATTTGTAATCATTGGATATTACGTTAAGTTCAGGTTCGATTACATTTGGCAAAGTTATAAACCGCCCCTTTAACTTTCCTATAATATTTTAATCTCTGTTTGTAAAATAAAAAGTAACGTTGCGTATTAGAACACCCCTATTTCGCGGCATTAAAGTATATCCCTTCCATTAAACGCGCATTACGCCGTCTGTAATCCCCTGAATACATATCATTCCATATAAAGTACTTGAAATAAGTATTTGCTTGCGTGACTTATTGCTTTGCGCAGCACCAAATGCAGTTTTTCATTCAAAAGCAAGTAAGCTGCACGTGACACTTAATGCGTTAAGTTCTTCCTGATATGCCCCAGTACGGATTTGGCGTCATGGCAACAGTGCGTTGTAGGCACTGAGCTGTTATGGTTAAAGATTTCTCAGGAGTTGCCTCTTTCCAATCTGAATAGGAATATATGACGATGGCATTCGTTCGGGAAATAGAAAGATACGCTCTCGTCTGGCTGTCAAAGATAGGCTTCTAAGTCAAAGGGATTTTGCTGGGGGGATTGGTTACAAATCCAAGGCCAGAGAAAGGATGAGGCGAAAGATTTGGACGCTTATATAGTTCTATATGGGGGTAGTGGTTTCCAATGGAAGAAAAAAAAGCTACATTAGTTTCGGCTAAAAGAGCCCGAAGTTGAGAGAGACTAACTCCGGTAAGAAAAATATTAGGTTGGGACGAAAAGTGTTTTGATCGTAAATAAACCAAGATTGCTTTTAAACGGTTATTCTGAAATCAATATTGGAATGAAAGGCGCAAATCTGTTACGTAGCAAAAAAGTACGTTTGAAAAGGTATTTGTGGAATATAGATAAAGAGGTGGAAAATTTCTCAATTATTTATATATTATTATCTCATTCAAACACTATTATAATATCAACTCTTATATTAAACCACTATCATGATACCGAAGTAGTATTTAGCCACTATTATGCCAAGCATCATTTTCAACCAAATTCTTTATATGAACCATTATCATGGTACCAACCATTACATTCAACTATTATCATGATACCTATTATTACATGTAACCATTATCATGAAACGAACCCTCATCTTCAATCAATGGTAGATGAAAATATTTTCAAGTTACTTGTACTCAGAATTTCTCGGAGTTCGTTAAGTATATAATAAATTTAATACGATAGATAGCTATATATAATTATTTAGGGTGGATACGACATATAGTTTATATATAATCTATGAATACTTATTATTGAGAAAATTATTTTGACTTTGATAAAAAATAAATATATATATATATCATCGTATTCTAATATATATATACTTCAAACAGAACCTGGAAATTTAGGGTCAATTAAGAAAATAATATGGAAATTTGGGGTGACTGGAAATCGTCAAGTTGGTATTATTCACCAGTTTTTTCCGGTCATCCCTAAGGTATATTCAACGAATTTATTCCAATTTGTAATTTTGTACCTGAATAATAAATTGATACCCGATACCTGATAAAAAATATATAAAATAAGTCGGATATATTACAATTTTCTTGATTACAACGTTTTTAAAGCTTTTTAGATAATGTTTCACCGAATGTGACTTTATAAGCTTTTTCACTGTTTCAGTCAAATTTTTCAATTTTATGTAAAGTTGTAAATTAGAAAAATTACGTTACAATTAAATTTTAAATAATTGAATATATTTAGAAATACATTTAAAAAAAAAAAGAAATACCTAAATTCATTTTACAAGTAGGTTTCAGCTAAGAGTTCTGAAACTTCGTAATCTAAAACGGGAACAAGGTTTAACTTTTGTCTCAAACTCAAGTTATATATGTATATATATATATAGAGAGAGAGAGAGAGAGAGAGCCCCTGGTGATGATGGTATTACATTAGATATCCTAAAAGAAGCTGGAGAATATGTAGAAGACATACTTGCAAAATTCTTTACCAAATGTCTTAACAGCGGTAACATACCAAACCAATGGGATTCTGCAACAGTAATTCTTTTGCATAAAAAAGGTGATAAAGAGGATTTGAAAAATTACCGACCAATTAGCTTGTTACCTGCTATTTATAAAATCTTCACAAAAGTTCTAACACATCGCCTGCAGAAAAAATTAGATGCAGCTCAACCAAGAGAACAAGCTGGATTTCGAAGTGGATTCAGTACAGTGGACCATATTCAAGTATTAAGAGAATTAATTGAAAGAACACATGAATATGAACTTCCATTGTGTGTTGCATTTATTGACTATGAGAAGGCCTTTGACTCTATAAAAACATCAGCAGTCATCAACTCTTTAAGATCAACAGACATTGAGGATGTGTACATTGACATGGTGAAACGTGTGTATAAAAATGCAAGTGCAAAATTTCGGTTACATAAAGATACCAAAACTATCAAACTTGGCAAAGGGGTGAGGCAGGGAGATACCATTTCTCCAAAACTTTTTACTTCAGCTTTACAGATGATTTTTCAGCAGATAAATTGGAATAACAAGGGAATAAAAATAAATGGTGAATATTTAAATCATTTGCGGTTTGCTGATGACATTGTTATTTTTTCAACGAACCCATTAGAACTCCAAGACATGGTACAGGAGCTCTCAACTAGAAGTGAAGAAGTTGGACTCAAGATGAACCTACAAAAAACTAAGATCATGTTCAATAATTTTGTAGAGGAAACAAAAATACAAGTTGACAACATTGAGCTAGAAATTGCTGATTCATATATTTACCTTGGCCAGCTGATTTCAATGGATGGCAACATTATGAAAGAACTCAACAGACGTATTAAACTTGGCTGGAGTGCATTTGGAAGAAACAGTTTTATCCTGAAGGGGAAATTGCCTTTGTGTCTAAAAAGAAAGGTCTTCAACCAGTGTGTATTGCCAGTCCTCTCTTATGGATCAGAGACATGGAGTCTAACAGTTGGAGCAATACGAAAGTTACAGACAACGCAAAGGAGCATGGAGAGGTGCATGCTTGGAATAACTAGGAGAGATCGAAAAAGAAACACTTGGGTGAGAGAGCAAACTAGAGTAGAGGACATCATTGTTAAAGTAAAAGGACTGAAATGGCGATGGGCTGGGCATATTGCAAGAAGAACTGATCAACGATGGACAACAGAAATTCTGAACTGGATTCCAAGAGACCACCGAAGACCTAGAAAACGTCCTCAAACTAGATGGGTGGATGAAATAAGAAAACAGGTTGGGGTGACGTGGAAACGAATGGCCCAGGATAGACTTGTGTGGAAAGCATTTGGAGAGACCTTCATCCAGCAGTGGATAGATAATGGTTGAATATGATGATGATGATGATGATGATGATATATACGATAAAGCTTTCTGATATTCGAACTCATGTTACTAAGTCCAAAAGACAACGTTAGACCAATATAATTCACTTCATTTCTCTTAAAGGAAATTAAAGTCTTTGAAAATTTGATTTTAAATTTTTTAAATAGAATTTCAAACAAACTAACACAAAGTTCAAATAAAATCATAAATCTCAAAAAATTGAGTTCTATAAGCTTAATACCACTTAGAATGCTTTACTGGATATTTTAATAAATACTTTGATTTCGCATTCCTTTTAAAAGGGGACAACCTTTACAACAAACCTCGCTTGGCGATTTCTTAGCAATAAATATAATTATTTTGGTAACCCATGCATTATTCTCGCCAATTTAAGAAAAAACTATGCCGTCAGATTTTTGTTAATATATTTTAGTTCAGTGGTCACTGTAAGATGTGGGTGCTGTGCCAGATGCCTTAGTGGACAGCAGACTTTGGCATAAATCTCAACTCAACCAGCCCATAAATCTTTGGAAATGTTTTCATTGAATGTGAAAAACTATCTGCGTTAAAGTCCGTGTAGCATCAAATAATTATTTAATTACTCGGTACAAATGCAATTTAAAAAAAATGTCATTATTAAATATGTTGCATGATCGGCATTTGGCGTGAAGAGAGCATATACCTCACTGGTACTCATGCTCTCTCTTGAGATCTAGCGCCAAGAGGGCATATGCAACACTTAAGTCTCCTCGGTAGACATTCAAGCTCTATAAGCTGCATTAAAGTGCCTTTCACATTCTTATCTTTCACTTAACTTTTCTTCAAAGGTGATGAATCTTTTCTTTAGCGAAATAAATTCATTCTAGTTCAGGGAATTTTGTTGTGAAGGAAGTTAGGCTTCGTGAATAATGTATAAGTTAGGAAGTGGCCCCTGTGGTACTCAACAAAGTTATTTCGTAACATCATCACATCTTCTTCCATAGCAAGCTCGATGGTAAAAATAATCGAAACAACTTGTTAAACACCTTACAGAAAGAATTTGTTGAATTTATCTAATATATCTGCAGTTATTTTGCTCATATTAAAGGAAATCTTAGCGGAAAGGTGGTCTGTCAAGTTTGACATATAAAACAATATTGGTTTTTCCAATTTAATACAATGTTAATCATATTGTGTATATTGCTTATACAGTATTTCTACAGAGGGTGTTTGCACATTTTTAGAATGATTTCGAAGCCATTTTCTTAATGTTTAAAATGTAAAGATTATTTTTTTAAATATTCCATCTGATAACCTTGTTTTTGAACTATAAGTCTGCATCATGTTTTCCATGATAGAAGGGCTTTTCGCAAAAAATTTCCAGAGGTACTGCTTGTCATTGTTGTTCCACAACTTTCCAAAGTCCATCGATGGTAGTGGGTTTGCGCTTAGAGAGAGCTCTTTTCAGCAGACCAAAGGCACAATAGTTCATAGGAGAAACAACAGGGACTTTACAGAAATATGCTGAAAAAATATATATGTACCTGTATCAATTTTCATTTTTTCAAGGAATGCAGTGGTAGTTTTCGAGGTATGACTGCTGGCTTTACCTCATTGCAGTTTTATACTCTGAAAATTGTTGGAATAAAAAAAATGGAATTTCTTCTGTAAATATTGGATGCAAAACATTCTCCTGATAATATCATGAGTTGATTTTAACGTTGTTTTCCAGTTTTTTTTATCTTTAATTTCCCATTGTAAGAGAAACCTGCGACAATCATAAAGCCTTTACTGAAGCTTTCTTTGCATTCTCGGAACCAAGTTTGGACATTTTTTTCTCCACGCTTGTGATAGTAAATGGACCTTTTTTTTTGTTACACTCATTTATGTAAACCCATGCTTCATCAAGGGTAACAACGTATTTCCATTTATCTCCTGATAAGTAATTTTCATACAGGATTCTGCAACTTGTCTTGCGTTGAACCACATGTCTCGACAAAAGACGGTGAAGATTATGTTTTTTAGCTTTTTTAAGTTATAAATCTTGGTTTATTATTTTATTTACTGTTGCTACAGAAGTTCTTAAAGAGTTTGCAATTGATTTCTGCGTCGGGGGATTTTCTCTTGTTACCAGTGATCTCACTTTAGAAATATTTGCAACAGTACGTGCCTTGTTCGGATATTCATTTGGAGTCCTCTTTTTATGTGGAAGTTTCGATTGACGGTCTTTCCCTTTTCAATTAATAATGTTGCTTATTTTGCACTTAGAAATCTTTATACCATGCGTTTCACAACGTTTTTAATAATGGAATAAGAATATTTCTCCTCTGAAAGCGCAAAAACGTATTCTTCGATCCACAGCTTGTTTACAGGCGCCATTTTGAATGAAAAATGAATTTGAAAGTAGCAGACGATAATCTTAATTTGAAATAATAACGTGTTGCCAGATCCATTTTTTACAAAATATTTTCATTTTTTAATCCTCTATTGAAATCGTTCTAAAAATGTGTAAACACCCTCTGTACCTGAAACACAGAACAATATTTAACTCTTGTCTATAGATTGCTGAATAAATGCATCTCCAAGTTATCTCCACAGATGTTTATTTTTAGCAATTCGTTTCCGCTTTCTCTAATTTCATTCATTCATTCATCCACTTAGTCTGAGGCCGTTTTTTAGATTTTTTGGTGATGTTTCGCAATCCAGTTGATAATTTCTATCCTCCATCATTGGTCAGTTCTACGTTCATTATTACCATGGATGCCTATATGGGGAAACGGTGCTTTATCCCTTCCCTCCCTGTTATTTAAAAATTTGATTCCTCCCGAGTTCAAAAGCCGAGTTCCGATCTGTTCCAAAATTTAATTTCTCCTACATTTGATTCCGATTCTGCCATGTATTTACTTTCAAAAGTTTTACAGTTATATTTTCAAATAAAGTACATTCTATCCCAATATTAGCAGTATTAATTATTTCTGTGGTATTTTAGTATCTTGTACATTTACTAAAACGTTTGACAGTAGAAAGAGAGATGATGATGATGAATTTTCTCGGCCGCCGCCCCTAAAAATGCTCATATGGACGCCACTGTATATAACCAAGCCTATTACTATTTCAGCTTTTTTATTTTAACAATATGTCTTGCGTCCTTGTTTTATATCCTACCCAATTACAGTATAACGGTCACCCGAGGAAAGCTGCAAAGGTGGCCGTCCTTCGGAGGTGGCGGTTATTTATAATTTCAGTATAAAAAAATCAAAATAAATAAAATTAACAATAAAAAATTATAACCATTTCAAATACATTAATCCTCACCTATTTTAATTTATATTAAAAAAATCAGTGATGCGTAATTATTTTTCCTTTTTTTTATAACAAATAAATTTTCTTTTCTAAGGAAATAATAATTGTAATCTTTCTATTGTTTGGCTTTTTTATGGCGCAAGAGCATCTGGGCTATACTGCGCCAAAGTAGTCTTTCTGTATAATTTATCGTCCTTTTTTGTTCAGAGTAAAGTTTTTCATCTCCCGAAAACTTGCCAAAACATTCAGAATATATTTTGATGTTAGAACTTTGTGGCAGTTCCATGCTCTCTTCTGCTTCCATTTCCTCAGTATTTTTCTTCACTTTCGTCATATTTTCTAACAATCCCTGAATTGTATTAAACGTAGAAGAAACTTCTAAATCTTCGTGCATGCAAACAAACTCGCTAGCTTTCATATTTGTCATTCCTACTAATCTGAGAATGCCATCAAACCCTTCTTCATTGTTATTGTTCTCAATATTTTTGAGTTTATCATATGAGGAAAAATTCTTCAATTAAGAAATATTTTAATTGCAGGATTTTTGATTTAAATTAATTTTTGATCGATATTTGGAAAGCCACTCTAATAAAACTTTGTTAAATTCTTTATTTACGGTCTTCTAATGTTTCGTTTTGTTGTCTAAGTTCACGCCTCGAAAGCGCAGTCGCAGATCTCTACATGTGCCGTCTGTGTTCGAAATTTCAAGACAGTCGTGTAATTTCTTCTGTGTGAGTGCGCCTTTTCTTCCAAAAGAGTGCATATTATGTAAATGTATTTATTTATATGCTATATATTATTATGGAAAATGAAGAAAATTATGCATCTTACAAATAACATTAATTACATTTATTATGCTAAACAAATTGTCGTGTACCTGTATCTCACCTAAAAACAATTTTAGATAAACCAAGGTTGCAGAATGTGTGTTTCGATGAAATGCAATGCTCCTATTAATCGTAATCGACCTGTACTTTACACGCCACTGATTTTTATCGAAGGAAAAAAATCCTTAATTTTCAAGGAGCTGTTTTCTCTTGAAAATTTCAGAACAATGGTACCAAAAGAACAGTGCCTCAATCTGTTAAAATTAGCATAAATAAGCTAGAATAAAATGCGTTAAATTAGCGGCCTTTTTATGCTTCTAAACGGAAATGGATTTCTTTTTGATATATTATTCATTGTTACTGTCAGAGTGGAAACAAATACTTTAATCCCTCACTTAAACAGCAAAATATGAACTTTTTTTAAATACACGAATTTAAAAATACCTTCTCCACCAGCCTCTTTATCTCAAGTGCTTAAAATTTATTTGAGAAAAAATAAAGAAGAATTTTTACATTTCATTAAGCAAGCTTTGAAGATGTAAAGATATTAAAACGATAATTATGAAACACTGATCATTTTTCGTCATTAATGCCTTTGACTGGATTTTTTTCGGATCTCATTTGAAATAAATTTTTCGAAACCGAATTTTTTTCCTCCAACAAAATAAAGCTGCCCATCTATTCAGACTCAGCAAGTGTACAATTAACATACTACCTATGTGTATCTTAAGAAATCGCATAATAAGTTATACAGATCGTTCAATAATTTATACACACACACAAATCGTATAATAATTTATACAAATCATTTAATATTTTATACAAATCGTGTACTAATTTATACAAATCACTTAATAATTTATACAAATCGTATAATAATTTATACAAATCATTTAAGAATTTATACAAATCGTATAATAATTTATACAAATCATTTAAGAATTTGTAAAATCGTATAATCGTATTATGTATATCGTAAAATATTATTTAACCAAATACTAGTATATAAAACTATCTAGAGAAGAAGTAGCCAAAGTGGTCGATATAACGTTGTTAAGGATCGATTCGAGCTCGGAGGCCGATTAGGAATATAATATATTCTCAATAGCAAATATAAGACATCAAATTTTATATATTATTTATTCCCACTATTTAATATGAGATGTTAAGAAGTACGTCAAAAATCAAAATGTTTCCCTTTGACCTTAAGGCTTAACCTCAAAAGGATGGAACTAACATGTTACTATTTATGTTAAATTTGATGAACCTGATAACTAGAATGCTACTATTTATGCCAAATTGGATGAACTGGATATCTGGAATGCTATTCTTTATTCCATATTTGACGATCCAAATAACTGGAATGCTGCTGTTTTTGCTGTTTGATGATCCGGATCACTGGACTGCTACTATTGATGCCAAATTTAATGAAACTGGATAACTAGAATGCTATTTTTTATTTCAAATTGGGCGATCTGGATAACTGGAATGCTACTGTTTTTTGCTGTTTAATCACTGAAATGATACCATTTATGCCAAATTTATGAACTGGATAACTAGAATGCTATCGTTTATTCCAAATTGAACAATCCAGATAACTGGAACGCTGCTGTTTTTGTTGTTTAACGATCCGGATCACTGGAATGTTACTATTTATACCAAAGTTGATGAGCTGGATAACCAGAATGCTATTGTTTATTTCAAATTAAACAATCCAGATAACTGGGATGCTGCTGTTTTTGTTGTTCAATAATCCGGATCACTGGAATGCTACTATTTACACCAAAGTTGATGAACTGGATAACTTGAATACTATTATTTATTCCAAATTGGATGATTTGGATAACTGAAATGCTACTGTTTTTGCTGTTTAATGATCCGGATCATTGGAATGCTGCTATTTATGTCAAATTTGGTGAACTGGATAACTGGAATGCTATTTTTTATTTCAAATTAAACGATCCAGCTAACTGGAATGCTACTAGTTTTTACTATTTAATGATCCGAATAGCTGGAATGCCGATGTTTATGCCAAATTGCATTATTTGGATAGTTGGAATACTACCTTTTATTAAAAATTGGATGATCCAGACCACTAAAATGTCATTGTTCATGCCAAATTTGATTATCAGAGTAGTTGGAATATCACTGTTTATCTCAAATTGATGATTTGGGTAGCTGGAATGCTGGTGTTTCTGCTAAAAGGGCTTGCAGAAATCTAACATAAATTCAAACACTAAGACTATATTACCCGAGCAATAGAAACCTTTGAATAAAAATTCATAACAACGTTAGATTTTTAAACTTTTGTTAATAATAAAACCTGATTTCTTCTTGTAAACTTATTTTCCAAAGGAAATCAAATTAAACTCGTTTCATCTTATGAAGCAAAAATTTGGCTCAGAGGAATTAAAAGAAAAAACAGCAAGTGGTAATTACTTTACTCTCTCTCTCTCTCTCTCTCTCTCTCACACACACACACACACACTCTATGTAATCTCCCTGTACTACAATTAAGTACCATTAGGCCGTGCCCAACTTTCTCTGCCTGCTTGAGTAATTAAAACTAACAGGAGAACAAAGCGTTAGCATGCGAATTTAATCAAGAGTACGTAAGAAAGTTCGGATTTTTCTGCAACAATCTTTCGAAATTTCTTCGAATGAACTTTATTTTTAACTCTGTGCTACATTTTCTCGTAGCGGCTTTAGATATTTTCATAGTTTATACGTCAGCGAGTTACGCGTTTCTTTATGCATATCAATCATTCTATTGCTTGTGGAATACTCTAAGTAGGGAAGTAACCCGAAGCTTTAAATAAGATCCTGTTTTACAAATACAGTGGAACCTGGTAATGTGACCACCTTTGTAAATAGACCACCTGAATGAAACGACCACTTTTCATAAGAGAGAACTGGTATTGACTTAGTTATGTATATACCAAAGTCTGTTATGTATAGTGGCCACCTGTCTATGGTAACCATGGAAGTCCAGTCTCAAAGGGGTCACTTTAAGCAGGTTCTACTGTACAGCGTTTTGAAATGTAATTATGAAATATGCAAATATCTCTCTGTAGAAATAAAATACAGGGTACCAGGGAGGAAATTACATACAAAAGGTTAAACACTGGTAAAATAGCAATGAAAAAGATCACTCAAGCTTTCGGACGCATCAGCAGCAGTCCTTCATCAGGAGTAATGAGTCATTACATTGCTATTTTACCAGTTTTTAACCTTTTGTGTGTAAATCTCTCATTTCTAACTTACAATATTATGACTGATATAGTTACTCTGTCAATATTCTTTAAACACATACAATACCAACAATATCTTACATAACAGTGTGCTATAGCAAGAATTATAATTATACACGAAAGCTGCTGCAAAATTATTTCAATTTAAAAATTATCGTAACTTAGTTTTTCATAATAATACAATGTTATATCACATCGATTAGAAAACATATTACCCTGTAGTTTCTTAATGCACTAATTCCCTAAAACTGCTTTATTATTATTATTATTAACAACTAATTACCAGATAGTTATAATATTTTATTAATTAAAAAATAATTCAAGGAATTTTTGGAAATATAAAATAAATATTTTGTACGTGTTTTTATAGGCTTTTCAAGAATCATACTTTTCACAAATGCACTATTTGTAATTCAGTAATTTTTATAATTCTAATATTTTTTTGAAAATGAATTAGTTGCTAATGATATGAGATTGCAATAATCAATTGCAATTATAAAATTGCAAAAAAAATAAAATATAAAAAATTATGCATGATATAATTATACACTCATGGTTAGAATGGAAAAAAAATTGTTTTTACATAATTATGCCAAAATTATAAAAATATGCAAAATTTTTCATAAATGAATACCATTGTTTCTGCCAAAACAACTTTTATCACATGATGCTTCGCGACGTGATCTTAAAATGCTTATGAGACAAAAATTTCCATTACTATTTATACGAATATAACTTTGTGTTACATATATCGTATTGTTCATATTATACGATATGTACATAAATATTAGTGTATAATTTTATTATTGAACGTATTGATAGCATTGATATTTCACCTTTCGAAATAATACTAAGAAACAGAACTAAACTAATAAACCGGGGATAAATTCTCAATGCACCTTATACGTAGAAAAACTCACTTTTTCTTCAATACTAAAGCACTGAAATTTTCTAATTAGTAACTGACCTGAGAAATACGATACGATGAAAAGATAATGAAACTAGATAAAAAGACATATCGATAAACAAGATAATAAAAAGCTTTTGAAATACTTTAGCAAAAGAAATACTTTGTAACGGGCATTTGAAGATCTCCATTTTCTCACAATCACCCCACATAATTTTTTCAGATGCAGGTTGTTCAGTATCCTGCTGTGACTGTCCAACTAGCCATTTTAAAAATAGGAACATTAAATAACTATTCTTTTATGTGACAGAAATTTCTCTACCATCTGGTGAAGAAACCTTTATTTATATTGAGAAATAAAGGTACTTTTGAATACCTATTTTAATAATACAAAGCGAAGTATTTATACTCGCGGCAAAAATAATCTGATACACTGTTAAGGCTACAGCGGCCTGTTCACGCTCGGGGAACGAGTGTTCATTCGCAAATTGGCGAAAAATGAGGTAACCCTCAACATTATTAGCCTATTTATCGCCTAATTTGTAATGCAGAAAAACGCGGTTGCCAAAATTCCACGCGCCAAATTTCTCGCCAAGCAAACGAAGTCCTCTGAGTGGTCAGTTACTTGAATGACATCAGCGCTAGTTATAATGATTCTTTTTCCTAAATTTAATAAATACCAGATTTTAATTACACAAACATGCCTATGTTTTATGTATTTGAGCATTATTTTAATGTTTTATGTACGAAATGTATCTTCTATTAACTCTGTTAACGTAAGAAAGGGCGAACTATATTGCACTGGCGAAATCATACTGCTCTGCGCCTTGTCAGTATATCACGTTAGCTTTGCCTTTAGTTTGTTGTATAGTAATGTGTAATTAAAGAAATTGAGAGAGCAAAAAGGCAAAGGAACAACTGTATTATTGCGATTAATGTGAGACATTGCGCAGAAATAGTAGATAAATAAAATACTGTCGCAATTAGAAATTACATAATCTAATGTCGTGACAGCTGTTTCAGTAGCTTCTTGCTACTTTTTTCAAATGAAATACACATACAAACCAAACAAACTGTTGATTGATAATGCTAGTCACGGTTGCTGCTATACGAGTTACAAGAAGTAATGCTTCGGAGAAAAATAACCGGTTTTTAGTGGGATAGGAGAAACATCTCTGGATACAACGCTGATCACCGAGACGGCGGAAATTTTCAGAAAAGCAGTCAAAATTAAACTGATGAGGATTTTAAATACAGTTAATGGGGCAACAGTTTTTTGTAGCATTCTGGGAAAAATATGCTTTCACTAGGATCGTTGATAGCTCCATTGCCCATTTGAAATATGTGGAAGGCTTTAAATAATGGATATCAACGCGAGGAAAGCTTTAAATCAACGCCCCATCAACGGCATTTAAAATCCTAATCAGTTTAATTTTGATTACTTTTCTGAACATTTTATCGCTGTCTCGTGGATCGGCGTTATATCCAGAGACGTTTCTCCTATCCCAGTGAAAAACGGTTATTTTTCTCCGAAGCATAACTTGTAACTCGTATAGTGGCAACCTTGACAAGCATTACCAATCAACAGTTTTTTTGGTTTGTATATTTTGTTTGAAAAAAGTATCAAGAAGCTACTGAAACAGCTGTCACGACATTAAATTATGCAATTTCCAACTGCAAAAGTATTATGTTTTATTTATCGACTAGCTGTATAATTATCTTCTTATTTATTTATTTTTTTATTCTTTTTCAAATTTCTACCGTTTTTGGATTTCATCACCATTTTAGTACCAGATAATTGTCAGTCGCTTTAACATATAGGTAGATAATACGGTAGACAATGTTATACAATAGGTATACAATGGTAGACAATGTTATACAATAGGTATACAATGGTAGACAATTGACACCTCTCCATAATACATTCACAACTACCCAATCTTATTTATGTGTCAAACCCAAAATTCAGCTGATCTGAAGATGACGGGCGTGGCCACTGGATTGCCAGGACATCTAGTTAGCAACATTAATTAGCCGGCTGCCTCAAAAAATGCCCGAGAGATGAAGATGAATCAATAAAGAAACAAAATTATTAGAACGATGCTTCTGTCTCTGAAATGCTTGCTATTTGTACATCTTTCTCCGCCCTGACTTCAAGAGAAAAATATTTGATAACATTCTATGATCTACTTGCATAATTATTAGAGCTTTAAAACTAAATGGAATTAAGATAAAAGAAAATAGAAAAGTCTTGAGAGCGTAAGCTGTATCCAGTAGGAGTAGTAAGCGTCACAAAATATGGAGAAAACATTTTTTTCACTAACTCGCTCTCGGTTGTTTGTTTTTTTTTTGTTTTTTTTTTACTCGACACAATTCTTTAATTTAATATTGTTTGATTAATTTAATATATTGGCATACGGAAATCACTCACGATTTATATGGACATTAGGATACGTTGATTTGACCATACTGTGTGAGTTTTAAGTTTTTGCAAATTAAATACAAAGCAATGCAGTCAGTGGTGTACGCAGAGGGTGGTGATGGGGTTGTATCCTCATTGCAATGAATTTTTGTATATTTAAAGTACAAATATGTGAATTGTAGTTCTGTAACCCCCCGTTTAGCCTATAACCCCCTTCTTATGAACTTTCTTCTCACCGGCGCAGCATGACCACTGTAGTCTTTGAGCCGTAAAACAAACAAACAAACAATTATGAACCTTCTGCATATACCTGTAAATGCAGTATCTGTTCAGAAATAGGTATTGAAGACATGCAGTATTCCATTGAGTTAAAATAATATTTATTAAAACATTAAATATTTAGAATAGTTCATTAATACATGCCGGAAAAGTAATTAAATGCAAAATTAAAAGAATTAAAAAAGAAAGAATGAGATTTAAAAAAGAAAGAAAAAATTAATAGAATTTTATACGCCGTTTTTGGCGGAACCTTCGTGGAACCTATACGCACATCGATGGTAAATTGAAGACTGGTTTGATTTTAGAATTCGGAAAACAATTGTACATGTGTTGCCAAATATAAAAATTGAAATTATAATTATACAAATATTTTTGTTGCCAGGTACGAGAAATAATATTACGTACATTTAGAAAACATAATGTAAAAAGAAACCATTTGGCATTTTGCCAATTTTAGGAATTAAACTTAAGTTTCCTTTCCTTGCATTTCTAAGTGGCAACAATTAAGAAAGCCTGCGAAGTGAACATGGTGTTTCTATTGTGGGAGGCCACATCTGCATAGAAAAGGGCAAATATTGGTAGAATAGCAAATGAAATACATTATCAAAGCTTTCCGAATGTCAGTAGCAGTCTTTCTTCAGAATTAATGTCTGTGGAGTATCTCCGTCTCTTCTTAAACCCGAAGTTTCGGAAAATTTTATTTCCAGGGTAGTTTTGCAGATAGAGAAACCTCACAGTAGGGTTTAGAGTGCTGGAAAACCCACTATTAAGGGATTCCCTATTAGTGAATGAATGTCATGAATAGTGTTTCTTAATAGTAATTTTATAGTTTTCAACGAAATTGTTGTCTATACGTCTCTGAAAATAGTTGTGATGAATTATGGTAGTTTCCATGCAATTTATACGATTCCCAGGCTTCCAGAAAGAGTCAACTATTTTTGATTGTGATGTGTTGGGATACTATCTAGGTTGAATTCCAAGTCTGTGTTGTAATACATGTTCTGCTGAACATGAGAATTATCTAATTGGACTCGTCTTTGTTTATGTCCTTTTCTTCTGGTTTTGAATATTCATTTTGTTTATCCTGCGTATTAATTGTTTGCCGTCTTTAAATGAAATTTTCGAAATGGTGTTTTCAATAGCTATTACAAAAGCAATATAGTGTTTTTTAACCAAAGGTATGAGAAAATATTTAGATACCACCCAACAGTGACTCATTTTTTTTATTTTGTCATATATCTTAGGTTTTCTGCGTCATAGATATAGGCTTGGAATCTTTTATACCATCGATTTGCTATTCCGTACTGGAAAATCACAATCGCCACTTTGACTTCAACGCACTGAAGGTATGGTTGAAACTACAGAACATCTCTTCGTACACTGCCATGCTAACCCACTCTTGAGAGGAGAACTCTTTCAAACCAGCTCACAACTTGGCCTTCCTGTTCCGCCAGATTTTAAAGACCTTTATGGGACTCGCATCTCCCCACAGACTCTGTGCGCTGTTCTTCAAGCTGTCTTCCGTTTTCTCTCCGATGTTTGGCGCTACATTTAGCCCTGGACTCTGATCTCCAAATGGAAATTCAACCTCATCTCTTGGATTATGACCCTTCCTCTCCTAGAAACACAGTGCCGCTTGCTCGGCCACCATTTCCAGATTATTTATTTATTTATTTTGCATACAAAATAACAATATAGGTTTTCTGCTCATGTGTATCAAAATAATCGCTACTTTTATACAATGTTATTTTAACTAAAAAATTAATCAAAAGATTATAGCTTGCTGTAGCTCATTGACCTATCGTTGAGAAATTGATATTCGGAATCTTTATAATAAAAAATAACTACAGCAAAACCTCTCTACAACAATATTCTCGCTCCGTATAATATTGTTGTAAAACCTCTCAACAACAATATTATACAGACCGAGAAAAATTATCATTGTAGAGGGAGTTATTGTTATAGGGAGGGTTCATTATACAGTAAAACCTATCTGCAACACTATTATACGGACCAAGAAAAATTATCGTTGTAGAGGGATTTATCGTTATATCGGACATCGTTGTAGGGAGGTTTTACTGTATTTAATAAGTTTGTGACCCATTAACAATAAACTGTATCTGATTACTTCTTCAAGTTTCAAATGAGTGGCAAAGGAGTTCGAGAAACTTGCCACTAACCTTCATGAAACTGGCTGATGGAGATAGATTCTTGGGGTAACTCGAGGCGCTTCGAATTCCCCAGATAAACTCATTTGAGCGAAATGACACGTTTCTAGGATTATGTATCAAACGTTAATGTCAACGGATCTAGACTTTGTCCTCTTAAGAATAGTTATTTCGAAGTCGGATTCGGAGACCATTTGTCAAGCTTAAATTTCTCGAGATTTCTGTTTGTGCTTCATCAACAATTGCTTTTTCGATTTTGCCCTTTAGATGAAACTGATCTTTGAAGTGCGTGGACTGTGATTTGGAAGAACTGTTGACAAAGAAGCTAAAATCGCATGTCTTTGAGAATATCTCGATACACTAAGTACTTCCAAAGTTATTTCTCAGTAGCGAAAGACTATAATTGAAGCAAAGGCATTGAGAATATTCCTATTAATGGGTAGTTAATAATTAACGGGAAGAAGACGTTAAGGAACCGATCATGAAAATAAATTTCTGGCATTTCAATTATTTTTATCTATGATTTAATCTTTTTTTTTATCCATAAGAATTGAGATCGAAAATAATTACTTACCTACTCAATAATATTTTTAATTTCTTATCTTTTTATCAATTTAAAACAAGCTATTGGAAGAAAATCGTCAAAGGTCGATATTTAAATTTAGCGGGTTTCAATTAACATTAACTCGCAACTCTCTAATCCAGCCGTCTCTAATCCGCAACTCTCTATTTCTCAAGTAACTCGGTAGGTTTTCAGCATTAACAACAACCATCATTATTGCATTTACGGAAGACCTTTACCTTGCCCTTTTTATTGCGTACAGACAGAAAAACCAACAGCAATAGCGGGTTCAATATCTATTGAAACCCGCTAATTATAAAAGTATGTGCTCTGTTAATTCATGAAATAACAGGCTCGTGTTTAGAACTTATTATAAACTTATATCCAAGGCAGGAAATAGAATTTAGCATATATTTTAATGCATGGAATTTCAATAATTAAAGAAAATAATTAATAAATCAAATATCATTATTATTAGAATATAGTGGAAATAAAGGGTAAAAGAATAGTATATTTAACTCATTCTCATATTATATCATAATTATATCATTATTATATTATTATTATATAATATATATTATATTATATATATATATATTATGATATATATATATATGATATATATATATATATTATATTAGTATATATATATATATATTATGATATATATATATTATGTCATAATTATATCATCATAAATGCTAATGATGTTGCTAATTGCGTTTTTATGCAGTTTTTTTATTTTATTGGTGATCATTTACATTATAGACACGAGAAGGTAAAAGTAAACTATATATTCATTTAGTGATTATAAAAATTATAAGAAAAACGTTGTGTAATTTCGCACCTTCTAAATTGTACGGTTTGGCCGTACAATGTACAGAATTTTGGATGAATTGTAAGATTATATGGATGATGAATAAGATTATAAATTTTTTTTTTCAAAATTTACGAATGAGATCGTAAAATGTAATTTTACTTAATTTTGTTTTGCTTATTTTATGCTATATTGTACTCTTTATATATATATATAGTATTTTTAACATAAACCTTCACACAGCCAACTTTCCTCCTACAGTCCACATTCATCTGGCTCGACCGATAGAAGGCGCCAATCCACCAACAACCTTACCCTTTATACAATAAACAATCGTACACTCGCCCTTATGAGCGATGTACGCTTAGATGTTGCTTCTTTGATGAAAGCTCAAGGCTTTCGAAAAACGTTTAAAGCCGAATAAATTTTCGTTTCAAAAACTGTTGCCAAGTGTGCAATGAACCCATGAGTGTTTTACACATTTTAACTCAATGCCCCTATTATAGACTTGCCCGCACTCTTACTTTTAACTCTTCATCACTCTCTGACATTTTAAATGACCATGCTGACCATACGCACGTTTTTAAATTTTTAAAAAGTACTGGCTTTTACTACAGTCTTTGATTTTACCATGTTTGGCGCAGTATAGCCCAGATGCTCTTGCGCCATAAAAAAGCCAAACAAACAAACAAACCGAAACTGTGCCTATTGTGTATTATATTATTCATCGAATATAGTATTTTATTTATTTCGGTTTCGCGGGTGAAATTAAGCCCTGCCCCTGCGGTGGCGCAGTGTGGTAACGCGTTCTCCTATTGCGCGGCTAATCCGGGTTCGACTCCCAGCAGTGCAAAAAGAACGCTTACTCAGAGATCTCATAAAGATCGCACTGCTCACTGTAGTCCGGGGTTTGGTTCCCTAGGCCTTAAGAGGTTCGGATTCCTCGGAAAACTGTAGGTCCCGGCGCAGCATGACCACTGTAGTCTTTGAGCCGTAAAACCAAAAACAAACAATTCTTGAAGTAATAATGCAGAAATAAGTAAAATTATGATAATGAAATATATTCTATATAATACGTATGGCAATGATGATATTTTTTTCGCTATTCTAGCAAGGTTTTTTTACATATTAATGGTCCATGGATATAACTAAAAATGTGCCGGTCAGTCATGCTCGTCATAAACGAGTTCGATAATATATCAACAACAATGTCAATCAATCAACGTTTATTGGCGTAGTGATACCAACGCCGATGGTATGGCGTGATTAGATGGTGAAACGTTCGAAAGAAAATAAATATTTCTGCCTTCGGTGGGACCTGAACCCACGACCTTCCACTTGCCGGGCGGAGGCTCTACCCACTGAGCTACGAAGGACAATATATAATCTCTTTACGAACGTATATATATTGTTGCCAGTTATTTCGCAGAATGGTGTAGTACATGGACTACTGTTTACGGAGGTAGAGCATCCGCCCGGCAAGTAGAAGGTCGTGGGTTCAGGTCTCACCAAATGCACAAATATTTATTTTCTTTCACCATCTAATCACGCCATAACATCGGCGCTGGTATCACTACGCCAATAAACGTTGATTAATATTGTTGTTTGATTTAATCTGCGTAGTGTTCGATTTATATAAATATATCACATATTACTGCCTGTTCTGTTTTGCTTTTCAGACTTATATCTTGTTGAGTTCTATTTATTGTTCGTTGCACAGGCGGACTGGGTCCTCTCAAAGGGCGCATACCTTAGATTATCGGAGGGCGCGAGTCCTATAGCCCATGAGGGCGCAAGTCCTATAGCCCATGAGGGCGCAAGGGCCCGGGGGCACGTTGGCCGGCAGTCCAGTCCGCCCCCGGTTCGTTCAATCTTTCCAAAAAATTTTATATTAGACCAACCCAAAAGCATTCATGGGAATGTGAATTTTAACAAAAAATAAAACTTTTGAACTAAAAAAATTATGTGATTTGAACTTTTAGATTAACTTTCCAAATATCTTTTTCTGAACTAGCTACTATTTTATTTTTCTCGTTTCTTTAAAATTTGTTGGTCTTCGGACTTCTTTATTTTTGATGAACTAACTTACTTATTTTCATTAAGATTACTGCAGTCAAAATGAAGTCTTAAATCTTTTAGAAAATCGATAGTTTTCGGTGAGAATTTTAAATCGCAAGAATTTTTCGATTTTGTTGAACACTATTTACGAAAACTTGTGTTTCATGATACTCTATGATGGCATAAAAGTTACGCGTTCATTTTCCTGCGTAGAATCTCCGGGTTCGAATCAGAGACGAAGGAAAGGGAGGGGCTTGGGAGTCTCAAACACCCCATTGTGTGTCAAAATGCATCATTTTCTCTAAAACCACATCATATAATTTTCTTTAAAGTCACACGAGTGCCACACCATAAACACCATAACCACCCCCATGTTTTGAATTGCTAGGCTAATGATTCGGATAATACTGTTGCGAAATTACTGCTGCTTCTCTACAGAATTATAGTTTTACTCCCTAGGAGTTTTACTCCCCGGTGTTTTACTCCCTAGGTGACATAGACTAGGAAGCTTTGGAAAAGTATTCATTGGGACGAAACAAGGACCTAGCTCCCATTTCCCCTTCCCCCTAAAAAAGTACGAAAAATCAAATGTATGGAAAAGAATATGAAAATTCAATATTCACTATAAATTATCATTGCAGAACGACAGGACTTGCAGTGACGCAATTATATCGCGATCACTTAGCGTCCTAGGTTCGATTCCAACTGTGTAAAATAAACTCATGTTTGTAAAAATTGCAACACCATGAAGGAATCACTTGATTGAGCTGAAACTTTCAGGAAATGCAAATTAGGGTATGCTATTCAAATGATTAGAATTTCAGAGTCATCGCGCATGCGTGGGCTGAGCAGCGCCCTCTGAACTGCTGATGGATCCGTATAAATAGAGGGCTGTAGCGGGGCGTGTATGTTTATCTGCTAGTGGTAAACGTTACATGAGACGTCACTATGCCTCTACGACGAAAGAGGGCGACATTTCAGCAAGTTACGGAGTTTGAACGGGGACGAATGATCGGCCTTCGTGAAGGAGGGTTTTCTTATCGTGCAATAGCAGCTCGTATGGGGCGTAACAGCAGCACAGTGATGCGAGTGTGGAAGCAGTGGGTTCAAGAGAACCAGACAACTCGGAAATCCGGGAGTGGACGCCGAAAGGTGACGTCAGCACGGGATGATAGACACCTGGTCCGCATGGCGGTGACGGACCGTTTTGCTTCATCTGGACAGTTGGCAGAACGTTGGTGCACTGCTACAGGTGTATCATTGTGTGCTTCATCAATTCGTCGGCGTCTACTGCACCGTGGACTGCGTGCAAGAGTTCCTTTATACAGGATCCTCCTGACGCAAAACCATCGGCGCCTGCGGCTACAATGGGCTCATGGACATAGAGACTGGCGTGCTGATTTAGGTTAATTAATTAATTGATTAATTTGGGGTACAGTGATGGCCGCATCCGTGTTAGACGCTATACCGGTGAACGCCACCTTCCGGAGTGCGTTATCCAACGTCATAGTGGACGAATCCCCAGCGTTATGGTCTGGGGTGCGATTACGTAACATGGACGATCTCAGCTGCTACGAATTGTGGGTAATCTTAACAGCAACCGGTACATCAATGAAGTTCTGGAGCCCGAAGTTGTTCCCTTCCTTCAAGGCATTCCCGGAGCTGTATTTCAACAGGACAATGCCCGCCCACATATTGCCAGGAATGTTCAAGACTTCTTTTCATCACAACAGATACAGCTTCTTCCTTGGCCTGCCTATTCGCCGGATATGTCGCCGATTGAACATGTGTGGGATTTCGTTGGTCGGCGTCTCGCTCGTGATCCTCGTCCCATAGCTACTACAGATGAACTTTGGGGTCGCATACAAGCAATCTGGAATGCTCTTCCTCAGGCACACATTCAACATCTGTTTGATTCCATGCCACGTCGTATAGCATCACTTATTGCAGCGCGTGGTGGCTTCACCAAATACTGATTTTCGACATGTAATATTGTTTTTTGCTTTGTAATTTTAATCGTTTATTTGTATCAACACAGGTCGTTTGTACATTAAATTTCATTCAATTCGGACGAGTCCTTCATGGTGTTGCAATTTTTACAAACATGAGTTTAAAAAAAATTGCTTACCGACCAACCGCGCACTGAATTCTATGGAATATTCCCGATTCCCTGGGCTTTAAAAAGTCAGGATTCCTGGGTAAAATGTAAGTTGACTGACTTACGGTGGTTGAGTGGTAAAGCATTTGTCTATCGTGCCATTAACCAGGGTTTGACTTCCAATAGTATCATAGAACACGTGCCACTTTTCCAATGGCGGACACAGACTTTCCTTTGGGAGGGGGGGATTGGAGTCAAGGCAGAATTTGCCATGGTCTTATATGCCCGCCCTTCATTTATCATGAAAGTTGGAATTTTTTAGTGAAAAAATATATTTTAGGGGTCATGACCCCTCTGACCACCCCTATGTCCGCCCTTGCACATTTTCCCCCTCACTGTCTTCCAAGGAATGATTTCTGATTACCTGGGCCTTAAGAAATCCGTATTTCTGGGTAAAATGTAAGTTGACTGATTTACGTTGGCTTAGTGGTAACGTATTCGTCCATCGTGCCATTAACCAGGGTTCGACTCCCACTAATATCGTAGAACGCGTGCCATTTTTCAACGCACTGTATTCCAGGGAATGATTCCCGATTCCTTGGGCCTTAAGAAATCCGTATTTCTGGGTAAAATGTAAGTTGACTGATTTACGTTGGCTTAGTGGTAACGCATTCGTCCATCGTGCCATTAACCAGGGTTCGACTCCCACTAATATCATAGAACGCGTGCCATTTTTCAGCGCACTGTATTCCAGGGAATGATTCCCGATTCCTTGGGCCTTAAGAAGTCCCGATTCCTGGGTAAAATGCAAGTTGACTGACTTATGGTGGCTTAGTGGTAAAGCGTTCGTCCATTGTGCCATTAACCCTGGTTCGACTCCCAATAATATCGTAAAACGCATTCTACTTTTTCGCCCACCATAGTCTGTGGTTTAACTCCCTTTGCAGCACTGATTTAGCGTTCTAAGAAAACTATAATACCCGGCGCAGAATCACCTCTGCTTTCCTTCTTGCTCCATAAAAACACAAAAGAAGCAAACAGAAAAGGCGACTGAAAAAACTGTAACCTCTTACCTACAAAAATAATTTTTACACAGCCTATTCAAACCATATAAAATGCACTGACTTTCGAATTTTATCCATATACCCTAATTGTTCAGCATGCGTTAATGCGAGAAACAGACGGCTGTAGTGGTTATTTTGAAGTTTAATCTAATACGTCATCGGCGACGGTGTCATTTGTTATCAAATCGTTTGACTAAGTCATTGGAAAATTGTTACGCTAGAATTAACATGAACAATTAGTTACCTTCCTAGAACACGATGTCATGATGCCAATAATTCTGGCGACTTCTCTGTTGAATTGTCTTTTCTCGTTTAAGAACCAATGAGATTGTGACAGAACTGCGTTCTGAGTAAGCAATGAATTTCAATTCCATATATAATTAATAATAGTTATATTTATTTTAATTTTAACAAAATAATTAGTTAAAGCGGTATTTTAAAATTTAACGTAGATAAGAAATTTCTTAAGACATGACTATTTGTTTATGTCACGGCATTTTTTTATGTGATAATGAAATTATTAAGTGGTAAACAAATATTAAAAACTGAAACATTTAGATTAAATATGTGGTTTGGTCGTGATGATCTAGTGGTCTGGTATTTGCTCGGATAGGACAATTAAACTTGGGTTTTACGCGTTGTGTTGTTTTGCAAAACCTCAAATATCTACATCAAGAAATAAGTATGTATGATTCCATAAAATCAATATGCTAAATTATTGACACGTAAAATAATTGCATAAGACATTGTTCAACATGAAAACTATATTTATTTACAATTTAACATATATTATAATCAGTATTATATAAATTCTGAAATATATAAGTACCACCAAACTGGATACTTTGGTTTCGAGATAACATGTATATACGAAATTATACATTTTAATACATATATATTATTGGATTCTGATTCCTCGAAAATAATCATTTGATCCGTTGGATTCATGTTTTTTCAAAACTTATTAAAACAATCTATCAAATAAATATTAATATCTGTCAGTTCTTCTTGCTGAAATTAACCTCAAATGATTCAACATGATTCAATCAATTAAATAACATTCACTAGTATGTTAACTAAATATATCAGACGTGCAATAACCTGAATTTATAATTATAATATTTATTACGAAATATAATGATAATGATAATAATAGTTATCCCAAGAAACTTGATTTTACACCGTGAAATTATTATCCTTAAAGCTGTTTCATTATATCATCATTTTCATTTAACATATTTAGCGATATGTTTAATCTAGTGATTAATTAATTAGTAAATGAGGAGGCTGCTAATGGAAAAATCATACTCACCCAATAGTTTTCCACGATGAGTATCCACGTCTGTGGTGATGGAACTTCTTTGAAAAGAAAGATCTTCTGTCGTCGATTTTCTACTTCATTATATTACTGCCGCTCGCGCTAGGGTCATTCCGAAAGCTTTCATCTGCTCGTCCTCTGAGTTTCTAGGAGATCCTTTTAATCCTCTTCCTAAATTCTAATAATCTGTCCTTTTCTCCTTTTGCTTGGCCTTTTCAATCAAGGGGGAGTGTCACTTCTCTCGGCTCCCTTTCTAACCTCGAAATCTCATTGGTTTGATTTTATATAGAAAACAATAATTCTGGGCTGGTTCGAGTGACGTCATTTGAGAGACGTTTTGCTATTGGCTTGGGAGAAAGGTATTATTTTGAAACTTATTGCTTTTGCTCCCTGATAAAGTGTCATGTTGATCTGAAATTACGAGTTTGTTGTTGTTCAACTTGGTTCGCAACTTAGAATGGTAAAAAATTGAATCTTTAGAAATAACTTTTTACTTCACAGCTGCAAAAGTTCGTTCGTGACTTCCTTTTATGATTTTCCTATTTTTAAGAGCACATTATCCTCTGCTTTTCTTTAGTCCTGAGTTTTTATGTTAAAGTTTTGGGTATTCTGCTATGATTTTATGGATTTCAGTTGCCTTCTTCTTTGTGAAGTCCCGCTGTTTTTTTCACTTAAGAATTTTAGATTCTGTTTACAGGGTCAAATCGCTCGTGGAAATGTGAAAAAAATCGCCTTTACCCTCCTTTGCAATTAGTAAACAAGAATAATGTTGCATTGATTAAAAATCACTGTGACACTTATTAGTGTACTGAGAGCATATAAAATTTAAATTAATATTGTTATAATAGATGAGTTATTCATGATTAATTAGGTGGAATTATTTGTTATAATGATTAATTATTCTATATTATATTAATATTAATCTATTAACCATTTTACACAACTGATGTTAATCTATTAACCATTTTACACAACTGATGTTAATCTATTAACCATTTTACACAACAGGTGTTAATGTATTAACCATTTTACACAACTGATGTTAATCTATTAACCATTTTACACAACTAATGTTAATCTATTAACCATTTTACACAACTGATGTCAACTATTAACCATTTTACACAACTAATGTTAATCTATTAACCATTTTACACAACTAATGTTAATCTATTAACCATTTTACACAACTAATGTTAATCTATTAACCATTTTACACAACTGATGTTAACCTGTTAACCATTTTACACAACTAACGTTAATCTATTAACCATTTTACACAACTAATGTTAATCTATAAATTTTTATAATTAATACTAGCTTGCAGATATAAAATGTTGAAGAGATGTAGTAATTCAGTCTTTTGCTGAAAACATGCACGAATCTGTGCACCTACTTAGTAATAAAATTTATAACGCAAACGCCCCAAGTTTTGTGTCATTTTTTATAAAACGATACTCTTTATTCTCCTCTCAAAAAAACACAACGAACAAAGTTAATATAATAGGATTATCCCTTTAGTAAGACATAGTCATAGAGTCGCTCAACCAAAGATAACTATTATTCATCCAAACTCTCTATTTTCAATTCGTTCGTAGCTCAGTGGGTAGAGCCTCCGCCCGGCAAGTGGAAGGTCGTGGGTTCAGGTCCCACCGAACGTAGAAATATTTATTTTCTTTCGAACGTTTCACCATCTAATCACGCCATAACATCGGCGTTGGTATCACTACGCCAATAAACGTTGTTCGATATTTTCAATTGACGGTTTTCTTACTTTCTATCTTATTTCTATAACGCGAATCTTTCTTCTCTGGCGTCAATTGAAAGTTATGTCATCTTAATGTTTTCAGTTTCTATTATTTATATGTTGCCATCCATCGATTAATTATCACTTGTTATAAAGTTTAAATTCCAAACACACATCTCGGACTCCTAAGAAGTTATTATACATAACACAATGATTCAAAAGCAGGTACACTGAGCATACTTGACTCCTCCTCTCTCAAGCTTACACCGCCAAGTACAATAATATTCCCTTAAGAAGTATTTTTCGTTTAAATCTGATAATACGTCATTTATTGTTATTTAATGTCTATAATATTAATTATATATTTGTTTAAGTCTGGGACTTCGATTTTGTTGTAAGTGCAACAATTTCATTTGGGCCTTTTCCTCGCAAAGTGTCAGATATGATTCCTAAAGGCAACACTAAAAGGAAAAACCTAATTGAAAACAATATGTAAATGGAATTTCTGTAATTAAGAGAATATTTCCAATAAAGCAAGGATGACGATTAATAAAAGCTGAAAATGCTTCGTCAGACCACCAGGTCTGAAGAAAGCTATGTGGTTCGAGGCGAGAAAAGATTGCTACATTAATTAAACTTACGAAAATGTAATAACATATTATTGTCAACATAACAAAAACATAATGGATATATATATGAACTGTTGCAATTCCGAAAGATATTTGCAGACATGCAAATATTTTTAAAAGGAGAAATATAATTAAGCACAAATATTTTTAAAAAGAGAAATATAATTAAGAACCTGTGGCTGTTAAGATAGAATTATTATTCTCTGGGACACCAAGAAGCGACAGGCGCCATTCCGAAATTAGTTATTTAGTTATTGAAAAATTAGGTATTACGTGTAAGTTGTTTAAGTTTCTGATAAGATGATTATAAATGGGTAATTGCAGGATAAAAAATTAGTATATGCATTACTTGTTATACCATCAAACAGAAAAATTGAGATTTTATATTAAAAAAATGTAATGGTAATATTGGAAGATGACGCCAACCTCAGCAGTTGCCACTGAGAAGATTGAAAAGGGTAAGAGGCATACATTATATCGTGTATTGTCAACTATGTCATGGGGACATAACATGGGGATTCCTATAAAATTCAAAGAGACCTCAGAAAACTGTTCTTATTAAAAGTACAGTGCCGTACAGTGCCAGGGGGTTGCGAGCTGAGCGACCTCCCAGGGCCGCTAAAATTTAGGGCAGCCAAAATGTGTAGTGCAAATACAAGAAATCAGTTTTTAGCGGCCCCATATACTTTCAACAGAGTATTTGGTCAACTCACCTTTTGTGTGTGACGTCATACTTCCCATAATGCAACCTCTAAATGGTGGTCGAAATAAATACATGTGCTATAAGTCGAATGCGTTAGCATCAATAGAATATGTACGTTTTCATGTTTATTGTGGTGGCCATACGGCCACTGCAGAGACTCTAGTTTTCCGACATTTCACAGCACAAAAAACTAGAAAAATTACTTTGTAAGTTCTAATATTATAAAACAAGCGGCTTTGTTCGTTGAGAAACTTTTCATTAATTCGTTATAATTATAATAATTAGAGTAATAATAAATGACAACAATTCGTCTTTTATTTAATTTTTATTCCCTATTTTCAATTTAACTTCATTATCTTACCTTTACCTACAGCGTTCAGACAAGTGAAGGACTTTATTTTGTAATGCTAAACCCTGGTAAATCTTTTTATCGTTGTGTTATGTCAAAGCTTTTCTAAGGGCCGCTAAAATCTGCTTTGCCCAGGGCCGCTAATGCCATAAGCACCGCTCTGTAAAAGTAATTCGTCTTAAGTATGTTAGTGTTAACGAAGTTCGGGTGTATTTACCAACCCTTTATGAGGAACGTAAACTCACTTACGGTTTTGAAACATCCTCATGTCTTAAGAGTAAGAAAACTGTTAATAATATCATTCTCCGAAATGAAGCATTCTCCCCCTACTTAAGTCGTGTGGAAAACTCTTTACATTTGCAATTTTATCGGTGTTTCGTAATCGTTCAATTTGCGTTAACATGAGAGACAGCTGTAGAGGTTGTTTGGCGGTTTAATCTAATATATTATCGGTGATGGCATCATTTGTTTTCAAATCGTTCATACGAGTCATCGGAAAATTGTTACGCTAGAATTAGCATAAACAATTAGTCGCCTTCGTAGAACACGACGGCTTGACACCTCGATATCGCACGAGTTCTTCGTTGAACTACGTACCCTTACGCTTGGTGGTCAAGGAGGTTATGATAGTGACATGCATTAAATTTCAATGCCACAAAAAAGTTAATTATAATTTATTATATTATTAAGTGATATAATGTTTCAGATCAAATATGTCAGTATGGCATCGTTTAATATTTCAATTTAATAAAGAGAAAGAGACACTTCTTGGTATGTTGACTATGATTGCAATCGAATTTACGTTCGCGGATTTTATATTTTTTTCGAGGAAATCTATATATGTTTAAAATATTATGTTTTATTTTTTTTTTAAATAATAACTCCAGCTAGGCCCATGATTGCGTGTGGGGGTCGTTTCTCATTTTAAACATGTCTCCGTCTATTGCTTGTGTGTAAAATCAAAATGTATATCATACGCATGTAATATGTATACATAATACAGTGTATACTTCCTCTGAGAAGATCGGAGGAAGAAGGGATGATGATGGAGCACATTCTGTGAAGAGAACCAACTGCTACAAGGAGTGAGAAAGATGGCTTTAACCGGCAAGAGAGGAACAGGAAGACTAAGGCTAACAATAAGATAGAAGACTCTTGAGTATGTTGAGTCCTTGGTTTAGCAACCAGTGAAATTCTAGACAGGAAACAATGGAAGTATCGATGACATGTTGCAGACCCCGAACAGGGAAATGGCGAAGAAGAGGAAGTTTAGACATAATGTGATACTTGAAACTCTTTTTCTGGGTGAATCTGCATCGTCTGTCCACATAATTAACGCTATGAAAGACATCCTTGCTTAAAAATGGCGCGTAAGTATATTGATACTAGTATGCAAAACCGTCCCTGGTTTGTTGGCCGCCCTGTTGCAAACTCAGTATCCCCGTCTTTATTAATTTAATATTATTTAATTAAGAATTTTTAATATACACTGTCTACTTTTATATCTGTGTAAACATAATTGTAAACGGTTGTTGTACAAAAGAACTATTTTTTTAACTTTTATTTTCATAAAATGAAACGAACATTTTTGATATTGTCTTTCATCTTAAGATCTCAAAGACAGTATAGTAAATGATGTGAGGAGGTACATTTTTTCACCCCCGCCAAGGACAGCATTCCTAGCATGCTACAAGGATGAAAGAATACCGTGGTACCCTTTGGAACAATTAAGATATTCATGGTATATTGTATTACACAAAAACAACTAACAGCAAACACACGATTCCAAAATATTTGTCATACTGTAATACCATTAGGTTATATTATGTAAATGCATGGGTCGACATGTCTGTTTAGTTATAACCATAGACTAGGTGTGTTGGAACTGGCGTGTTAGCGTATAATTGGCAGTTTAGGTGGCGTAGTTTCAACGTGATGCGCAGCATTGGTGAAATTCTGGGTTCGGCTCAGCGCAAGCCGATTTTCTACCGACCAGTAGGTCTATATTTGATTTTATAGGTAACGGAAATCCAGATTCCTCGGAAAATTGTAGACCCCTTTCCCTCGATAAGCTTCTAATCGTGTTCTTAAATTTTGAAAAATTGGAAATCGCTAGTTCGTAGCGCAAACGAAGTACGAATAAACATAATGGAGTCTTCATCCAATAAAAATTATTTAAAAAAAAATTTACAAACGTGTGTAACTAGATTTCTCCGTTTATAGCGTAAAAGGTAAAATATAAGTCGACTTTTTTTTACAAACACTGTAGAAATCTATGTATATACAACAGATTTTACTTGTTTATGCTTTACGATAACTTGAATAGTTTCATCAAAGAACTCTGGAGCCAAACGAACCTTGCTTAAAAAAAAGTAATCTGCGCCGAATACAAAAAATTCTTTCAAATATTTTAATCTTAACCGCGAACTCATACATAAAGTAGATTGGATCGATTATCCTTTTTTTAAAATAAAACTCCGATGTTGAAGTTATCTAACAAAAGACAGGCAAGAGCTCAATAAAGGAAATTGATTTTTCATCTCTGATAGATAAATCTGTTCTTCTTATCATTAGTACGTCTTTTTTCAAGAAGAATTTGGAACTTTTATCCATTTTTAATACATCACTACAAGCTAAAAATGAAATTAATGATTTCCTAATTCCAAAAGGGAAAGAGAGAGAATTTGAAATTTGTTACAAAAATAGCCAATTTCCCTTCTGCAATAGGTGTCAGTTTCTTCCTTTGTATTGTTGTTGGTTTTTTTTCCTTTTCTTCCTTCGAAAACAGAAAAATAATTTTGTTTACACCTTTCTTGGTTCTACTCCCCAGTGATTCGGAAACTGTTATATACATGGCATGCACCATATCAGAAATCGTATCTTCTTCAGCGGAATCGAGCCCATTTCATTCAATTTCCCTCTGTCAATTCTGAAAGAGATGCGACAGTTGGTATCTTGTCAGCAAAGCCGATAAGAGAAAGGAATGGTCGTCTTAGTGGACTCGCATTCTTAGTTACATTTGGCCCGGCAACGACCTTAGATAGGAGTGTGATCGCCACATAATGCTAACGGAAGAATTCCAAAGGTTCGTATCCAATAGCTGGTGTGACAACCCCCAAAGAGAGTCTTGGCCGAACTCAATAAAGTCCCATTCAAGAAGTAGGCTTCGCAACGGCGATAAGAATGCAGTAAAGGAATTTGGCTTCGGTTCATTAATGGATTGGATACATTAGAAGGGTCAGCAAAGAAACATAAATAATGAAAATGTCTCAAAGTCGGAAAAATGGAGCGGTCAGTTTTCTCTCCTGGTCGTTAGTGAAATTCTTAAGAACGTGAATGTGAATGTAAGCTTTCATTCAAATGGCATGAATTAATTACATATGACCAATGATGTTGTTCGTGTGACAGATTTTCGATTTGGATTAAAATTATGTTAATATTCTAAGCTGATGGAGTAAACCTATCTTTCGATCTTTACTTTATCTTAATTTTTATAATAATTTTATTTTATGACTAACTTTCTACCTTTCTTTATATTATTTTATCTATCTTTTTATCCTAATTTTTTATGACCGACGTTAATCTAATTCAGTGGTTCCCAACCGGTGGTCCGCAAGACTGGTCACTATTTAAAAAAAATACTTATTATTATTATTATTAAATATTAAAATTAAATATAAAAATGAAATTGATGGTATATTTGTAGCATTGCTGGCATATTTGATGCCATAGCATTGATGGTATATATGCATTATTATTATTATTATTATTATTATTATTATTATTATTATTATTATTACAAAATTATTATTATTATTATTATTACACAATTATTATTATTATTATTATTATTACACTATTATTATTATTATTATTTATTATTATTATAATAGCATTGATGGTATATTTGTAGCAAGCTGGCGGAACTTCAGAAAACGGTTCGTATTAAAAGTAATTCGTCTTAAGCGTGTTCGTCTTAACGAGGTTCGACTGTATTATCATTAGATTTTTCTTTTTTTTTTCTCCAAAGAACGATTTTGCAAACACATTTCCAGAAAAAAGGACCAGTCTCTCTTGTTTATTAATGTCTTACAGTCAACTCATGAGAATTTTTAAAAGTGGTCCGCGGGTATAGTTGAAGTGGAAAAGTGGTCCGCGGCTTAAATTGAGTTGGGAACCACTGACTTAGTGTTTATAATCGTGGCTTTTGGGCAGTCTGTATTTATTGGGTTTGATTCCCATTATGCTTGGTTCTTTGTAAGTACAGTCTGACTTCGATTTAACGATACCCGATTTAATGATTGTTTTTATTGATCAGGATTGAGTTACATAGAGTCCAGTAGTATATTTTCCTCGATTTATCGTTCGATTTCCTCGATGTAATGATAAACTCCGTGGCGTTATCCCGTAGCTGAAAGTAGAATTTCAATTAAAAAATCAGCTGTTGTCAAAAAATCAACTTCAATTGAGTGAATTCAATAGAAGCGAATGCATGTTTATGGTGGGTAAAGAAATATATACCGCGTTTTGACGTCAACAACGATCTTTTCGATGCATTTGGAAAAATCAGAAGGGCAAGGTTAAATCATAACTCCCAAGAAAATCCAAAACAAGCGTCAATCAAAGATTTCTTTTCAAAGTACAGTAGAAGCTCTTCAATCCGATATTCATTGGTTCGGCACATTCTATAATCCGGCATCGATCGAGCTGCTCGCGTTCGGTTTTTTCGGTTGGATTCAGCCGTTTGTTGATCTTATCCGCCAAGTCAGATGAAGGAGACATGATATATGAAGCTAAAGCCTCGTAGAAACAGCTTCTGATGCATTAAATGCATTTATAAAATTTTCCAAATCCAACAAAAGCCATAACTCTACAGAGATCATATATTTGTGTATAATCTGTAACGATGTTTTGAAGGAAAGATCCGAATCACAAAGGCAACATGTTATCAGAGACTTTTTTAAACAGTAAAGCTTATATGTATTTTTTTCTTGCTATACAGCAACTTATTACAATTTGTTTTAAATATCATTGCACTGTATTAATTTTTCTTTGGTATTCCCGTTAAAACCATATTGACGTTTGATAATCCGGTAAAATCGCTAATCCGGCATGGCCGTGGTCCTGAACGTGTCGGATTAACGAGCACCTACTGTAGTAATTACGTACGTACTTGTGTCTTATGTTTATTAAAATTAACATGTATTCTTCAGAATGCTGGTAAGCATTTTTTTTTCGTTTTCCATGATTTCTTTAGTTCCGATCAATAGCGTATCCATAATTTTTGCTCGGGAAAAGGTCGAAAATGTAAAAAATATTGTTTTTTTTTTGTTGTTGTTTTTTTTTTGGATGCAATAGTTGTTAATTTTAAAGTATTTTACATGTAAATTTCAGCCCAAATAAGAGTCCAAGATTCATCGCCCCCCCCCCTCACCTCCGTAGGTGGGTCATTGGTTGCTATTAATGTGTTCCCCCCCCGATTTAAAGAATTCCTCGACTTAACGGTTATTTTCACTGGTCCCATGAAAATTGTTAAATCGGGTTGGGACTGTATATTGTTGCGTTCACATTTAACAATGCTAGGTCCTTTGAAGCTCACACAGTGTACGTTCTTAAAACACAAGCAATGGAATGAAACACTTTTATTTTCATGTATATTTGTTTCAGCATGGTAACTCAAATAATAGTATTTTGCTTATTATAATTCATTTCGCTATTTTGTCAACAATGTAAGGTTTGGTATCTATGCAGATGGTGCTCTTTACGTTGAGTGGTCAAGTGTGAAGGTCTTATGGAGAGACAGGAAACGTCGAGAATATAGTCCCGCTACCACCAATGGCGTCCCTTAATATTATATGATGCATAGAGAAAATCTCTTTTTCTACTTTTTATATACCATGATTATTGGAAAATTGTCTATACAAGCGACGGTTCTGTTTTCCCAGGAAGGTGTTGAAACAAGTCATTAATGATGAAATGGCCTCTACCCAAAGTCGCTTGAAAAGTGCGGTCTGCTAGATCACATCAACACATGGCCCACATTGGACTTCGTGACGACTGAATATGCCCTGCTGCCAACATGGTCTTACTGTTGTATCGCTCCAACTAAAATAGCTAATGACAAGTATACAAGAAAATACCTATCCAGTTTCACTTAAGGCATTGATGTGAACTCTCTCAAAATCCCTCGATTGACAATACTGCAGATATATGAACCATAGAGACATCTTCACAAACTGTTCAATGTAACGAAATGACGAAACCAATCGAATTTGTCTTCCATCCATGAACGGCATTCCTTATATTGGCTCCAAGGTGTACTGTCCTCATACTTTCTGGAATATAACTGGGTTTTCAAGATACTTTTCGCTCTTCTTAAGGCTCATACAATTATCAACAATCAACACCCAAAGCCTCGAAGGCAATATGCTTACCATTAGTGAAGGAATTGAGTGTCGTATGTATGTGTATGGTGTATTAATTTGAACTGTCTCTAAGAAGGTTAAAAATACCCCGAAAACCATATATACAAAGATTAAACATCGCCATCCTGGTCCAGATGAACTAGTTGGTATGAAGCTTCGGTCCATACGAAGTAACCACTGGTTCAAATCCGGCTCGAAACGATGTCTTTCTTTCTTCCGTCTTTAAAAGACATCAAATCTGATGATGATTGGTTATATACTGCTCTAGTTTGAGCAGCAGATGGATGATCAAACTAGATGGTCAAACTAGACGGATGCTCAAACTAGGTTAGTACCTGGAGCGCAGAAAGACACTTGCTGCCTTGCGCCATAAAAACACAACAAAATGGCATATTTTTACCTATAATAGTATCTCGCCTTCCTCCTCGTAAACACGTACAACTGTAATTTTCTTTCTTATCGAGTTAAAACGAAAGTCAAACGTAAATTTAAAAGTGTTCAATCTCTTTCCAGTGGGAAAAAAATCAGTAATTACATCTTGGTCTTCTTTAGCTCAGAGAAACAATATGGCAGCAGTCTATTGATTTTTGATTAGCAACATAGGAAAAGAAAAGATTCGGGAACAAAAATGTAATGTCTTTTGTGTAACAAGTTTGCAAAGCAATGTCCTCGCATTAACAATAAAGGGAGTAAAAGCTTCTAAAAACATATTTTTTAAAATGCTTATACATGTCTTTGTTTCGCTAATCGCCGCTCTATCGCGTAACCGCTGAATGCGTAAAACATATTGCAACAGTACGCATAAAACTTCATTAGTTTAAAAAAATCGTACTTTGATATTTTTCCTTTCTAAATTTCAATTATGACAACGTAATATTTACTTTGCCGCTGCTTTTCTAATAAAACATATTACCAAAATGTATAGTACACTGTTTTTTAAAACAAGTACAGTCTGCATGACTTAAAAAATGGCATATATCTAATTTTATCTAAGAAAAAAATTCGAGGAAGATTGATAGAAAAGGTTGTGGAGGATAGATGCTGGAATAAAGACGAGAAATGTGCTAGATGAGTAGATGGTTAAGTTACTAACATGGAACATGTGCGTGGGCTAGTCAAAAAAGATCGACAGTGAATTTATTTTTAAAAGCGTAGACAATATTCGGCAGTGAAATAAAGCTTTACAAATCGCTCGGATGTCGTCAGCGTGGGAAAAAATATTTTTAGTGAATCTTGCAACGCATTTGGCTAGAATAAAACACAAATACACAGCAAGTTCTTTTCCGCCTGCGGAAAATACTGTTCTTGATGAGCAAAATGCACCTTTGAAATTCTACATTCGTTTACAGAAATGTGCTGCAAGAACGTATGAAATGTTGCAACAAGCGAATGACGAATATGTTTCACCAAACTCAAAAGCATTTCGGTGGTTCAAAGTATTTAAGGAATGACTATTTCGTTTTCAAAGCAAAGTGGTTCGAGTGCTGCTGTTTGCGTAGTCAACGATCTCATGACCACTTTTGCAACATTGTTACCCAATTCTGGAAAAGGCTGGAAAGGGAATAGAATGTGTGCCGTACCCGCCATATACTCCGGACCCAGCTCCATGCGACTCTTTTATTCCCACGTTTAAAATCAGAGCTTCGAGGTCACGGGTTCCATTAAACAATGGCGGTTTGAAGAAGGCGGAGACGGATTTAAAGACGATGTCGAAAAATGGTTTAAAGCACGTGTTTCGGCAGTATCAGACACAATGGGCCAAGTGTATAAAAATTAATGATGACTTATTCGAAAAAGGTTGTACACACTCTAATGTATTTCATGAGTAATAAATTTATTTTCAGTTTTCTTTGATTGTCCCTCGTAGTAAATAAAACCTACAAACTGTAAAAGGCAGTCACTGTAAAAAAATTTAAAATGCCCTTTTCTTTTTATTTTCTAAGTAACACAAAATACCAGAGACTTTACGCATAGAAAAGCTAAGCCCTGTAAAATAGCAAACCAAGTTAAACATCCAACATTTTGAACGCATTAACAGCAATGTAGCATTACTCCTAAGTCTTCTAGAAAAGAGAACTAGCACATAGCAGCCATTTTCATGCATTCATACACGGGCGCCGTTAGCGGGAGGGGACAGGGGGACCCGTCCCCCTAATGTTGGTGTTAAGGTTCCATATTTCCTTTCAATTTCAAACAAAATGCCTTCTACTGGTATATTGTTCTCCCAAATAATTGATGCCGTCGGCACCAATGCATTCATATCACGTGATATCATTCACTGCTGTGTTAAAGTTGAGTGATTTACAAGTGTGTTATTTTTAATAAAATAAGGTGAAATGGACGAGTGTTCCGCTGGGAATGTTTCTAATCATTCGAGAAATAAACATAGAATGTTTAGATACCTAGCCGTCATGTACAGTGTAAGTTTGTTTTGATTATTTGCATTATAATTTTACATTAATCGGAAACTAAGTTAGGGTTGCAAATTGTATTTATTGGCGACATCTTAAAAGTTGCGCCAATGTTTACATTCGTCGGATAATCGCGGATTGTTCATTATTTTTATGCCAAAATAGCGATCATTGCTCCAAAGCTGAAAACCTTTGTCGCGCGGCTGAAGCACCGGCCTATAATTCTAGGGGCTCTAATTCCTGCTAATGGCACGTTTAAACATTTTATAATCAAAATATTTATTAACTATTGACTAAAATTTTGAAATATATATATTTTTCCGTATTATTAAATTTTTGTCCTTCCCCCCATGACGCCTATATTTAATTTTTCTGTTGAAATAGATGTTAAAATTTCTGTTGTTTTAACTTATTTGGAAATTTTCTATTTTCAATTGTTAGGGCGAAATTTATAACAGCTAATTTACTTTCTGAGTAAACAAACTTAATATTAAATTTTCTGGAAATGGGGTTGTAATGTTTTCAAATAGTTAAAATTAAATCAATATGTGAAGTAACTTTAAATTTACCACTTAGTTATAAAATCCCTTTTAATTATAAATTATACTTCATTTTTAATCTCCCACTATTCGAAATATTAAATTATAACAAATTACCTATAACTAAATTATAAATAAAACATTATTCTTTCTTCAAAATTATCACCATAACACAATGAACATTTAATGCATTTGAAATATATATTCCACCAGATTTATTATACAATGATACAAAACATATTTCGCCAATTATCACTAAACAATAACCCTACGAATAATTAAACATCAACCATCGCTACTTTTACCCATCGAATTAAATTTTATTGCATTAAAAGTTTAACGTTAATGCCAATATATTCATTTTCTTTTATATCTGCTCCCTTATGATCTTACAATAGCATGTAATTCCTTTATAATTTATTTAATAGCATGTAATGTAAATAGCATGTACAATTTTATTTAATAGCATGTATTTGCATTAAAGTCGTCATTTTCTTAAGCCAAACCATTTTTCTAAACATTAATTTAGAGTGTATTGTTGTCTTCATTAAAATTTTAAAAAGGGAAGTCCATTAATATCAGATACAAATTTTGTTCCTTTCTCCATGGATACGTATATGTGTTTGCATTTAGTGTAACAAGAGTAGTCTAACTAATTAAATGTAACCTTTGCTCTTTTAGTCCCTGTTTTCATGTATACTCTTTGCATTTTCGCTAGAATTCTGGTAACAAAAGCAAGTTATCTGTCAAGTGAGATGACAAGGTGTCGTCCTAACAAACAGCATTTTTATGCTTTGAATAAAAAAGCAGCGTAAGTAGTTAAACGAGGTAGTTATTTGTCAGTTTACAAATTATGTTTACATGAAGTTTCAGGCCAAAACCGCTTATAAAAATTAAGTAATCCATTATTCATATTCCACCCTTTAATTGTGTTCTATTCTATTACATTGTAAATGGGATGTTTATGATACGATAAGGGCTTTTTTTTAACTTCGTTAACAAAATCATGCACTGCGGATTTACATACTGAAAGAAATACGACAGCAGCATGTTTTAGATGAGATATTGTGGGCTCCCACAATAGAAACATTATGTTCACTTCGCAGGCTTTCTTAACTGTTGCCACTTAGAAACGCAAGGAAAGAAAACTTAATAAGTTTAATTTCTAAAATTGGCAAAATGCCAAAGTATTTCCTTCAATAGAATGCTTTCTAAATGTACGTAATTTTATTTCCGTTTCTGGAAAAAAATATTGCATAATTATAACTTAATTTTTAAATTTGGCAACAGTACGTGCAATTGTTTTCCGAATTCTAAAATCAAATCAGTCTTCCGTTTACCATCGAAGTGTGCACACGTAATTTTCGGAGGCTCCGCCAAAAAGGCGTACTAAATTCTTTTAATGTTGCATTGCAATAATTTATCTTTCGGCGAATTATTGAATTTACCTTAAACAGGTAAAGCTTTAATAAAGATATTTATTTTAACCGGAAGGAATTGCTACAGTTCTTCAATCTTCAAAACTTATCTCTTCAATATTACCGTCCATTTAAATTTTAATGGGATATATATATATACTCTAATCTTCTAAATAGCTTTTAAAAAATTTGTCGATCAATTATGTGAGAATAAATATAGCTAAACCTTACTTAGCTACTTCTATTAAGAGGAGTGTTGCGTTACCAATAACGCCTTTAAGTCCGGAATCAAATAAGCCAGCCGTAATTCCAACGACGTCATTTATTAAAATTCTAAAACGAAAACGGAAAGAAAGACAACTATAGATAAAGGAACGTCTTTCTCTTACGTTTTTCCAGGACACACTGACGAATTAACAAAAAGAAAATACATTTGCTGCCACTCAAATGTCAGGAAAATATAATTGCATAACTAGTATTTGTTCAATTGTGAATGAAAGGGAACGTACATCTGTTGCCACTAAGATGTCAGGAAAATATAATTATATGATGAAAAGGGAGAAATACATCAGTTGCCACTACACTGTACGGAAAGTATAATCACATATCAAAAAGGAAAATAAATCCGTTGCCACTCAAATTTCTATAAAACAATAATAATTCAATAATTATAATATATATTTAAATACAACAGAGAGTTTTTCTCGAATTTTGTACACACTAAGGAACAAGATTGGGAAGCGCAAATAGTCCAATATTTCAAATTAATCTTCAAATGTGTATATTTTGACATCGAAAATTGTAGTTGCAAAATATAAATGTATGCCGTCACAATTAATGATTAATCTTGAATAAGTAAGTTAATGTCGATTAATCTACTTCTTGAATAGGCTTCATTTGATTGGTCAGCCCTTTGTCCCAATTCCAAACCTGCCAAATCGTCCTCAACACGCATTGATACTGTAAATGATGAAGCAGCCTGCCTTTGAATGATGGGACGTCAGTTCGATTAATCAACGCAGAGGAATACTGAGAGTGGTTACGCATTCCCAAACGTAGAAAACGTCATAAAATTATCGTCCGCAGAATGCTGAATTCGCATGGGTAATTAATCAATTAATATGCAAATTAATGAAGCTAACTGACCACCTATTTTACCAGCAACAAAAAACGAGGATATGATAAAATAAAATTTAATTTAAAATGAAGGAAACATTAAAAAAATGAAGTAAATATGGGGAATGGACTTAAGGATAAAGGATATTAATTTGAGTAAAAAAACAGAAATTATGAATAAAAGATTAATTGACTGCAATTGGAATTTCGTAAAGTTTCGAGAAGTACTGCTCTTTTTATCAAGTAAAAAGTGTCCTTTTGTCAAACAGCTTCTTTATCCTTTTATCAACTTTGAGCAAACTGTCGTATGTTAAATAAAATATCTTAGAACGTTAATGTTTAAAAAGAGAGATGGTTTGTGAAACGTTTTTAAATTTTGATTCTTGCCTGTTAAATCACGATTATTCTTATTGCTTTCTAATTTTATTTTTCTTTCTAATTTCTAATTTTTACTTTCATTAAATTATTTTAGTCTTTTTCTTTTTTTCATACAATTTCTTCTTTTCTCCTCCAAGTTTTTTTTTCAATCACTTATCAACCAGCGACGAATTTTGTCCATTTCATGTTCAGTCATTGTATATCCTTACATTTATATTCCGATTAATATTATCCAGTTGTATAAATATAACTTGAATAAATATTTAGTTAAATTATGTGAAATAACTGGATGGGTATAGTATTCGATAAAAGTCTAAGTTGGCTTTAAATTAAAAATAATTCCAGTGGCACAAATGCACAGCCAACAAATATAGGAAAACAAAAATGAAAAAATATATATATATTGACTTTCGAAGACCAAAACGATGCAAATTTATAGCTTTTTAGTTTCCTTTTTCAAAACCAACAGCTGCAGTCGAATTTCGTTTCTGACTCTCTTTTTTTTCCTCCTTCGCTCCATCTTCTGCCCGTATTTTTCGGGATTTCAATGGAGTTCCGAGAAGCAGGAGAAAGGGTGAATTTTCCCATTGAAAAACTTTTTTCCGGATTCCCTAAAATTGGGTCCGAAAATCGACCGAACCAAGATGGGCAAATTTAATTTCCATTCGGTGGTGAAGGGCTAGGAAAAAAAAAAAAAGACCCCCAGTCGATATTCTATGGAAGTTTCCGTAGGAATGATTATAGAGCGATTGACTTAGATATGCAAACCATAAAGAAACTTTGAGGGACACGATGACAAATTGCAAAAATGTAATTTTAGGATACGATGCAGAGATATTTTTGAATCCCTATTTATTTTGATGTAAGAAGCAACAGAGGGACGGATTCCTTTAGATTAACTATGCAATATATCTATTTTGGCTTTTAACTATGCAATATTTATATACTTTTGAGAGTCTTTTGAATATCAAATAAATATAAATATTTGTAATTTGTAAAATTGAATCTAATTTTCATCATTTATATCAGTTACATTTTTGAGGTGAGAATTACTTGAAAAGGCAACAAATTAACACAGTTTAATTAAGTTTAATCGTTTACAGACTGTTTCAATAGCCCTGGGCTATTTTCATCAGAATGGCCAATGATAAAACAATGTGTAATGACAAACCTGTGTTACAAACAGCGGTTACAGATTACAGGTATAATAAAATAAACAGTAAAAATAAATCAAGCACATGGGTTAGGGGAAATGTCTCTGGTAATGGATCTTAAGTTTAAAGAAACATCTGTGGTAGTAAAACATGAGTTTAAAAAGGAATAGCCAGGTAGAATAAAATTATTCTGTATGGGATGCTTTGGGCTGTGAGTCAGTAGAAACATTTGATGAAGAATTATTGTTCCACGTGTTAATAAAGTTCTTCCAAAAGGGAGAAATGAAATTGGACGGTAACTAGTCATTAACGGCATTATCTGCATTGGCGATTATAATTAGGAAGAGCCTCAAAAAATATTGAGATAGTTGGATTTCAAGTACTTTGAGGCGGGGGTTTATATCCCGAGACTAGATAATGCTTCACCTGAGGCTGGACAGACAGTATTGGTATCCTTCAAATAAAAATGCAGTAGAACCCTCCTAAGTGACCACCTCTGGGACTGGACTGCAGTGGTCACTATGGACAGATGGTCACTATAGACAATAGGCTTTGGTATAGGCAAGACTAAGTCCCTGCCAATTCTCTCACTTATAAACAGTGGTCACCTTATTGAGGGGGTCACTTTATTCAGGTGGTCACTTTACTCAGGTGGTCACTTTACTAAGGTGGTCACTTTAACAGGTTCCACTATACATTTTTGCGCGGTCCCGATAGTAATAGCAAGCATAGACTGAATATGATAGTAAACAGATCGCTATATTTTATTATTTTTCTTCTTCATTTACCTCATGCATTTACATGTTGCGCGAAGTATTTTGATTGACATTATATTATGTCCGGATAACCTGATTGAAATACAGTGAAACCTGTCCACAACTTTATTCTAGGGACCGAAATAAAATATATACCTTAATAGGTAGTTCACCCTTATAGACCAGAGTTGTCCAATCTTTTTGCATAGCAGGTCACTTAAAAATTTTTGACAGATCTCGCGGATCAAGAGATTCAAAGAGTTTCGTAAAAAAAATAATAATTACAAAAAGTCCACAGAGTTTATTCCGGCTATTTGTTCACTAAAGGTATTGGAAGGAGTCACCCATGTTGTTTTTAGCGATTTCTGAAAAATTAAATTTAAAATTGTTTTTTCATTTTTTTTTTCATTCCAAACAGTTGTCGGCAGGTCGGATTAATACTGTTGGCGGGCCGCATTGTGGCCCGCAGGACGTATGTTGGACAACCCTCTTATATACTCGTGTTTGTAAAAATTGCAACACCATGAAGGACTCGTCCGAATTGAATGAAATTTAATGTACAAACGACCTGTGTTGATACAAATAAACGATTAAAATTACAAAGCAAAAAACAATATTACATGTCGAAAATCAGTATTTGGTGAAGCCACCACGCGCTGCAATAAGTGATGCTATACGACGTGGCATGGAATCAAACAGATGTTGAATGTGTGCCTGAGGAAGAGCATTCCAGATTGCTTGTATGCGACCCCAAAGTTCATCTGTAGTAGCTATGGGACGAGGATCACGAGCGAGACGCCGACCAACGAAATCCCACACATGTTCAATCGGCGACATATCCGGCGAATAGGCAGGCCAAGGAAGAAGCTGTATCTGTTGTGATGAAAAGAAGTCTTGAACATTCCTGGCAATATGTGGGCGGGCATTGTCCTGTTGAAATACAGCTCCGGGAATGCCTTGAAGGAAGGGAACAACTTCGGGCTCCAGAACTTCATTGATGTACCGGTTGCTGTTAAGATTACCCACAATTCGTAGCAGCTGAGATCGTCCATGATACGCAATCGCACCCCAGACCATAACGCTGGGGGTTCGTCCACTATGACGTTGGATAACGCACTCCGGAAGGTGGCGTTCACCGGTATAGCGTCTAACACGGATGCGGCCATCACTGTACCCCAAATTAAAGCGGGATTCATCAGAAAACACCACTTGTTGCCAATCAGCACGCCAGTCTCTATGTCCATGAGCCCATTGTAGCCGCAGGCGCCGATGGTTTTGCGTCAGGAGGATCCTGTATAAAGGAACTCTTGCACGCAGTCCACGGTGCAGTAGACGCCGACGAATTGATGAAGCACACAATGATACACCTGTAGCAGTGCACCAACGTTCTGCCAACTGTCCAGATGAAGCAAAACGGTCCGTCACCGCCATGCGGACCAGGTGTCTATCATCCCGTGCTGACGTCACCTTTCGGCGTCCACTCCCGGATTTCCGAGTTGTCTGGTTCTCTTGAACCCACTGCTTCCACACTCGCATCACTGTGCTGCTGTTACGCCCCATACGAGCTGCTATTGCACGATAAGAAAACCCTCCTTCACGAAGGCCGATCATTCGTCCCCGTTCAAACTCCGTAACTTGCTGAAATGTCGCCCTCTTTCGTCGTAGAGGCATAGTGACGTCTCATGTAACGTTTACCACTAGCAGATAACCATACACGCCCCGCTACAGCCCTCTATTTATACGGATCCATCAGCAGTTCAGAGGGCGCTGCTCAGCCCACGCATGCGCGATGACTCTGAAATTCTAATCATTTGAATAGCATACCCTAATTTGCATTTCCTGAAAGTTTCAGCTCAATCAAGTGATTCCTTCATGGTGTTGCAATTTTTACAAACATGAGTTCAGATACACGTACAAGTTAAACAACAATATAAATAAACGTTTACTGGCGTAGTGATACAACGTAGTGGTATCACTACGCCAGTAAACGTTGCTTTATATTGTTGCTTAATTTAATCTACGTAGTGTTCGATTTATTTAAATACACATACAAGGTTGAATCTGGTATACTTTATATCTGTCGGGAGCACAAATATAAAAAAAATATAGACGGTTATAGCAGTTTAGAAATATAATCGTTATAGACGGTTTACGCTATAGACATTTACAATAAAAAATTTTATTCGAACTTCTTTTTGTTAACGCGATAATCTGTTATTATTAATGTCCTGTGGGCGTGAAGAGAGTAACGCGATCGCCCAGCGTTTGGTTGTTTTGAGTTCTACTCCCAACCGTGTAAAAAAAAGGAAGGACACTTATCGACTAACTATTCACCGTAGTCGACTGGTTCGCCCCCCCCTCGGTGGCGGATTTACCAATAGGCTAAGTGGGCTAAAGACTACAGAGGCAATTTTTTGATGGCGGCAAATTTTCGGTAAAAAGTTTGCCACCGAGAAGTTCACAAAGGCGGAGCTAATTATTTTTGCGGAGCAATTGAATGATTAATTTTGAATTGTTATGTTCGGAGGCACTAACAAAGAGGGAACTGTAATGGGCGCCTCCTCGAGAGAGCCTTAAAGGGCACCAAATTCGCAAATACTTGTGGGTAGACGAATTTCAAATAACCGCCAGGGGCGTCAAATTAAGAATTTGAAAAAAAAGCCAAAATATCTGTTATGCCTCTAAATGCATTTGATATGCTTAGGCGGCCAAATATGTCAGCCCACAGGCAGCAAAATATATTAGAGCCTACAGGTGCCAAATTCGTGAACATTTTCTAAAAGACAAGATTGGAATAACCGCCAAGGGCGTCAAATTAAGAATTTGACAAAAGCGTCAAAATCTCTGTTATGCCTCTGGTTGCATTTGATATGCTTAGGCGGCAAAATATGTTAGCGCCTACAGGTGACAAAATCGTAAATCCGCCCCTGGTCCTCCTGGGTCCTAAGGAATTCAAATTTCTAAAAAAACTGTACAGTCCGGCTCAGTATTACCCTTACGGCTCTTGAGCCATGAAACTCAGACAGCGAAATGTTACAGACGCTCTTGAGCCGTAAAACTCAGACAGCAAAAAGTTACAGACGCTGCTGAGCCGTAAAACTCAGACAGCGAAAAGTTACAGACGCTCCTGAGCCGTAAAACTCAGACAGCAAAAAGTTACAGACGCTGCTGAGCCGTAAAACTCAGACAGCGAAAAGTTACAGACGCTTTTGAGCCGTAAAACTCAGACAGAGAAAGTTACAGACACTCTTGAGCCGTAAAACTCAGACAGCGAAAAGTTATTAAATTGCGTTATACGTAAGATATTTTGCAAATACTCAAACGCGAAACAGTCACTAAGTATGGCTACGGTCTTCTATTAGTTGGTTGTATCTGTATGGCGCAAAGGCGATTCTGTGCCACCACAGTCTTGAAGCTCAATGGGTTGGATTTAACGCCCTGTAAACTGGGTTTCGTGAAAATGCATTGCGGCTCAGATGCCACTTCAAGTCATCGGTCACGTCTCATTTACCCGTAGCGTTGGAACGTAGAGTATGCAAACTTCGCAAATGCTAAAGGACAGCGATATTACAAAGAGCGACTAGACTTAAATTCATTTCAGCTTGAAGGTTCGAAAAGACAAATTTAAACTGCAGTTTTAAGACGATGCATTCATGCTATTCACTTGATAACCTCTTTAATCTAATTTCTAATACTTATAAAATAATAATAATGTGTATTTTCCAAATGTGTAGGTATGTCAACCGTAATTTATTTTAGTTTATTTATTTTCCAACAGTGATTAGCTTAAAAACTAGACGCATATGAAAAACAATATTCACTATTGAAAACATAAAATTTACCTGAAATAATTCTGAAAAGACGTTTACCCGAAACATTATTAAAACCATGTTTTGAAATTTGGAATGTTAAGGTATTATTACCCTCCGCAGGGATAACACAATTGCCAAATATGGTCAACACAAGAAAGCCTCCGGGGCGAGATTTTTGTGAGTTTTCGTGGGGGAATTTATTATACAATAATTTTTGCCACCCACGTATTAATTACAGCTCAAACTAGAGCTTATTGATTTTGGAGAAAAATTTGGAATCTAGATGTAAATTTTATCAACAGGTTTCTGGCTGAACGATTTTTATTTATTTATGCCACACACTTTTTTTAAAAAAAAAATTTTTTTGAACGCGTTGAAAACATTCTTTTTTTCCCATGAATGAGACAATGATTTCAGTACCGAATAAAACGCATTTGTTTTCTTTAAATCGAAGGAAATATATCCATTTTAAAAATGCAGATACAAAATATCACAAAACAAATATAAATAATGTTGTTTTGAACTACGATTTGATTGTGTGAATCCATTTAAATTTGGTGTTGAGTAAATAAATTTGTTAACAGAAACTGCTTGCTGCGAACATCGTCATATTCCACTTTTCGAAATTCTCTGGAGAAGAACGAGAGGAATCTGAATAACCGCACCTTGTGTCACTACAAAGACTTGTTTGTTCTTTCAACTACGCGTTTACATATTGCATTGATTTATTTATTTTTTCTTCTATATTATCTTGTTCTTCTAGACCTTCTTCCTTTTGCATATACTTTATTTTTATGATTTCATGGACACGGGCTTTGAAAGGTCATTTTTCTTTACCGTCAGTTAAATCTTATGATAGTGGGTCAAGTCAACCCTGGTTCAAGCAATAAAGCACGGGTGTTAATCTTGTGGGCTTCCACAATAGAAATGCCACATGTTCGCTTTGCAGTCTTCCTTGGTTGTTGCCACCAGGAATTTCAAGAAAGGCAAACTTCATAAGTTCAATTTCTAAAATTGGCAACATGCCAAAATTTTTTTTTCTTTTATTTCGTGTTTTCCAAAGGTTAAGTGGCAACACTTCGTTCCGAATTCTAATATAATAATCAGTCTACAATTTACCATCAAAGTGTACACTCATACTTATCGGAAGCTCCTCCTAAAATGTACACTTAATTATTTGAACGTTGCATTGTGGTTTAATTACCGTTTGGCGAATTAATGAATTAACCTAAACGCTTAAATGTGTAATAAATATTATTTTAACTGGGTGGAATTTTTTAGCTTCTTCAAACCATTTCATTTCGAGGGAATTTAAGCAAACATTATTTTAACTTAATTGTTCATTTTACGGCTCAAAGATTACAATAGTCATCATAGGCACCGAATTGAAAGATTATTTGGGGTTGCGAAAATTTTAAATCGATTGATTTTTAATTGATTGATTGATTTGTTTTTAATTGATTGATTTTCAATAGATTTAAGTGTAATTTAAATTTCATTATCAGATTATCTGATATATACAATAAGATACTTGAAATGTTAAAATGAAGTAAATTATAGGTTATTAAAGAAAGATATTTTTTCTCTAGATAATTATTTCATGTTCTCCTAAATGTATACACCCTTTATAGTTTTACGATTGCTGCCAAAATACTCAGATGTGTCCACCCACTTCCCCGTCTCTCTTTAAAAAGAAATTGATTGAAATAAAGGTTAGATTCCCCAGGTGCTCTAGGGTTGCTTGGGAGGCAAAACAAAGTAAAAAATAAAGAAAAGTGTGGATCCCCCAGCTATTGTAAGATATGATGGGTCAACTTATTGGAAAACATTTTCGCCTTTATCACTATAACCGCTAAAGGTTCTTATCTCCGCATGTAGAACTAAAGGCTAGACTCACGTATTTTTTGTGAACCCAGACAAAATGAAGAATTTTCTTTAATGAAAGGTTCAGGGAACAGGATAGAAATAATGAAAATCTTAAAGAATCGATGACGAAAAACTTTGTGCTTCTATTTCTGTATGCGTATTTTCCCCACGAGCAAAAATATTATGGGTTCGAGGAACCCACAACAAAATTATTGAGGGTGCAAAAAGTGTCTCGAACCCATGAAGTCGGCGTCACTGATGGTCATGCTGCGCCGGGACCTACTGTTTTCCGAGGAATCCGAACCTCTTAAGGCCTAGGGAACCAAACCCCGGACTACAGTGAGCAGTGCGATCTTTATGAGATCTCTGAGTAAGCGTTCTTTGCACTGCTGGGAGTCGAACCCGGATTAGCGGCGCACTAGGAGAACGCGTTACCACACTGCGCCACCGCAGGATCTTAATCAAAAATGAAGAGTCGAAGATGAAGGGTAAAAGACGAAGAATCAAAGTAGAAGCAGAATAGAGGGAGAAGGTGGAGGAGGAGGAGGAGAAAATAAGTACATATAAATGTTTTTTAATTAGTATTAATATTTTGTAAGTAGTTATATAGTTTTAGTTTGAATTACGTTAAACAAAATAACATAAATAAATTTATATACCATTTATTAGAGTTTCGATTGACTAGTTTTAAAAACAAAGCTAAAGGAATTAAAAAAAAAGAAATAAGAAAAAAATTCTTCTTCAATATAGTTACCGTCATCGATCCTTCCATTATTAACCCGCGAGAAGGCGCGCCGGTTAGAGGAACGCGAGAACGCGCGCGGGGTGCTTTGCACCCCATCTGATTATATAGCATTATTTCATTAAAAACGTCCAATTTTACAGTAAACAATAAGTGGGATTTTCTCTTTGTCACCCTACCCCAAAAGATTGTGACTTTGAAGGCAACAGGAAAGAGTTTGGCCAGTTTCAGAAGCAAGGGTTCTTTGCACAAATTGTAAGTTGTGGGGTGCGAAACACCCCTCACACCTGTCACGGGTTAAACTGGCGGGAAAATCATAAAGCTGAAATTGCTGTTTCAAAATAAGGTAGCCAAGTTTCGCCAACTGTGTTTTATCAGGTAATGACAACATGGCTGCTATTAGCTTTTTCTTATCCTTGCAGTTCCTTTCGTAGAAGCTTCTTCTGTGACAAAAGCTGTTATATGCATTAGTTGTTATACCATAATACGGTTGTGTCTCGATAGTTCGAACTAAACGGAACCGAGACTACTTCGGATTACTGAAAACTCGGATTGTCCAAAAAATAATAAAATGTGCATGATGTTATTTCACTCGCAAATATCTCACAAAATGCTTACACGCCTTTATTTAATTAATAATTATAAATAGAAGGTTTTATAACTCAAAGAAATTGCCAATTTTATTGTTGTTTTAACGATTTACTAGTCTTTTCAGCTACAGTATTAAGCCATTGTTTCAGGAGCATAACGTCAGAAGGAGTGGTTTGTTTGTTTTTTGGTTTTACGGCTCAAAGACTACAGTGGTCATGCTGCGCCGGGACCTACTGTTTTCCGAGGAATCCGAACCTCTTAAGGCCTAGGGAACCAAACCCCGGACTACAGTGAGCAGTGCGATCTTTATGAGATCTCTGAGTAAGCAGAAGGAGTGGATGTATCTTGTTACTCTGTGTACTTCATAGCAATTTCTAATGCTACCACTCTTTCACTACATATGATTTTTCTTCGGTTAAGAGAAAGAGGAAATTCCTTCATTGTCGTCGCATTTACACTTGTGTCTTCTATCATTTGAACAATCGCAGATTTCAAAAATTTCCACAACTGGTTAACTGTTCTTGTATTTCATATTTATTAGAATTTCCACAGACTGGCAATTTCTTGACAAGTTCTAATAAAAAAAAAACTATTTTTTCTCATCATTTCTATTATCCTTTTCTGTGGACTTCGTTAAATATAATAAATAAATATAATTAATAAATTATAATAAAATTAATCTTATAAAAATTTACTCCGGAACTTGGCTACCGTCCTCCGTCGAATTTTATCCCATGAGTCCGTTATCTAGTACACGAGTTCGCTCAAACTGACTTCCTTTAAAAAGTCCCAAACTCTATCCCCGATCATTATCAATTTGTAGCAGATGATATTTCTCGAATTTTCCTCTTTAAAAAAAAGTGCCAGAAAAAAGCTTTGAAAAAAAATTCCAAAAAATTCATTAGCTCGAATTAACGAACCCAGAATTTCATCGCCCGAATTTTACAGAACCTCGGTTTTCCGATACTCTGATTTTCGATACTATACTATATACAGGGGCGAAGTGGGCCGCCGGTGTACCCCCATGGGTTATAGGGCTCGTGCCCTCTTATAATACAAGGTATGCGCCCTTTGAGAGGACCCAATCTGCCCCTGACTACATATATATTATGCATTATTGCATGTATTATGAGCATTATACACATTATATATATATGAAATCTATTACGTAAATTGTAATCGTTGTATTAAAATGCTCGTTACAATAAAATGCATGCCTGTATTTAACATTGTTAAACTTTTTATTTCTTAAAACATGTGTTCATTAGTTTGAACGGGAGGAAATTCAAGTTAATATATTAATATTTCCTAGTCTCCGAGTATCACAAAATATTATTTAGAAACATATGCGCAATATATAGTTTTCATTATGCTAAGACGTTATTTGCAACAGAATAAAACGCACCATTTATTCTGGAAAAAGCAACTCCACATCCTCACTAGAAATACTAGCACTGGTAATAAATTATATTTTTTCTGACATTTTACGGTAACTGACGTTGAGAAACAGCTCTGTAAACAAATTAAGAAAGATGAAAGAAGTGAGGGATGAAAAAAAGAAAGCCTCCCATTTATTCACCCGACGAAAACACGAGCATGAAAATGTCAACCTCAATATTTCGTCCTCCCGCGTTTAAAAGTAGGGATTCTAAACTGCCTAACAGAGTAATCTTGGCGCATCGAGAAAGCCAAAAAGCAATATTGGGAAACTCAGAAGCTGAAATTCCCATGGTTTAGCTAGGAGTGGCCGAGCCTTGAATGACAATCTTCCGACCATCCCCTCTGATGGAGAATTAACAACGGACTAGACCGTAAAATATTAGATTTGCGAGAGGGATACAGGCCGTAAGCAACCATCGGTTCTTATCAGTAGAAGCAGTAGAAGCATCACTTTCTATCAGAGATTGTCCCAGAACCAATCAACTGTAGATCATCATTTAACTGAAACGCAAGGCTGAAAGTGGCCTAAATACGTGGAAAGTGGCATTCTATCAACTAAGCTTTCAGAAGAAGATTTATGGCTTAATACTCTTTAGAAATTAAAGTTCAAAACAAGCAAGCAACGAAGCAGGGAAAGAAAGAACATTAATTTTTTCCCCATGATATAAAAATCAGGACCTTCCCTTTTGGGGGTGGGAAAGGTGCCCCCCCCACACACACACTTGAGCGGCCACAGATCGTTTATTATTATTATTATACATTGCTTTTGGTCATGGAATCGAAGGCGCTATTAACGATCTTCGTTTCGTTTTTATGAAAATAAAAATTTAAAAATTCTCTTTTTTAATGACAATTGTTTAAAACGACGTATATATATATATATATATATAAAAGAAAATGTTGCACACATATGTATCAAATTCGTAAATAAAATCGAATTAATAAAAGCGACTATATTGCTTTTTTACCTGGACGGTCAGCAACTATGGAACCACCCTGAAAAAATATATTTGCACGTTCCATTCAAAAATGCAGTAAAACTCAAGCCTACATTTAAAATTATGATTTTAAATACAGACTACTTACTAGTATATGGGATTGGTAATAAGTATCAGCTGAATATTAGTATGCTTCTAGATTACAATACTAAAAATATATTTTTTCATACTATGCCTCCGTGATTAAACGTACCGTGGTTTTGAAAGTCTCGTAGTATGGCTCTTGTGTGCATAACAGGAAAGCCGTATTTCAGTGTTAATTTTGAAAAATCAGAAATTCATTTTCTACAAAAACTCCTTCGGTTCCCATCAATGTTCGTAAGGACGTTTCTATTAATATAGGGTTCGCATTCAAGATACTAGCTGTACATAAAAATTCCCTTTTAAGTCGTGGGAAACTGATTACGATTTAAAAAGATCTCAAACAAAAAATTAAGGTGAGATTTTAAACAATTAGATAATTTAACAATTAATAAGATTAGATAATTAACAATTAATAGCTAAAAAAATCCACTGGAACCAGAATTTTATTTGGACCTATTTACTCGCCCACCCTTTTCTGCCTATTTAACCTCTCTACTCGAAAAACTAGAGAACTGCAGATATTTCGGATATATTATTTAAAGTGGAACCCCGATTTTACGTTCTCTCATAAATCGTTTTGGACAGCTTAATACGTCTTGTTTTTTTCAAAGTCTCAAATATTGTATTATTAATTGAATAAGATGACTTTTTGGCATTTCGTACATTTTCTTGCATCGTTCGTCTATTGTTGATGGTTCCCAGAAAAACGCAATATGCGGGTTTCACTGTATAATTAAATTATATGCAATTAACCCTCGATTATCCGCGACCGGATTATCCACGCTGAGACAAAAAATTATATTAAAAATTTTAAAATTGAAAAAAAAAAACCTTATCGATTGTTGAAAATAACTTAATAGCCCATTAGCCCTGATGTTAATACTCCAATTAAAAATGTTGCATATAAAATTGAATTCCATTTGACATCATTCCAAACTACTTTCGTTATTCCAAATTATTTTCGTTATTACAAACTTTACCAATACTTTATTGTGTAGACGATTTTTGACACAACGTTAGGAGAAAGTGCTTAATAACGAAAAGCACGCAGTTTTTCCCGACTTACGATAAACTACACTGACAAGAGTACTTTGGTGAGAAATGTTAATGATAATTTAATAGCTAAATAGTAAATACTAAGTTGTTTTCGAACCATAAGAAAATTATATGCGCTTCGAATTAATTCAATTTTACTTATTAATATTATTAATTATAAATATGTTATTAGATTTGTCTCGGCCAAGTTTATTGTTGTGCTGTCTTCTGGACCTTGGATGAATTTAGCTTGTTTGAAGGAAAAGTTTTAAATTCTCCTTTCGGGATTTGGTCGAAAATGCACGGTGAAATGGGACAAAATAGCAGACTCTAGCGCCATCTACTGTCAAGAAAAGTAACTAAAAAGAATACTTCTTGAAGTAGAAATAAATACCTGTACAGTAGAGCCTCGTTAATCCGTATTTATTGGGACCGATACCTGTTCGGATTAGCAAATTTGCAGACAAACTGAACTCTTTACTACAGGATTTACTGTACTCTATAATTGTTTGGTATGTGTGTGTGTGTGTGTGTGTATATATATATGTTTTGGTGTGTACGTCTAACAGAAAACGGGCGGTCAACGAAAATTTCCCCTTCCTTTATGGCAGGGGTCTTCAACCAGCGAACGCCGACATGTTTTATGTGTCCCGCTGACTCACGAAAGAATACAAATTGCTTCACACAAAAATAACGCCCAATTGTTCCCTCTTAATCTTAAATTTATGTATTTTATTTTATTGTGTTCACATTTTTACATTTCCGAATAAATATCTTAAAATGCTAAAGATCTACAGTAACATGCAATCTTCTCTCAGTTGTGTTTTACTTTAGTTTTCTTGCATATATTGGCATTAGAGGTAATTTTATTGATGTGATGACAGTGTAACAGTGATTTAAAATTAATCAGCATAAGATTCGTTTAATTGTATTCCAGATATGACGATAAGCATATCTTCCCAACCATCTGACTGCATGCTCTGAAAATGTTGTCACTATTCTAGAGCAGTTACGCCTGCGAACAGCTCTTTTTCATAATAAAGTTGGTAAACTCAAAAGTTAGGACCAAGATAACTGACGTTCATATTGAAAACACTCCTAGGGTTGCAATATTAAAAATAAGACCTGATATTGGCAGGTCTATTAAAAATAGACAGTTCCAAAATTCTCACTAAAAAGTTTGATTTGGCTTCCTATATTAATAGCTAAAAATATTGTAACTTTTTTTCTCCCATACGTATTTTACATCGTAATATATATATATATATGTATGTGTGTGTATGTCCAGTTCCAGGGGCGGATATAGAAAGTATTTTAGGGGGTCTCAAAACCAATATAGAAACTTAAGAAAACAAAAGGCAACAAAGGCCGATCCAGGGACAGCACCATGCGTTCCCCCCATTCCGAATCGCTTCGTTCAGTCCTAATATTGCCGGCACAGTAGTGCAGCCAGCAAGTCAACAAAATTGGCCCTTGGACTGAAAAATGTTGAATACTCTTGCTTTAATGCAAATTTCAATTAGTTGACAACATACACTGGGCTCTTTGTTTACGTCTTGTCAATCGACTGACGTTGCAGTCGACTGAAAAAAAAAATCTAATTAACGGGATTTGCAGAATAACGTGGTTCGGATTAACGAGAATCTACTGTACATAGACAGGGCTGTCCCCCAGGGGTACGCGCTGCGTACGCTAAAGAAATTTTGAAAAATAGAGAGTACGCACCGCGTATTCTCAAAGTCTGAAGGCGATTTTTTGGGCAACTTTTAACGAAGTTCATCCTCTTTTTTTTTTTTTTTTTTTTTTTTTTAATTCATTTACAAACTTGAATGGAAACAAATGAGGAAAAACATCCTGAACTCCCCCAAGCCTCAAAATAATATCCTGCGTACGGCTAGGTGAGGAATGAAAAACTGATGAAAGTGGTAACTGCCACCTTGGATTTGAATAGACGATAGACGACCAGTCAAATGCCAGTCAACGCTGCGCAGTAACGTCACCAAGTCCAGTAACCCCGCAATTTCAATACTCTTTAATTAAGACAGTACCACATACTCTCAATAATATAATCAAATCTCAATAATCTTCAGGATAGCCCTGTTTATAGGGTCTCCAAAAAGCGTTCGATATCAACCCTCATACAGGCCCGACGACAGAGAGAGAGAGAGAGAGAGAGAGAGCAATTGCCCAGTGGCCCGGGCCTCCGAGGGGTCCTATTCCAATGGACGTTTGTCAAGTTTTTTTAGCATACGGTTCTCAAGGAAAAATAAAATATCGATTCCTCACGGAACAACTCCTTTGACACACAAGCTTGCATTCTTCCTCTCTCATAATGACGAACTGGTTCATCTGAAATCCATCTATCGCTCAGATTTGGAGCCCTAACATCTGAAAGCATCTGAAATCCATCTATCGCTCAGATTTGAGCCCTAACATCTGAAATCCATCTATCGCTCAGATTGGAGCCCTAACATCTAAAATCCATCTATCGCTCAGATTTGGAGCCCTAACATCTGAGACCCCTCATTTTGTTGAGCAAACCTAAAAATTTTATTTTTTTATTTTTTTTACCCAAATGTGTATATGGACATTAGGTTATTCTGTATGCTTCCAGTGATAGTGGCAGGAGCTGAGATATATTTCATTGTTTTGAAAAGAATCAGAAGTTACAACAGATCAACCATGGAACCAGAAAGACTATGTGGACTAACCACTCTTACCATGGAGGCAGATCTTGCTTGTACTTTGAACTTTGATGATGTAATTGACGACTCTGCATCTAAAAATCCAAAAGAGCTAATTCATAGAAAGAAATTTCATAAGTAACAAAATTTGTTTACTTTTTTCCATTTGCCATGCCGAGAATGTACCTTAGGAATGGATCTAGAATTTGTACCTGGGGCAAAACTGTAAAATAGAGAACCACCACACCACCCTGAAAATATTAATTTTTAAATATTCCATTTAATTTATTAATTATAAATGTGTTTTTAACACCCGAAAGTCTACCTAGAACCACAATACACCCCACCTTGTATTTTTTTTTTTAGAAACTTTATTACCACACTTGGCACCCGTTTAAGCTTTTAACCGGAGGCAATTGTCTTGTTCACAGGCGTAGCCAGGGTGGTTTTGTGGGTTGTAACCCCCATTGCAATGAAATTTTGTATATTTAACATAGGAATATGTGAGTCGTAGCTCTGTAACCCCCCATTGAGCCTATAACCCCCTTATGAACTTTCTGTGTACTCCTATAGTCTCGTTTGCAATACTCTCGACAAGGCTCTAGCTAATGTCAAATTCTAGGTCATTGAAACTCGTTTAAAGCTTTAATTTCCATGTCACAGCACTTCAATTTTCAGCTCCTCCGAAAGCATATTCGTGATCTGATTGCGTATATTTTATTGTAAAGAAATATTTATTGTCATCTTGACTTTTCGTTTTTGCAGCAATGTAAAGATTCAGTTAACCTATTGGAAAAAAAACTAAAACATTCAAAAATAAAATAAATTATTAAAACTTCACAAACCATATTATTCTGAATATATATATATATTTTGGGGAGGAGGATATATCCCTAAATCTGTCTCTGAGTATATGTAACATAAATTAAACGCTATAAAATAAACAATGCAAAAAATCACATGGGCTCCTTCATTTTTTTCTTTATATATATATATATATAATTTCGTCGAGGTAAAATAGTGGGTGTCCATAAAAAGCAGAGAAAATCTTGGAGGAGTCAACGGCAAGAAATTTGATGATCCCTGTTTACGTACATTCGAACCCCTCACTGATGTGAACTTAATGTTGACGAAAAAAATGTTCGAGTTAAAAATAAAGCGTTATCCAGAGAGGATGGGGTCATTTCACTCAGTTATTCGTCGTTGACTGGGATTCAGGAAGCAGGTCATGTTAAAAGTAATGCGCGTAATTAAAATTCTACTGCATATACAGTCGAACCGAACGATAGCGACAACTTGACCATGGTATCAAAATAATGAATACTCCGCAACGGTCCCAGTAGTTTTATTGCTTAAAAATCCAGCTTCAATATCATGATGCCTTGAGACCTTTGTGCAGTGAAGATGCATTCAACGACAAGTACTAATCAATTTGTGTACAAAAAGTTGGAAAGTTGGAACTAGTTACATATTTATATTTGTTCCAACATAGGAATTTTCTGAATTTTGGCGTGCTGAAGGTATATATTTAGCCCAGTGTTTTGGTCTCAGCAAAAGTCCAATTATAAACATTTTAAGTTCCAAAAAAGTTTCAAAGGCTTATCCTTTCCAGAGTAACATGTCGTAAAAATTTGAAAGAATGGCTCATAAATTCTATAAGAATTTGCGAGAAAATTTCGATAATCTTTGGCTAGACTTGACTTCCTGTCATATACTTACCGAACGCAAGCAAAAGAAAAGAAAACCATAATATTATCTAGAACGCAGACGACGTATTTACTCTGGAATAACGGCAAATCCTCCCGCCTGTCATGTCCCCCAAAGGATTAAGTATAATTAAGTCCTGCCCAGTCATAGGACCGGAATCCCAACTCTAATCACAAGATGAAAACAGTTGCTTTCATAGAACTTGATAGAATTATGAGGAGATAAAGGTTAGATCCCAACTTTACCAAACTATCCTCGTTCAGGAAAACTTAGACCAATCTATATGCAGGTCGCAATAGTGTATGTGAATAAACTGACGATGTAGCTTAGTCGCAAAGTGTTTAACTCAGTCGCCAAAAACTTCGTTTAGCCACAAAGAACTCAACTTATTCACAGTGAACTTAATTCGTTCACAGCGAACTCAACTTATTCACAGTGAACTCAGTTTATTCACAAAAGGTTAATTTAGTCACAAAAGGTTACTTAATTTAGTCACAAAGAGTTACTTAATTTAGTCACAAAGAGTTACTTAATTTAGTCACAAAAAGTTACTTAATTTAGTCACAAAAGGTTACTTAATTTAGTCACAAAAGGTTACTTAATTTAGTCACAAAAGGTTACTTAATTTAGTCA
>QLNU02015360.1:93263767-93275802 GCA_006491805.2 Dysdera silvatica | reverse complement strand
GATCTTCATTGATTAAAAAAAATTACAAAAAATTGCTGTATTTCCTTGAAAAAAGACAGATTTGAAAACATTCCCGCTGGTAGATGAATCGAAAATTTTTTAGCTAAAGAAGGTTTTTTGTTAGTTTTTCGTTAATGTTTCTGTAGTTGAGTAAATTCCCTATTTCTCTGAAAGTTGTGAGAATTATAACATTTCGAATACAATAAAGCTTGACTTTTTGCATTCCCGAATACTTAAAAATACCTTCCATCGTTAATACTGCTGTCATTGGGTTTAGTACCTATGTTGGTGAAAATATCGTCGCTTTTATGAGAAAAGTATAAGAAAATAAAATAAATAAAAGCATTAAATTAAACAACAATATAAATCAACGTTTATTGGCGTAGTGATATCAGCGCCGATGTTATGGTGTGATTCGATGTTAACGAAAATAAATATTTTTGCATTCGGTGGGACCCGAACTCACGACCAGGTCCCACCGAACGGAGAAATATTTATTTTCTTTCGAACGTTTCACCATCTAATCACGCCATAACATCGGCGCTGGTATCACTACGCCAATAAACGTTGATTTATATTGTTGTTTAATTTAATCTGCGTAGTGTTCGATTTATATAAATAAATAAAACATACAAGAAAGTATATGTATAATTGATGTTTTCGGAAAACGACATCTGAAGTTTCAGATTTTAATGACTTTAATTTGGAAAATTAAGTTTTTATTTAAATTTCAGAAATTTAAAATCCGAAAACAAATTCGTGCTTTAACGATTATACACTAAAATGTTGATTAACAACTTGAAATGTATGGTTAGGTAAAAGCATCCAGAATTCATCTACGTGCCTTTGGAATAAGGACGATGATAGTGCTCGGCGAATAATTTTTCTCTTGAAAAGTTCTCCTTGACCTAAAAAAGTTGAGAACTGCTGACATAAGCATGGTAGGTCGAAGCTCAAAATAAAGACAAACAAACAAAAAATAATTTACCAAAGACCTTAGTAAGTTGCATTACATAAGCATCTTAATGTCGCAAGACTAAATAATGTACGTATATAGGGTGTACGTACCAGGTTTACAAAATTCTAGGAGGGGTAGGGTACACCTAGATGGCTCGGAATCACATAGCAATGCTGGTCGCAAACCACTCGCAGCGCTAGTTCTAAAACCGTCCTGCATGTACAAATAGTGACAACCAGTGCATGAGAAGCGCAAAATGCGATGTCCTAATCATCTACGCACTTGAGCAGCTGACCTGAGTTTTATCTGGCGCTTCTTATGCGCTAATTGTCACTATTTGTGCATGCTGGACGGTTTTAGAACTAGCGCTGTGAGTGGTTTGCGACCCTAGGTTCTATGATAAATATTGTTCGTCTAGATGTACCCTACTCCTCCTAGATGTCTGTAACCCTGGTGCTGAGACACCCTGTATATCCTTATGTAAAAACCAGTCTCAATTAGTGGTAGCTATTGAGTAAATTTTTTTTATCATCGGTTCTTAAGACAGAGATTTCGTGAACAACAGTCAAATTTAAAGTCGATAAAATTAAATTAACATGCTTAGATATCATTTTGTGTAACAATCAATCCATTAGGTAAAAGAGAATACCTCTTTAGAAAAAATAACTTACATCGATCAAGAACCGTTTTCGCAATATATACAATACAGTCAAATTCGATTATGAAGAACATTGAGGGACCGGGTGATTATTTTCACTATGACCATTATTTAATTTCACTATTTAGCAGAAATCGAACTTTACAACAAATTTAATAACATATGTATAATTTATAAACCCAGGTACTCAATCAACCACTAATATTTTTAAGGTTTTAAAGGAGATTAATATTTAATGAATATTGAAAAGCTAACAGTAAAAGATTTAATTAGTAGTAGAGAGATTTAATGAATAGTAAAGAGATATAGTTAACAAAAAAGAGATTTAATGAACAATAAAAAGATTTAATGAATAATAAAAGATTTAATGAAGAGTAAAGAAGATCAATGAACGGTAAAGAGGGTCAATGAACAGTAAAAAACTTAATGAATGAAGGTTAAAAATTTAATGAATAGGAGAACTATTTAATGAATAGGAGAAATATTTAACGAAGAATAAAAAGATTAAATATAAGGGTAAACAGGAAATTTGAGTATAAAGATTTGTTTGTTATATCCGTGAAATTGTTCGTTATATTCAGGGCCTAGGGCCTCCAGTTGGAAAGGGGCCTAAATTGTGTTTGTTTTTTTAAATTGACTTTTGATTACTCACTTTTGATCAGTATCTAGAAAAGTTTTAGGTAAAAGTTTATTTTTTGGGCTATTTTGGATAGTTTACTACAAATCTGAGGAGTTTTAGAATGAGTATATGTATTCATTTTTTATATGCTTTCAGACCCCCTTCTAAATTTCTCACCGCGCGTCAGGGGTCCCCAACTAATACCGTGCCTTTGGCTATAGCCCCCATATGTCTTAAACGGGCCCTGGTTATATTCGTGATATTCCATGTACATTATATATAAAATCAAACTAACCGAAATCATTTGTTCGTTACAGCCGACAATTTGTTATGTCTGTTATAATCGAAATTCCACTGCATATATGCTTATGATATTAAACTTATAAGAATACATATAATAGTAATAATACAGTCGAATTTTTTATTTAAAATGCGTCATCTATAAAGGAAGTGACATAGGATTTTTTTCAGTTTAGCGAAAACTGTTCTTTTCGGTCAAAAAGTCTAAAATAGGAAGAGGCTTCTGATATTAAAAATGAAGTTTACTTTACACTGGGAAGTAACGCTTATAAATGAACCAATGCAGCTCTTTTTAAATATAAGAGATATTATTACAATTATACATATATAAACTAGAGTTATATAATGATATTTGATAACATGTATTTTCCTCTAAGTCTGTTATTACCAAATAATAAATGAACTGTTTTCTTTTTTAGAGAGAAAACCTTAAGAAAGGCACGTTGAAGGATTGTCTTAACATTCAAAAAGGATCTGTAGCTCTTGACTCGTTTGTGTTATTGTGATATAGCGCAATTCCTCGATCGTAGAAAGGAACTGAATGTGTTAACACCATCTAGGGTATGGGGTGTTTCGTTCTGGAGAAACAAGACTTTAAAATGTAAGAAAAAACATCTAAATGTAGAATTACGGTGGAATGATTTTTTCTTCGCTTCCTTTTAAAAATACGTTTATTCCAACTGTGCCTTCTAGGGGAATCCTGGGCATTGTCCAAAAAAAGCAGCGTACAAAAAACAAGCTCTTGTCTTGTATTTGTGAAAAGTTGTGCCCTCTTTATTTCTATGGTTCAAATCTCGGGGAATTTTTCTATTTTTTCGTTCTTCACGTTTCCGTACAGCATTCCTCCATCAGTCTTTGTTAAATTTCGTTTTTTGTTTGACGAAGTCTTAGAAATCGTCTCTTCATTTATATTTCCCCATCCTTTTTTAGGACAGCAATCGTTTTTAAAGTTTTTTTTGTAAGTTTGCGCTTTTTTTGTTCTCCGCATTAATATTTTGTATAAAAAAAAAAATGAACGTTAAATAAAATATGATGACACCTTAAAGACTTTAACCAATTATTACGTTCATAGTTTCACTAATTCCAATTAGATTAAGCATAACTACTGGATATTCATGGCATAAAAGTGCATATAGGATAAAGATTTTAAAACAAAAAGTGAACGCATATGTTGATCGTAACAAATGTTCTAGTTGTAAAAATTGAACTTTCGAAAAAACGCAATTTAAAAGCATACAACTTTAGATCAAATGAACAATATTTGAGGTAAATATTTAATTACGATAGAGATCTATTACATTTAAAAACCTGCAATAAAATTTGTTGATTTAATTTACAGGTGTAAGCTTTTAAATTACGATTTCCTGAAAGCTCAATTTTGCGCTACACCATCGACATATATTACATGGAATAGTAATAACATATATATACACACAAATGGTACTTGTATATAATACAATATGAAGTTTTACATAATATTTCAATGCAAAGATACATTTTATTCTCTTCGCTCTCTGAACTTCAAAATATATTACGAGGCAGAATATTTTTTACGTTGCACTAACATTGTAAAATCTAAACAGAAATTTAATCTATTTATATGCACATAAAATACGAGATACAATTGATTAATAAATAACTTATGATTATCGAAACGATGGAATTTTTTAATTTTTTTTGTGGGTTATATTTGTTTATTTTGTTAATTTTTTATTTTTTAGTTCACCTTCGTTTTTAATATATAATTGCTAAGTTTTACGATCCATATTTGAAGTCTGCTAATTCGTTTAATGATTATTTGTGTACTTTTACAGAATGAGATGGTTGTAGAATTGTAAAAAGTCATTCCAACTAATATTGAACTGCGTTTGTGTGTATTTTCTTTTTAAATATTTTAAATAGAATGGAATGTATTGTACATTCTTTCTCCATTCCTACACACAAAAATCACATTTTTTTAAATACTATTAATGTAACGTTGGGCAAAATGAAAATGTTTCAACATCTTCTTTATGGATTTTTATTCTGTTATTTTGATTCATGTTTTTTTTTAGCTTATTTTCTTGTTTATTCTATTCTAGCCCCGCTATTGATCCCCCTAGAACATATTCGGTTTCAAATTTTATTAATTCATCGTTGCTTAAATAAGACACAAAAAACAACGTTTTAGAAGCGTATTTATGTCAAGATTGAGTTCGAGCTACGCGTTTCGGGCGATAAAAGTTCGCCCTTCTTCGGGAGTGAACACGTGGAATATCGTCAACAAACGAGGTTGATTCGCGGATGTAACTAGAGTTGAGTTATTAAGTGAAATGTTGACTTCCAAAAATAGGAAGTCAAGTAATACGTGGTTTTTGTAGTGCGGCCACTCCTCCCAGAATTACCAAATTGTGGAAAAGGGGTGGCAATTATGGCGGGACTATGGATTAATATCAGAAGGAGTTAGGTGGAGTACATTTCGCCAAGCTGAGCTGAAGGAAGGAGTTGAGCTGTGGTCATTCACAATGGAATCACGAAACATGTTAATGAAGAAAGCTTCGGCGAAGTCCAGTTCAAGTGGTGAATGAGGTTGGTGGATGATACGAGCGTCAAAAAAGTTAAAGCGATGGTTGTGTTCGTGGCTGTGAACGCCGGAGGCGACGCTCTAATCCCACACAGGGGATGACCTGGCCATAGAAGGAATCTCCGTCTTCGAAAGCTCCAATCGACACTAATTTTTCTTGTGTTCATTCGACTCATTGCAACAAGAAGTTGACTTTTATGTTAAGCTTAGTATCGTACGTTTACTAGCGTGACCCATATGCGCTTGTGGACGGATCTGAATACTCATCACGTTACTAAAGTTTACTAAAGTCAACGGTTAAGCGCCGATGAAACGCCTTACTCGTCTTTCTCATGTGGAGTTTTCCATGTAGGTGATATCTGCTGCCGTGAGTAGAGACGGATGGAGGACCGGGCGGCCGCTCGGACTCCGTTTGTATGGGGCGCCAAACTGAAGTCAAGTTAAAATTTTTTTAATTGACCCAACAGTAAAAAATCTCTCTAAAAAGAGATACGTTTAAAGAATTTTTTAGAGACATTTTTAGAGAAATTATTCCAGAGACTTTTGGCCTCTTTTCTAGTGTATATGGCTAATTAAACTATACGAATTGCTCTATTTAACCTGACTTCTCATAACAAAGTTAACTCCGGGATTATGGCTAACATTAGAAAAAGCTGTGCGAATGCAAAGCGGAGTTAAGCATTGCGGGCAAAAAGAATCAAGTGGCAAGGAGAGATTGTAGCTCAAGTTTTCTGAGCATTTAAATTTTAACGTGTGACTCAATCATTACACTCTTACTTATGCAAATTGCACACGCGACAGGTCCACAACAATATAAGCGCCAATCATTAAAGATTGCATTGTTACATATTTTCATAGAATGTGCCGTTAAGGTGGAAAGATAAACTGATATATTGAAGATCTGAATTGTAATTGATTATATTATTATACTTTTTACCTTGGATATAATGTTCAGTTTTAATTTTAAACTTTAGAGAAAAACAAACATTTACTTTTTTAACCTTTCGTAACTTTTATATATTTGTTAGTTCATTATTCCGAATTTTGTTGTTTGAATATTTAAACTTAGTGATCTGACGATAAAGAACGCGCGCAAGCCTTCACTTATGTACACTTACCTGCCTTCCTACCTACCTAGTGTCATAATTAAAATAATTAGTTTCTTATTTTTATTTTAAATAATTTCTGTAATAATCCTCAACTCAAAAATGATTTATCTCTACTGGGAAGAAATTTCTAATCTACTACATACATATTAAATAAGTTTCGTTTTCGCTTATTATCTAACAATTTTCATACTTAAAAGAGAGAAAAGAAAAAAAAAATCTAGTAATTAAATTCATTGTGATATCTAACAAATTTGAATACTTAATGAAGTGGAATATATTTTCCTAACAGATAGGAAAAATCTGTCCCAAATGGTTTCTTGTATAATGAACTTCTCATTATGCTTCGGAGGGGAATAAATAACATCTCTGAAGACAATTTCCGCAACCTCCAGTAACGTTCTCAAGATTCCATTAGAGAACCATCGCAAAAACCTTTAATGACTTCCTGTATAGTCCCACCATGTAAGCTTAAAACTTCTTTTATTTATAACATGAAGACAATTTTCTTATCTGATGTGTTCGAACATAAAAATGCAGTCATGTTATAGCTTCTTTTCTAAGGTAGTTTTTTGTAAATTATTCAAGTTCCTTTAATGTCGTTATTCAAACTTCGGTAAGAAAGCATTTCCAAACCCTATGTAAACTAACTTCGTGAAAGGGGTGTTCGCGGTAACATAATTTATTGTTTATATTAACACCAATTCCTGAAGAAAAAATGGTTCTAGAATAAGATTTTTGATAAATATATAGTTCAAAAGGAATATGCATTTATAGATACTTTGAAATAATACCAGTCAAAGAAATACGTTGCGGGTATACAATAATTATTTAAGAATATCTCATAGGGCAGCGGTTCTCAACCTTTTATTGCGACAACCCTAAATAGGGATTTATATGTAACCCGTGACCCAACTCCAGGGTCGAACATCGATGTTCCAAAGATTTAATCGATATATCGATTAAATTTTTAATTGTTTCATATCGATGTTTTTTTCACTACTTCGGCAATATTGCTGCTTTGTGGTGACATTGCAATTTATTCAAAATTTAAGAAAAACAGAACTTACTAATAAATGAAAATATTACGAAAAATTTAATGAAATATGGAAACATTTTTGATATATTGCTTTACACTTACATTAAAAAAAATACATCGCTTTATTAATATTGAATTGCTAATCGAAAATTTAAAGAACTTTTTCCCTTCATAATAAAAACCAAACAAATCCTTTGCAATAATAATTATCGGGCCATCCATAACCTTTTCGCGACCCTAAGTCGACCCTTCTCGAGCATGATTCTGGTCGCAACCTGAAGTTGGGAACCCCTGCCAAAGAATATAATAAATAATGTGTGGGGAATATTTGAAGGAAATACAACAATCTGTTTACGCGCGAAATATAAATGTTACAATAGAGTCTCGAAAACCCGAGTCTAGGAAGATCGAGTTTCACTTAAATTCGAGGGTTTGAAATGTTTGGAATTTCATTTTCAAAACTCTTTCCATGCATTTCTTTCGACAGAAAAATTCGAGGAATTACAGTTTGAAGGAAGATTGACAATTTCTTTAATTTATAAAATCTTCTATTCATCATTATTAAAGCAATAAAAGCATGCAAGTATTTTATGAGATATTTTCAAATGCAGAGCCATTTCTGGCAGGGGTACAACAGGTAACAACCCCCCCCACCTGGGCGACCAATCTCAGGAACGGCTGCATACCTTTTATTATGTTATTTTTGACCTTTTAATTAAAAAAAAACAATATCAAGAATTTTCATTTCATCTTACAAAAATAAAAATTGAAAAATATTTTCCTTTTATATGACAACCGTTTTAAACTATATATATATATATATAGGTCTAAAAGCAACAATTCATATATCAAATTCCATATAAATGAAATGATATAGGACGGTGATATATTGTGTTTGAATTAGGGCGGCCAAGAACTCAAGAACATCCTTTTTTAAGTGATATAACATCTTATGCATTCTTTATTGTTCTTCGGAAAATTCGAGTTTTCAGTAATTCGAGGTGCTCTTGGTTCCGTTTTACTCTAATTATCCGGAATCTACTGTAATTTAAACTCCAATATATTATCGCTACTTTTTAACATGATATGAATCCATTTTATGGTATTTTTTATATGGGACCACTTGTCTTCCATCCTTTGATATACTTTCGCCCTGTAGTTTAAGGAGCTGTACATTCTCAATTTTCTTCTTCTCAAGAATGCTACATTCGAAACAGGAAAGTCACTTCAAAAAAATTTATGAAGCTTTATGGCAAACCGCTAGATTTCTGCAAAAGCACCAGATGTAACAGCTTGACCATAGAATTCACGTTTCGTCTCGATTTCGATCGTAAACGGCGTTGGCGAAGGCTGCACAATATTTTACTTTCCAGAAGTTCCCATTGCAGAAGTCCCATAGGTCTTTAAATGTATCTTACCTGCTGAAAAAATCATTGATATTTGTTTTTTCACTTGTACTTTCTCTGAAATATAAACTTTTTATTTATAGATTGCTACAGAAGGTTACAAAGATGTTCTTGATTTGCGGGTTTTTTTTGGTGTGTGTGTGTTAATGTATTTGTCCAAGCCTGAGATTGCTTAGTTATTTACCAATTCTTCTGGCTCCTAATATTCCTTTCGCTTTTGTTTCTTGATTACAAGCTGGATTATTTATATCTTGCAAGATTTTCAGGTGCGTGATTTTTTGGTTATGCATCGCGCATGCATTATTTATTTCAGGTTAGCTTAGGTGAAATGAGCAACTGAACTTCGTACTTTTTATATTAAAAGGCGTGTAAACAAATATTGAAACACTCACAGTGAAAGAGGGAGTGATTCACAGTATTGGGGAAATTAAATAATATTTTCTTTAACACACAGTAATGACAAACTCACTAAATACGAAATATTTACCACAAATAAAGAACGATATTTTATTGAATAATTTTACGAGCAATTCTGACATTAAATATTTAACACAAAGTATTCATACCTGCTAATATGCTACAAATATTGGGGAACAACGAATATGGAAATAAAACAACGCCTAGCTTATACTGATGCCATACTTTAGATTCGTGGTTCTCAAATGACAAGTACAGACTACACAAGATTGACACAAGGGGGTGGTAGCGCTATATTTGGTAAAATGAGTGCAATGGGTCTGTTGATGAACCAAAAGTGAAGTCAGTCGAAAATGTATTACTTCATATTGATATATAAAATCTGATACTGCATATTGATATATAAGATCTGATACTGCATATTGATATATAAGATCTGATACTGCATATTGATATATAAAATCTAATACTTTATATTGATAGAAAAAATCTGGTATTTCATATTAATAGATCGATTCAAAATATGATTGTGAAGCATCGTAATGATATTTCGAAACGATCTAAGGATTTTCAAGCAATTTCACTGGCCATTTTCGATTGGGTAAATAAATTGGGTTAGATAAATGATTTTGTCCAGATATTGAAGAAATTTATGCAGTAGAGGGAAAACTTATTCTATTTCAAAATAAGATCGAACTTGAGTCGGAGTTTAAAAAATCATGTCAGGAGCTTTCTCTGCAGAATATAATTTTTAATAAATGTTACTATTATAAACGGCGATCAAGAGACTACTGATTACATTCCTAACGTGGTACCTATTTAAAGGTTTTTTTTACAGTGTAATTGTTCAACTGTACTTCAACCAATATAATCGCTTCCTGCTTACTGTGAATAAATCCACGGTAAAACAAAATTGCATAATTAATATCCAACGACCAAGCAGATTCGATAGCAGGAATAGCTCTTAATAAACTAAAAATATTTTATCTGCAAATATATTAAATCCTAGAAGAATAAGTTTTTACTGCTTCAATTTTGCTAGGCCATATCTAATGCTAGCTACTATTTTGAATATATTTTATTTTAAATTTTAGAGAGCGATAGTCTACAAAATGGTTAAGACTTAATGCTAAATTAGATCCAATGGATGATGGGAATTAATATGTATGTTATTTTTGTAGGTACAGAAAGGAACTTGTAGGTATTGTGCTTCTCAGGCTAAGAAAATTGCACCAAATAATGGGTAAACATGTACTTGAGCCTAGAGTGAACGAAAATTATTATTCATAAGGAAAAGCTTAATGGAAAATACTTAAAATGGGATTGGTGGTACTAAAGAGACATAATTTCACCAAATCCCTTTAAATTCTGGTAATGTTGACTTTCTAGGTTTGCTGAACTAGGTGTATTGTAAGAAGGAACAATAAAACAATAGAATGTAAATTAAATTTAGAGAAGGCCCCGAAAAATTAAACACAAAATTTTATTACCTTTTATAGGTATTATATACACTGGTGTGCAAAAATTAAGGACGAGATGGAAAAAGTAACATAACAGCGGAACGAACAGGCAGAACTGACCGAAAGACCAATCAGGAGACTGCCTAGGGTCCTACACGGTAGGGCATTTGCGTATACGCATCATGATGTAATGTGGGCGTGTGGGTAGGGTATAAAGCACGAGGGCGGTGTGCTCGCAGCATTTCAATGAAAGCAATTATTCAGTGTACATCAGTTTGAATGACTGCAAGGGCTGTAGCAGTGTAATATGTTCAACAGACAGTCCCGCAGACAACATCTTGATGATTTAACTCGAGGTCGAATCATTGGAAAGTTGGAAGAAGGTCGAAGTGTGACGAGTGTAGCCGAGGAGTTCGTAATCGCACACAGCATCGTGTCACGAGCATGGACGGCATTTCGAACGACAGGAACAGCTGTCCGACGATTTGGTTTAGTGGTGATTGTCCACGAGCAACCATGGCAAGGGAGGACCGGTATCTTGTTCTACAGGCGAGGAGAGATTGACGACTTACAGGGGGGGGAAATCGCAAGTCACAGGCAACGCACTACTGGACGGATGCTATCGCGTTTAACCTTGACTAGGAAATTGCACACAGGTGGTTTATTCGCTCGGTGACCAATTCGGTGTGTGCCACTGGGCCTACCCATCAGGGACGACGTTTTCTGTGGTACCAGGAACACAAAGAATGGGGAGCTCAACAAAGGAGTCGAGTGCTGTTTACGGATGATAGTCGATTTAGTCTCATTAGCGATTCTGGATGTCTATACATATGAAAAGAGTGGGGAACACGTAATCATTCTTCTAACATCGTCTAAAGGGACTAGTTTGGAGGTGGCGGAGTTCTCGTTGGGGGAGGTATAATGCTTGATGGCCGTACGAAGTTCCACATCTTCCAAAGAAGTTCAGTCGCTGGTGACCACTAGTGTACCGAAGTTCTCTTTCCTTATGTCCGTCTTTTCCAAGGTGCTATGAGCTTCAATTTCCTCTTCATGGATGACAACGCTACACCTCATCGTACAGCTGCTGTCGCTGAGCTGTCAGAGAGTGAAGATATTCATCGTATGGAATGGCCCGCACGGTCTCCGGACCTGAATCTAATAGAACACGTGTGGGAAATTCTTGGGAGACTCCTGGCTGCACGTTGTCGTCCGTCCGCAACAATTTCGCAGCTGCGATTGATCCTAAAAGAAGAATGGGCTATGATGCCTCAAGAGCTTGTCAACAACCTCTTACTGAACATGAACAGATGGTGTACATCCTGCATCGCAATCAGGGGTGATCATATCCCCTACTGAAAACTGTTTTTCTTGCCTGTCGCATGGACGTTTGTGTCCTCCTGTGCTGAAAGCCCACTTTAGTATAAAAGTCTTTTGTATCCTTTGGATTCCTTTCTTGGTCAGTATTGTTCACCTTTTCCATAACCTTGCATCGCGACGATATTATGGTAT